>OZ002729.1:7063105-7280631 GCA_963924305.1 Polygonum maritimum | reverse complement strand
GGGCGCGGGCGAGGCACCGGCGACTTGAGGCCCTGCGTGGCCCGAGACGAGTCAGCCGAGACCTAGGATTTCATGTAGTGGGGGCGGTACTCTTTTTCCCACGCGGTTTTGATGAGGCCCCCCCGTTAGGTTTACATTTTCTAGTTTGTCTTTAGTTCATGACATTTCATATTTAAATTTTTTAATTGAAGTTTGCATTGTTTTTTGCATTAGATTGAGTCTTGCACAAAAAAAATACCAACGTTACGCAGCATGCTAACGGAATAACTTGGCCCAGGGAAACACCCTATGAAGGCCCTACGATACGAATGCGTAGGAGTTGCACGGATCCCGTATTTATGGAATACGGATGTACGAATATACGAATATACGAATATACGAATATACGAATATACGAATAAGAGCATCCTAATCTGCATGGCCACTCACCGCTTGAGCTCCGGCCCCATACTCGGGATAGCACGGGGTGTACGGGTAGATGGGCCCGGAGGGGGGCATTGTGGGCGGGTAAAATTCCCCATTAGTTAGTTAGCATTTAATGTTCTATCTTATTTATTTTGCTATCCATATTTATTATGCTATATCCTTTATTAAGGTAGTTACTCTAGATAGGATATTATTTATGGAGGGGAATCTTATCTTCGCCTAAGATAGGATATTTGGTTGACTTGGGGAGCAAGATATCGCGAAACCCTAGCCCTATGGGCCGGCCACCTCGGGACGCGTGCCCCCTGGTCCCTCTCCTCTATAAATACACATGTATCCCATGTGGAAGGCAAGTTCAACCTCTAAGTTCTAAGCCATCCCTTTGCCTGACGCCTTTGATCAACATTGCCCTTACTGACTTAAGCATCGGAGGTGGATTGGGGGTCGCTCGCCCCTTGGTCCATTGTTTTGCAGGTCATCGAAGGGAGAGAGGCTTGTAGAGTGGAAGAACATTGAAGACCATTGAAGAAGGAATTGAGACCTGTACACTGACATATTTTGTGTACTAACAAATTCCAAGATCATCCATCAGCCCATCAATCCACACTAACTCGCTAGAAGTCTGTGACATGGCCCGATATTCACTTTCTGCAGACGATTTCGAAACCGTTCGCTGCTTCTTGGTTTTCCAAGAGACAAGAGATTTTCCTAGAAAAACGCAGTACCCTGTCAACGAACGACATGAGAAAGCACAAGTTCCCCAATCGGCATCACTATAGGCAAGAATGTTTGGATCAGCCTCATGTGGGTAGAAAAGCGAGCAATTGATGGTCCCTTTTAAGTATCTCAACAAATGCAATGCAGCTTGAAAGTGAGGTTGTCTGGGTGATGACATGAATTGTGAAAGCTGTTGAACACTGTAAGAAATATCGGGGCGAGATAGTGTCAGGTATAACAAGCGTCCAACAAGCCTTCTGTACACTTCAGGTTCAGGAAGAACATCACCAACATCAGGCTGAAGATGCAAGTTCCTTTGCATAGGAAAATTGGCAGCCTTACAGTCTAGCAACCCTGTATCAGTCAGCATATCCAAGACATACTTCCTCTGGTTCAACTGAATTCCCATCTCTGATCGAGATATTTCAATCCCTAGGAAGTATCTGGCCAACCCGAGATCTTTGATCGTGAATGCCTTGTCAAGAGAAGCCTTGGTAACCAGAATATCAGCTTCATTGTCACCAGTCAAGATCATATCATCCACATAAACTAATGCAACCGTGGTACGTCCAGAGGCCAACTTCACGAAAAGCGAGTAATCATGTTTCGATTGAGTGAAACCAAGTTTGAGCAAATGCTTTGTGAGTTCTTGGTCCACTGCCTACTAGCCTGCTTGAGACCATATAGGGAACGCTTCAGACGACAAACCTGATGTGGCAATGCCTTTGAAAACCCGGGAGGTGGTATCATATACACCTCTTCATCTAGGAATCCATGCAAGAAAGCGTTATTGATGTCCAACTGATACAGATTCCAGGATTTGATTGAAGCCAAGGCAAAGAGTGTCCTCACTGTACTGAACTTTGCAACGGGTGAAAAAGTATGCTTGTAGTCTTTGTTCTTGATCTGGTTGTACCCCTTCGCTACAAGCCGTGCCTTGAATCTCTCAACCTCACCCGAAGGCCTGAATTTGATTTTATATACCCACTTCGATCCTATAGCGCTTTTCCCAGGTGGCAATTCCATCAAATCCCAGGTTTCATTCTCCTCCAAAGCCTGAATTTCCTGATTCATTGCTTCTCTCCATCTAGGATCACCTTTTGCTTGTTCATAGCAAGAAGGTTCAACAGTTGAGAAAACATTGTATAATGAGTGGAGATACTCATCAGAGTGTTCACTTAAATCTCTCAAAGATATCACATGGAAGGCCTTACAGAAAGTGTCAGGTTCTTCTTCAGTCGTCTGCTTGTTCTCAAATTGAGGCAAGTTTCTGCACACATAGTCATCAAATTTAACAGGAATTTTGTGTGTTCTGCTCGACCTCCTCACAAAGGGTTGCGCCGGTTGAGTGGCCTTTTCTGTGACATCTTGGATAGTTTCTTGGTGAGGTTCTGATTCATTACCCATGTTTTGTCGAGTCTCATCTCCGCTGATCACGTCTTCTGTCGGCAAACCAGCCATAGATGGTGAACGCACCAACGTAGGCGTTGAGGGACCCGGCGAATGCAGCGCCGGCGATGGATTGGACTGTGTGCTAACATCTCCTCCTTCATCAACCTGACCACGATGAGTATGATGCTCACAATCCGATCCAAAGGGAACAAGTGGCAAGGAGGTCTGATCCCTTAGACCTTCCTCACCGCCTGATTTATTCTTGAATGGGAATACAGTCTCCTTGAAGACTACATCCCGAGAAATTAAGACCTTCTTAGCTTCCAGGCCATAGACTCTGTAAGCCTTTTGTCCTGGTGGGTACCCCAGGAGCACGCACCTGCGTGCGGTGGCATCTAGCTTTAGTCTTTGCGACTTTGGTATCAACACATAACAGAGGCAACCAATTACCCTTAGCCTGGAGTAATCTGGTTGCTTGCAGTAGATTCTGAAATAGGGAGTGTCCCATTCTATCACAGACGAAGGCAACAGATTAAGCAAAAATGTAGCTGCAAGAATACATTTCCCCCAAAAATATTGAGGCAATCCTGCGTGAATTCTTATGGCTCTTGCTATCTCAATCAGACTTCTATGCTTTCTTTCTACTCTTCCGTTTTGCTCAGGATTCCCAGGTGCCGATCTCTAATGCACTATTCCTTTCTCCTTCAACAATTCCTGCATCTTTCGATGTGTAAATTCAGTTCCATTATCCGATCTAACAACCTTAACCCTGCTTTCAAACTGATTTTCAACATAATTAAGGAAGTGCTTCACCAAACAAAACACTTGATCCTTGCTACTCATCAAGAAGGTCCAAGTCCCTCTTGAAAAATCATCTACCACAGTCAGAAAATATCTGGCTCCATTATATGTGGGCGTTTTATACGGCCCCCACACATCGAGATGAATCATCTCAAACTTTCCAGAGCTGCAAGAAGAACTTCTAGGAAAGGGAAGTTTATGATGCTTTGCACACACACACATCACAATCAAAATTCACAAAATCTGATTTCTTAAAGCAATCCATATGTTCCATTTTAGAGACAGAAGCATGTCCAAGTCTGGCATGAAGAAGACTAGTAGAATCTCTATTACAAACTGGATCAACAGAAGTTGCCAAAACTGTCTTTTCATAGCAAAAATTATCAAACAAAAATTGTCTTCTTGTCTTCAGCTCCTCTACCATCTTGCTTGCATCAATCCGATATAGACCTCTTGACTTGTTTCCAACCGCAACAATCTCCTTAGTTGTACGGTCCTGTAACACACATCCATGTGTATTAAAAACAAAGATCTGATTGGCATCAACAAGCAATCGTGAAACTGATATCAAGTTGTGTTTGAAACTTGGTAAATACAACACATTCTCAAGCCATAATTCTTGTGAAATCATGACATTTCCTGTCTCCTTTACCAACTGAATAGTTCCATCAGGCAAACCGATCTTAATCGGGCAAGGCAATAATCTGACATTTTGTAGGAAATCCTTCCTATATGTAACATGGTCTGTAGCTCCAGAATCTACTATCCATACATCATCATTTGTGTTAAAAGAATTGATCAAAGATTTAGGACTGTAATTACCTGAGAAATTTGCAAATGCATTAACTTGCCCACTTCCTCCTTCATCAGCACGCCCTTTTCCTTTCATGGCTCTAAGAAATTCCTGCATTACAGAGTTGATTAGTGACTGGTCTGCTTTGTTCCCTGATCCCTCACCTTCCTCCATATCAAGAGGACTACCAAAGGAATCAGCATCTTGAACATTTGCAGCAACCCTTCACGAGCCTTGGTTTCTCGGCCCCTTCCACCATTCGGGATAGCCCACCAATTTGAAACAAGTTTCTCTGACATGCCCAACTTCCTGGCAATAATCGCACTTTCGGTCCATCTTGAACTTCCTGTGATCTTGATCAGCCCCATAACCCGGTTTCCCTGAGCTGTTTGCTGACCCTTTTCCATACCCAGCACTGTTGCCTGCAACACCTTGCCCTTGTCTGGTATAGGTCCTGTTCTGTCCTCCTCTGTTAATGGCTAAAGCATCATGAGTTTGTTCCATTGACCCTGTGATTTGCTTTTGAATTTCAGCAGCCTGAATCGTGTGAAAGGCCTTCCCAACGGAAGGCAAAGGATCCGAAGCCAAGATAGTAGTCCTGTTCGTCTCATAGACATCCGACAACCCCATCAAAAATTGCATTAGCTTGGTTGTTGCATCTCGATCGACAATCCTCTTATTCAGTTCACACCGACATCTTCCACAAGTGCATATCGGCACACCTTCAACAGCCCCTAATTCTTCCCAAGCTTTCTTAAGCTTCCCGTAGTACAAACCGACCGGCATGTTTTCTTGCTTAATGCTACTGATTTCCCTTTGCAAATGATAGACAAGCGGTGCATTCGACTCAGCGTACTGCTCTTTCAATTCATCCCACAACTCTTTCGCAGAACTAGCATAAATGAAATTCTGAGACAACTCTTTTACCATGGAGTTAAGTATCCAACTCATAACCATAAAATCACACCTTTCCCATCGTTCAAAATCAGGGGAACCTCTATGGGGCTTAGGGAATCCACCATTCACAAAACCAAGCTTCATCTTTGAACCTAGAGCAAACGTTATAGCCCTATTCCAGATCGGAAAATTCGTCCCATCAAACTGAGTTGAAGTGAGTTGCATATCTGGTGAGTCTGAGTTCGACAAGAACAGAGGGTCAAACTTTTCCTTCCGCCCTCGTGAACCTCCTCGTCTCCGGCCACGCGGGCTGTCCCTTCGCCCTCGTGAACCTCCTCGTCTCCGGCCTTGACGATACCCAGTCCTTCTCGATTGGGAATCAGTTCCGGTACCTCGAAACACCTCGTCATCATCTCCGAAGTGTCGAAGGTCGAGGTCTGTGCTTCTGGAATCTCCTTCACTCACTGAGCTACGATCGTCTTCCATTCGAACGGGGAGGTCGAAATCACCACAGGAAAGAACCTTGAAGCTCTGATACCATGGAAATCAGCAAGATCAACCATAAAAGTGATAGCTTTGACAAACAAAATCAGGTTTTCATATTGATGAGTAGAAATGAGTCTCTGTTATTTTTGGGCAACGGAAACTAAAGCTAGCTGAGGCAAAACAAGCCTTTTATATGACACTTAACCCTAGAAGGCTAAAGTGAACCGGGAAATATAAAACAACAAGAACCGGGTTCAAGAGAACCCCTTAAACTGATATTCTCACAGGTAGTTATTGCAATAGCTTGTTTTTGATTTGGGTTTCAACAATTGATGGTAAGTAAAAGGAGTATGTGGCCATGAATGCATAAAAGAGGCAAAAATTTCCGCAGTTGGTCACGCCACAGGCCACCAATTCTTGTCGTCTGTACCTCTAGATCCAAGGTACGTCGGCAACCAAAAGCCCTTTTTTAGTTCTTTGATTAATTAAGCAAATACGGAGTAACTTGTTAGCTTAATTGTGATGTTTAAACGTGTATGGTGTAATTGTCAAGGATTTTATGCTCTCGATGATAAGGGGAGGATTTTAGAGCGATTAATTGGGATGTGGTGCCACATCGAGTGCAATGAGATTGCATTCACACTTTAGATAATGAATGAACGAATATACTACATCGAATTCATTAAAATATGTCATTGTTAAAATTTGAAGTCTTAATCCGACAACTTTCTGTAGATATGTGTACGTGTAGATGTGTCACAGCCAATTTAATTAGCCCTAAATGCATGGCTTGATCATGTGCTCATCGATGTGCATACACGTACGTATACGTTGGTGCATATGTAGTTGGTCCGTAACAATGTCCGAATTAATACTGTGTACGTACTATAGCTGTACGTCCTGTATACTTGTTACAAGCTATCATTATACTATAAACTTGTAGGAGTGGACCATGTGGTCACTATTATAAACTTGTAGGAGTATACAGACAAGACTTCAAATTCACCAAATTTACGGAGTACAATACTACTCCGTATATAATAAATATCAAGGCAAGCATGTGAAGGGATGGATATAAACAATGGCCTAAAACATACACAGCCACCTAAACTTGCACACATTGATCACTTTAGCACCTGAATTCATCGGGTATTCATTTAGACACTTGAACTCAACATTTTGTGACCTATTGAACACCTGGATGCTGATTTGGCAAAAAAAATTATCATAAAAATGCCACCTCAAGTCCATTTGACTTCATTTGGCTGCCAACTCATTATTTGAATTAAAAAATTAATAACAAAAAAAAAATCCCAAATACCCCTCACCTCTTCATCCCAAACTGCCAAACCACCTCTGCACCACCACCCTTTCATCTCCCTCATCTCCAGATTCTCCACCCACCCACCCCCGGCCACCTCTGCGCGCCCACCACTGGCCCCGACGACCACGCTCTTATCCTCCCCCTCTCCACTCGCTAGATCTGGGACTCCGACGGCGACCGCTCCTCCCTCTCGACGCTGCCCTAACCCGACGCCGACCACTCCCTCTCTCTGCCTCCGCTCACTCGCCCTCGCACACGCCCGGCCTCCTCTCACGCCGGCTCTGCCCAATCGCTCACTCTCCCTCTCTCTGCCTACCATTCCAGATCTGGGTCGTCGTCGGGGTCGGGTTTTTAGTCGGAGTCGAAAACGGGGCTAGAGTTCAACCGGTGGTATGTGTAGAGGGGTAATTTTGGGTCTGGTTCATCGGGTTGGTGGGCCTCGGTCGCCGTCGCTGGGTCTTCGTCGGGTGGTAGCGGCATTGGGTCGGAAGCCGGGCTAGGTCGCGGTCGAGAGGCTGAGGCGGGAGCATAGCGAGGTCGGGGAGTCGGGCAGGCGGCGTGTCCGAGCCTAGGAGAAGTGGGTGAGCAGTAGGGTGGCCGGTGTCCTGCAGATCCGGTAAAGTAGAGGAAGAAGAAGGATTGGGCGTGGGTGGGTGGAGATGAGCAGGTGGTGGTGAGGAGGTGGTTTGGGGATGAAGAGATGAGAGGGGGTTGGGGTTGTTTTTGTTATTAATTTTTTAATTCATATAATGAGGTGGCAGCCAAATAGACATGAGGTGGCAGCCAAATGGACATGAGTTGGCATTTTTATGCAATTTGTTTTTCCAAATCAGCATCCAGGTGTCCAATAGATCACAAAATGTTGAGTTCAAGTGTCTAAATGAATACCCGATGAATTCAGGTGCTAAAGTGACCAATGTGTACAAGTTTAGGTGGCTGCGTATGTTTTAAGCATATAAACAATGTATCCATGACCCATTCATATCCACCCCATCCTCCCAATATCTAAGTTTTGACCTCTACATGCATAAGTTTGCATTTCACATGAGCTTATGCTTACGACCGTTCGTTGCAATCAGATTATCTGAAATAATATATTACTGTATAATGCATTATTTTGAAAAAATTGTGTTCGGCCATACATCCAAATTCTTTCTATTTATCTACGCAATTCCAAAAATTCACATAAACTTTTTTCAAAAAAATTAAAGCCCACTGTTATATACTGTAGTATTACGAAGTATTGCACATATATAAGAAACCTGCTGGCGAATAGACCCTACGTTTTTAAGCAACAAAATCTACAAATAATCCATTAAATGTCACTTTGATATAAGTCTAAGAACTCTTTTTTTTATTTCATATATTTTTTAGGAAGCTTACCAAGTATGAAAGTTAGGGAGATACCGGATACGTACACACCCATTAAAACTTTTAGTTCTTGAAATGTATACACTTAACTAGTACAAACCCCGTACCATGTACGGGTAATGTGAATATAAAACCGAATTAACCGATTTGAGATCGAATTTTGATACGAATACGCTTTAACTCGGGAACTTATAATTCAAATCCGATAGACCAAAGTCCAAACCTATTGACCTATATATGTATTTTTATTCATACAATTTTAATTCTAAAATAGTTTTATTCAAATTTTCAAATTTATATTATTAATGAATATACTATTGACACATGTGAAATTTTTTCACTATTCTTCTATATTCAATAATGACAAAAATGTATACTAATTAATAAGAAAAAAAATTTAAAGAATATAAAAGAAAATCACTTAAATTTCCTTATTCGTATAAGGATATATAATTGAGTAAGATATTAAGTATACATAAGGAAATTGGATAAGATATCAAGAAGATATATAAGTTATTTTTTGAAAATCAATGCAAAAAATAAAATCATTATTTTATTCAAGATTGATGACATGGCGCAAATTTTAACAAAGATTTGGGTTCCGCTTTATACTGTACTAGTAAAATGCCCGTACCATGTACGGGTAATGTAAACATAAACCCGAATTAACCGATTCGAGATCGAATTTTGACACGAATTCGCTTATAACTCGAGAATTTATAATCTAAACACGATAAACCAAAGTCCGAACCTATTGACCTATATAACCTATATATTTACTTTTATTAATACAATGTAAATTATAAAATAATTCTATTCAGTTTTTTACATTTATATTATTATATAATATACTATTGACAAAAAAAATTCTATGTGTAAAATATGTAACATGTGAAAGATTTTCACTATTTTGCAAGATTTAATAATGACAAAAATGTATACTACAGTAATTAGTAAGTAAAAATTGTTAAGATATAAAAAATCACTAATTTTTTTTATTCATATAAGGATACAATTTTAAGAAAATCATGTTGGGAAAAAATCAAATAAGGATATAATTTTAAGAAAATCATGTTTGGGAAAAAATCAATTGGGTAAGATATTAAGTAGAAATAAGGAAAGTGGATAAAATATCAAGTGGCTAGATATATGACTTATTTTTAGAAAAATACAATGCAAAAAAATAAAATCATTATTTTATTCAAGGTCGATGATGTGGCACAAATTTTTACACAGACTTGGGTTCTGCTTTATACTGTACTAGCAGATGACCCGTACCTTGTACGGGGATTTATTTGTTTATTGTTTTGTGTATGAATTCACTATAACAATTGCAAATATTATCATATGTATACTTTATATTAAAACAACACTTATTTTTTGGATTATAAAATGACATAATTCTTGTATATCATAATACATATATAAATTTTATTTATATATTACTTTTTATACATACATAAACATATATTTAAATAATTGAGAAAGAATGACATAAGATAAGATGCATTAACACATTTTATTAAACATTGATACAAATATTTTGTTATTTAAATTAAATTGCGTAAACTAACTTATATAATAAAAATCAATAAGTTTAATAAAAACTCAAATTAGTATATTATAATATTAAATACATAGATGATACTCCCTCCGTTTCACAATAAGTGTCGTTTTAGCTTTTAACACAGTTTTTAAGAAAAGCAATTATTCACTTTAAAACTTACAACTTTTTATTAATCTTACCACTCATTATATTTTTTTGGCCAATGAATGAACAACTTTAGTCAACAAATACACATTCCAATAAAAATTATCATTATTCACCCCTATTAAATCACTTTGAAAACCTAAAACGACACATATTATGAAACAAATTTTAAGTGCTAAAACGACACTTATTATGAAACGGAGGGAGTATTTAATAAGTTAATTTGGTTTATGTTATTGTTTTTTTGAAAACATAATTAAGAAATCGTTATATAATAAACATTTAAATATTTAATAAAATGTTAATGAATCATTATCTTAATTAAGAAATCTATCTTTTTTTCTTAAGTGTAATCAATATGCTATATTAACGATCTATATGGTAAATATAACATCTAATTTTTGTATTGATATTTTAATATGATATGATAGTAAAAAAAATATATTTAATATATTATTTTAATATAATGAATATTTGTTCTCATATATAGTGGTAGAATTTTCTACCATTGATGATTTAAAAATTTACCATAGTAAAATTACGAAAAATAAAACATAGTTAATATGATATTTAATTATATGATATGATAGTAAAAAAATATATTTAATATTCTATTTTAATATAATGAATCTTTTTTCTCATATATAGTGGTAGAATTTGCTACAATTGATGATTTGAAAATTTACCATAGTAAAATTACGAAAAATAAACTATAGTTAATATGATATTTAATTAAATGGGTAAAATATTATGATTATGATTTATACATGACAAAAGAATTTTTTTCTAAATAAAGTTTATGATAGATATATGTATTAATTAAATGTGTATAATGATAAGATAGAGATTTTAAATATGGATAGAATTATTAAATAAACAACTCAAATTATAAGATAGAATTAATATCTTAATTAAGTATGTATAAGATTATGATAAAATTAAGATTTAGTAAGATAGATTTTTAAATAAGGGGGGGTGATGTGGCGCAATATGGTGGCAGAATTTGCTTCCACTTTAGTATATAGTAATAGATTATAGTAGATATACGCGAAATATGTACATTTATTTAAGCAATCACCCACATGGTATTCCCTAATCTAATTAATAAATCTCAAAAAAATAAGCAATTCATATAATCATAAGCATATGCAGAGATTTGTCCAGTTTTTTGGTTAAATGTGTATGGAATTTCTAGCTACTAAGCACACAAAAAAGAAAGAAAAAGCTTGTATGCATGGAATTCAGTCTGTGTTTTTTGGCTTTATCACTGTATTTCCGAGCTGCCCTTAATTAATAGGCAGACGACAGGGAATTATGAGACCATGTGATAATGTACGTCAAACAACCTAGTTCAAGCATTCACATTACAATTTCTAATATTCTTGCATGCTATATTGCTATTGCTGTCTCGTATATTCTTTCAAGTGAGTATCGTATTTTTAAAAAGTTTGAAAAAAGGTAATTTTGTTAAGAGAAAAGATCATAGATTCTCATACACTCTCAATTGCTTTATGTAAAAATGAACCAGAAAAAAAAAAAGGCACAAATAATTATTCCTTAAGCAACGAAAAAACGTACCTAAAGTTGAACTTCAAACAACTCGATCACGTGCACTTTCGTGTAAAGAAAAAAACCGTTTTTGTGTGCACTTATACATAAACAGAACTACACTAAGCATTAAAGAAAAATCTTTACCAAAAAAAAAGCATATTAAAGGAAAAAATAATCCTAGATATAAACAGAACTACACATGCCCTGTGCACTTGGACAAAGTTGATTTCATAATTCCTAGATATAATTTTTTTTGTTTGGACATTTAGTTAAACGATTAATCTTATAGTGCCTTGATCAGAAAGAAAAGAAAATCATACTTTAACTCTTATATGAATAGTGTCTTGATAGGGAAAAATATGAAAATCATAAGGACAATCTCACTTACACACGTTTAGGGTTCTACAATCTATCAAGGCACCTTCACATCAGTTTCTTCTCAGTGTACAGGTCTAATAAAACATGCATCGTTATTGAATTCATTGTCACTAATTTTGTGGACCTTTTACGTTTTTTATGTTACGATAAAAAATTCCAGCAAAATGTATAATGAGCTTGATACTAGAAGCATTCAACTACATGAACTACTCAGTGTAAACATATAACTAAAATCTATGATGAGATTTTTGTCTGGAGAAAAAACTCTATAATTTTTGAAACTAGTATCATGAATCATATGATATAGTATCTCCAAGATGATGAGCAGCAGCTGAATAACCGGGTATACAAGACATATTCAAACCAAATTCATTCATAGACCATAGCCCAGTAACAGTATTTTTGTCCAAGGACACATGCTAAAACAAACTAAGCCAAGTACACAAATGTAACACGGATGATAATTGGGTTACATTCCAAGCTCAACGTCTGATGCCTTTTACTCGAAAGCATCGTCATCATCATCAGGGAGGGGCTGGTTAGCAGCCTGGGCCAGCTCAGCTTCATGCCTGTTGAGTGTTGACATTACAAACATGGTTCAAGGTCAATCAAGCAAAGCATCACAAAGCGTTAGTTAGTTAGTTAATGAAAGGGTACTTACTTCGCCTGCTCGTGCAAGTCGATTTGAACCTCTGGAGGAGCCAATGCAGGGGACTCCACAAAGTGCAAATTTGCATCACTGGAGTGGACAGCAAAATTATATTAGTCATACATACAACCACCTAAAGATTGGAAAAATGAGTTTTGGGTCCTAAAAATTGTTACCCAGCAAGCTTCCTAGCCAGGTAGAGGAAAGGCTTCTCGAAGTTGTAGTTACTCTTGGCAGATATCTCATAGTACTGAAGGTTCTTCTTCCTGTGGAAAGTAACCTGCTTTGCCTTCACCTGCCTGTTCTTCACATCAACTTTGTTCCCACACAGTACGATGGGAATGTTCTCACACACCCTGAATAAGATTAATCCAGGGAGTAATAAGTTATTATGAAACACCAGAATAATGTATTAAGGCTGAACTGCACAAAAACATACCTGCAGAGGTCACGGTGCCATGTTGGAACATTCTTGTACGTCAAACGAGCAGTGACATCAAACATGATGATGGCACACTGTCCATGAATACTGACAGGCCAAAATTGCATCCATTGGTAAGCACAAAACCATGTAGGTAAACAGAAATCATGCACAAGTGAATTGAGATGAAACAAGGCATAAGCATAACCAACTTCAAACAGTTCCTACTAGTCTTGAATGCATGATTTTTTAGGATCCAGATCAATAATCCAAGAATTATGCACCTCATACATCAATATCCAACATCTATTTCATTTTATATTGTTCCTTAATAAAGAACAGGCAAAAGCGCACATCATAGTGTAGCAACTAAATCCAGGTAACATTTCTTTAAAAATACCTTTACAGAAGATTGAATTAGGGTCAATTTTGCATACCACAAAACAGGCCCTTAGTAATCACTCATGGATCATTATCATAGAATACAGCCTATCATGCACAATTACTACAGTTACAAGATCTAACAACAGAACACCATTAAAACGAAAGGCCAACCATGACATTACTAACCAACCTACTTGAAATAAGGGCAATTGTGCATACACAATACCACCTACTTAAAATATGTTTTGAAAACCTAATTTGGAAGATTCAATGTTCACACAACATGCAAAGAACCATGGCACAACTGATTTGCTACTACATAACAACTAACAGCCAGTATTGCTTAAAAAAGAGCAAATTCAATAAAGACTTGTTACTACTTACTAGTATCCATCTCTGAGACCACCAAACTTTTCCTGGCCAGCAGTATCCCAACAGTAAAACCGGATCTTGCCACAGTTTGTGAAGAAATCCAATGGGTGAACCTCCACACCGATAGTAGCTATTATACATAACAAAACGAAAATTTAAGCATAAACCATAGTATCATGGTACAAGATCATTGATGATATCTCAAAACTACTTACGCTCATATTTCTTCTCAAATTCACCAGTAAGATGCCTCTTTACAAAAGTTGTTTTGCCTACACAAGCACAAGTATCAATAATCAGAACACATACAGTATTTGAACAAAATTTCAACATTCTAACAGTCGAAGAATGACAAAACAACTCATACAGAGATCAATGAACAGTAAAGTAAAAAATAAACATCTTGATAGGCAAAACACAGGCTTAAACACATCAGACATGGTAATGCTCATTCAGAGAACAACACTTTTGAAAACAAACAACAGATCTGGAAGGGACTGTGCAACACAAAAACGCCACAAATCTTATGCTAGAAAAGAATCTTACGCCAGGAAACAAGTCTATATCAATCTCAAGGGAAATTCCCTCGACCTCCAAGATCAAAGCAAATATTCATAGAAATTAGCCTCCTTAATTCTAACGATGATTCCTGAAACCGACTGACATATATGTTTGAGAGACAAACGATTACATAAAGAGAGATACTAATCGCAGATCAAACCAACAAACGATTACACAAAGAGAGATTCTAATCGCAGATCAAACCAATAAAAACAACAAGATAGAAGCCAATATAAAGCTCGAGATTCTAGCATGTCATTTTCCAGATCCCGGACGAGTGCAAAGGCTCAAGAATAAACTGAATTGAAGATTCCATACCAGTTCCACCATCGCCAACGATCACAAGCTTGAAGCTGGGGTAATCGACGGTTTGCTGATTGGGCAATGCCTGTAACAGACCAAAAACCAAAACATTGAAATTCCAGAATTGAAAAATTCGAACAGCAGAAGGACTAGGGAATCCAAAGCTACAGTGATGAGATACGCTAATCAGAGAAGAGAAGACGGAAAAACGGATAGAGAATCTGTACCATTGCGGATTGATCTTCGCAGAGACGAGGATGGAGAGCAAGTAATTGAGGGAGTGATAGGCTCGAAATCCCTCTAGGGTTTATATTTGGAGGGCTCTTAAGTCTTTAACATGGCGTTTAAACAACGCGAGATTTTCGTCCGTCCGATCTAAATCAGACCGTTCGATTAGTATTTCAAAAAATAAAAGGAATATTGTAAAAATAAAAAGTCCCGAACAAAGTACATCCGGGATTCGGGCCATCCGGCCCACTAGGCCCAAATCGCAGAGTCGGTCATTTCAAATTTCAAAATTTGAAAAAACAAGAAGTTACGTATATGGAAATTAGTTGCTTGCAACGTAAGCTAAACGCGCACCGCCTCATTAAATCTAATATATTCCCCTTCTCCTTCTTCGATTTTCCCCTCCCGTGTCGGCGAGTCCTCGTTCCCTTCTCTAGATCTAGGTTCGATTTCTTTCCTAACAATCGCTCCAGATCTGGATCGGCTCCTTTTCCACGCCCCCCTCAACTTTTCCGATACGCTCACCGTCGACGACCTCCTTGCCTACGTTTCCGCCACCGCCATCCGGAACAAGGCGAATGAGGTCGGCGCCAGAGTCGACGCCCTAGTTCATCACCGCCGGTCTTCACTAGTCGACGCCCTAGCTCTCCAGATCTGGAAGTCCCCTCTTTCACATCTTCGGCTGCATCGTCTGCGTAGCATCGGATCCACCATTGGTCGTTCTCTCATGTCCGCTGTGCAGGTAATTAATCAATGCTCTTGGATTTTCTTTCTTGTTTTTTCTTCGGATAGTTTCAAGCTATATGGTTTTGATTTGTCTATAGACTAGTGATTTGGATTGATTTATTGAGAAATTGGTCCAGTGATTTAGGGTTTTTGGTTAGTTAACATTGATATACACTTGAAAAGGTGAGAATTGTCGAATCCATGTCAATTAGGTCAAAATACGGATATCTATGAACCTCACTGCTTTAATTAGGCAAATTTTGTGTTTTGTTTAGGTTTATTGATCTTGTACTTGTCTGGTTTTTTTTTGTCTGTGCTGCTGCTACAGGCCTTCTTGCATGGAGAGAATTGATGCATTTGTCCTATCCATCTGTTTAAATATTGTACGGATCCTTGAGAATGAGGAGGAGGCTTATTCTTTTTTCAAAGTAAGGTTTTCAGGTTGTTGCAACAACATTTCATGACTTGTCAATCTCTGGTTACAAATTGTGAAACAAGTATATCGGATGTGTCCCTAGGAATTGTCCCTTAGAAAGTTCCCAACCGTCCCTTGAAAATGTCCCTTGGAAAGTTCTAAGTGTCCCGCGGAATTGTCCCTCGAAAAGTTCCCAAGTGTCCCTCGGAATTGTCCCTTGAAAATGTCCCTCGGAATTGTCCCTTGGAAAGATCTAATTGTCCCTCGGAATTGTCCCTTGGAAAGTTCCCAAGTGTCCCTTGAAAATGTCCCTCGGAATCGCGGAAAGTTCTAAGTGTCCCTCGGAATTGTCCCTCGGAATTGCCCCTTGGAATTAGTCCCTCGCAATTGCCCCTCGGAATTGCCCTTTGAATTGTCCCTTGGAATTTGCCCCTCGGAATTGCCCTTTGAATTGCCCCTCAGAATTGCCCTTTGAATTATCCCTTGGAATTGCCCCTCGGAATTTGTCCTTCGGAATTTGCCCCTCGGAATTGTCCCTCGGAATTGCCCCTCGGAATTGCCCCTCGGATTTGCCCCTCGGAATTGCCCCTCGGAATTGCCCCTTTGAATTTGCCCCTCGGAATTGCCCTTTGAATTGTCCCTCGGAATTGAGAAACAACTGGTGCGTTTGGAAAAGTTACAAACGGATATTTAGGAAATAGAAAAAGCACTTAATGGGCTTAATAAAGCTAAATAAGCTGGATTCTTTAAAATCAAACAAGCTTAAAAAGACGGCATATCCTAGAGTCCTAAATGTCACGTATGTATGAGGGTTCAAGAGGATTGCTAGAGGCTAAAGTTTGAGTGTGAAAGAATTGCTTGTGGATTGAACAAGAGAGAAAAAAGAAGCTTGTCTTCACAAGTACCAACAGTGTTCAATAAGATATCTAACTTGGAGAGCAATGGTTCTCAAGTTGAGAAGGAGCTTGTTCAACGTAAATCCAAAAGAATAGCGGACCTTGTTGAATACAAAGAAACCATTGATAAGACAACAAATGTGGGCAAATTCTTTTGTTAAATAGAAAGTTAAAAAGTACACTTAAGATGGGTTATGTTGCTAAAACTGATGTGGCGACTTCAAGGATTGTTCAGAATAAGTATGAAGAAAAAGAGGGTGCTTCTTTTCAATATCTCCGCGTTGTTGTCAGAGTGACACTTGAGATGGCTTGTAATGCTGGATTGGAAGAGGCCACTCTAAAGGGTTTAGACGAAGTAAGTGCAGGAATAAGGGGCTGGTTTGTTGTAAGATTAACAATGTATTGTTCGATAGCTATTTTTGAGAATGAAATTGCTTTGTCGGATAGATTAAATAAGTTTATGCACGGTGAACTGGAATCTCTTTTGTATAAATTTGGCGCCCAAAATCAACAACTAATATCTTTTGTTACTGAGCTTCAAAAAAAGGTCCAGGTTTTTAAGGAAATGGTATTTCAGAATCAGAGCTTACATGATGAATCACAAAAGATTGTGGATGAGAACAATGCTCTGTAGAAAGAACTTTGCTGCTTAAAAGAGTGATTTGGATCATCGGTTAAAAGCTTAGAAGATGAGAATCATAAGCTTGTTATTGAGAAATCAGTTCTTGAGACATTGCTTGTTATTGAGAAATAAGACGACAATGTAGTTTGTGCAAACATTGTCGTCTTCGCCTACCTCATCAAATGTAAAGGGAAAGCAACCGGCCGTCCTACTACTCACTGATACCTCTCCTTCACGACTTCATCTTCATTTTCTGCATCAGATCCACCAATTAGTTGTGCTCTCTAGTCCATTGTCCCAGTAATTATTCAACACTTTTAAAGTTTTGTTCCTATACAATTTGAAGCAAGAGGATCTGGATTTTTCTAGATTGATTGGTTGACTGTGAGGCAGTAGATGTTGAGAAATTGGACCAATGAATTAGGGTTAATGTGTAGCCAACATTAATATGCACTTGGAAAGGTGAAAACAGTCAAATCTATGTCAATTAGGCAAAGTACGGATATCAAATCCGACATTTGATGAAGTGCTTGGAGGTGATTGTATGTTAGTATATGAAAGGTTCATGAAATAGATCATCGAGATTTGAATCACAGTTCCTTTCCTAGAAAACTTCAATCAAGTAAATCTTCCCCTATATTCCTTGCACCCAAATTTCAAAATATGAAACTGTTAGGCAACCATACATATCCCTGTGTTGTAAGAAAAATTGAATTATTTGCTTCAAAATAAGTTGAAAGATGAGAAAGCGAAACTGCATGCTTTACTACTTCGTTGGATGGGGTTTGTTTGAATCAAAGTATTAGAGAAACTAAGAGGGAACTTGTGCATTGTTTGAATGGGGTTCCTCAAGGTTTGGAAGCTCGGTCCCTTGGGTTTTTTGGAATGCCTCGTTCTTTATAAGTCCCTTGGTTTATTAATGCCTTTGTGCAAGTCCGTTCCTCAGGTTTGAAAGCTTCCATCCTCTGTGGAATGAATGCCTCGTTCTTTGTCAGTCCCTTGGTTTATTGATGCCTTTTATGTAAGTCGGTTTCTCGGTTTTGGAATGTCTCACGGCCCCTGTTTAAGTCGGTCCTTCAGGTTTAAAATTCCTTTCTAAGTTCATGTAAGGAGAATGTAATTTGAGTTCAAAGTCTCGTCCAAAAAAGATGTTTTGTGGACCATATCTATTCAATTTGGCAAGCTTTTCTTTGAGGAAAACAATGGTATAATCTTGTGCAAAAAAGAATTGTAGAGCAGGCTATAAAAGTGTTAGTGTTGATTGATGCAAAGGGGTGAAATTCCTGATCCAGTTACAACTAATCGTCTGATCGAACGCATTCTGGAATGAGTTAATTAGCCCCTTGATCTGACGCTACTTATGTGCCTTCTGATTCAAGGGAGGGGTTGACACTTAACAGTGGTGATTACTGAGACAGGCTGTCATCTTCTCATTTTTAAACCGAACAATAAATTTGCTCTTTGTGCATTTTTTAAGTAGCTTCTGATTTGTTTAAAAACAAAAAAAACAGGGTTGAATATGGACAAACTTAGAATCAAGCTCATACAAAACCTTGATCCACGTGACAAACACGTGATCAACAAACATCATATCAAAACCGGCTAACCCGACCCGACCCGCCCATGGCAAACTCGTCATAACCGTCAAACAGAGTACACAATAGCAAAACAAGGAAGCACAGCCCTCGGATTAAACACCAGCAGCTCATCCTCACTGTCCGGTCTCATCGAACTCACCACCGAGTCGAACCCCGGGTCGCCCTTCTCCAACCCGACCACCGGGTCACACCCGACCCGGCCCGCCACAACCCGACAAACCAACACCGCGCGCTTCACCCTCATGAACGAGAACTCATCCTCCACGTCATCGGGTACCGCCACGTGCGCACTCCAACCACTCGCCAGCGTGGAGATCCCGTCCAGCTTGGCAGAAAACCCGCTCCGAATAACCCCACAAACACTACAATAAGGGTGCCCACACAGCGCAGAATTACCGTTTTGCCCCAAATCGCAAGTGAAAGTCGTGCAATAAAACCTCAGCAGCTCGTTGCCGTCAACGAGGCAGCGCTCGTTCCGCCTCCAAACGACGTCGTTCCGTGCTGCGGCCGCTCTCGATTTAACGGCCTCTCGGTACTCCTCGAACCGAGCCAGCGTCTTGGCGCCATTGTGGATTTTCAATATCCGATGCACCGTCGGCGGGCGTGGGCCGTTCCACCCCGAGCTGAAAATGTACCACACCACATTCTTGCTCGGGTCATCTTCTCGGAGCTCCGAAACGGCATGCTGAGCCGATATGTGGTGTTCTGGAAGACTTTCGGATTTCGGATCGAATTCGGATCTTGATCCGGATCGCCTCTTCCGCGGAGGAGGATCGTCCGAGCGGTGAGAGGCGCGTGGGGTTGAGGGGCGCGTGTCGGCCACGGTGGAGAAGACGCGCGTGAGGAAGGACCATGAGGAGGATTTGCGCTTCTTTCGGGGTCGGGTCGGGTCGGCTTCATGTCGGGCGGTGAAGAGGAAGCAGCCGACGTGGAGGAGGAGGAGGATGAAGAGGTTTGTGAGGAAGGGAGAGGAGCTTTTCTTTGCCGCCATTAATGGAGCTTTGTGGCTTTTGAGTCAGTTCATATGTCTAAAAGAAAAAGTACGTTGCTACGTTGCTTACAACTACAACATTCTTCCATTGGCGTCTATATATATAAACTCTAGGGGAAATATATAATAATGTACGTAGCTAATAGTATTGTGGTTTGCAAAGTGGTCGGTCTACTACAAAGATGCAGGGAATCAGATTTTTCTAAAAGGAGTTATACTTAAACAGTATAATAGTAGTAATTCCTTACATACATTGAGTTGATATTGTATTTATTGATGATTATATGGATTCATGCCCATGTAGCAAAGTCTATATATTACATTCCTTCGTCGATAATATTAATAGTTTCATCGGGCTTGAACTATTAGATAGCTATTATTAGCTAGCTAACTTTTAGTTTATTTAAGATCATCAAGATGATTAATTAAGAGACAAATACGCTTATATATATTTTGGTAATCATAGATGTAAGTTGTAACTAGACATGGCTGATAGAAGATGTCAGCTATCACACGTGCAATGCTTTGTATTCATATTGCATAGTTAGAGTCCAAGATTACAAGCTGATCGATGTATTACATTGAATGTTATTGTTAATTCCACATTGCTATTGAAAATGAGATAATTACCACAAAGTACCAAAAGGGCAAAAAGCCATATTATATCGTAGTATAAGATTTGTGGGAAAGATGCAGAAAAAAACATTAGACGAATCCTATGAGATGTGTGCCCCCCTTTTTCTCCAATTATTTTACAAACCATACATAGTGCCAGGATTTTGGATCCCACACCTCAAAATTATTAATGTCAAATTGCTCAGCTGTAAAATATATATGTGTCCCATCTTTTCTTGTTTTTTCTACGTAGGTGCACCATGGCCAAAAACTAGAAGAAGATAAATAACGTTTTCCTATTAGTTTTGGGGTGCATGTATCTAATGAACGTCTTTGGTTATATAGTTTTAATATATCATCATAGATAAATTAAGTATATATGAGTATTTCTACGATAATCAAAACATATAAAGTTTGTTCAATGTGATGTTTTTTGACATGTAATTAACTTTATCTAAATTCTTTTGGTAGAAATTGAATTTGTGTAATTAATTAAGATGAGGTGGATAAGGATAAAACATTAATGCCTAGGCATGACATGCAAGTAAAAGTAATCAGTAGAGTATACACAAAGTGTTGTGTGCGTCTGAATGAGTATGCATGCGATTCTTCCTGGTTGGACTCCATGAAAATACAGTATATACAGTACTAATCACTGACTCAGCCGGTAAATCCGGGAACTTGCATCTGTCCCTTACCCGTGTTCCAAGGAACTTCCACACTTTCACATGATCGGTTCATATATTTTGGATTTATTTATTTCCAATTCATAGCAAATTATATGTCTTCGGAATTTGATGCCATTGTTACTGACTTGGCGACCTACATTACCGAAGTTGTATGAATTGAGATTTCGGTTTTTACTTCACATTCCTTCGATGAATATTCTGATCATAATTAACGTGAAATGGTATGATGTTGGTGGCAGGCCATTTCCTCTGCTCTGCCCACAAACTAGGCCAGCGGCCCCGTGATAGTATTTGTTGGTACATGAACGGGATTTAACCCTGGCTAATATAATTTCGAAAACAATAAAAGTGTTGACGATTACCAATCAATAATGGGTCTAGTCAATGTTACGAGCTGCTAGATTTCGATCAGTAAGTGTTTGGGTTTAAATTTTCTTGACAGGTATGCATGGATCGAATTAGGAGGATCACACTCGTTAATACTTCTACGATTCACACCTTAGATGTAGGGCGGTTCTAGCCGATCACTCGAGGCGAGAGATAATAATAATCATAAAATATTTATATGTTATATTATATGGTGAAAAATTCACTTTCGGTGGCAAACCCCAAGCTTGTAGCATAATCAACAATGCTCATGAACCTAGTGAACCGACATGTGTCTATGTTCTCAAACTAATTAAAGGAAAGATTAACGATTCGACACTTTTCACTCAAATGAAAAAACAACAAATTAAGAGACCGATTGCCAGTGGGACTTTGTTATTGTGGTATAGAAGGTATAAGGTAGAAAAATCAATTCTCTTCGCATGCATGTTAATCATTTCATGAGACCCGATATTTCTTGAATACAAAGGCAGAGTTCGGGAGGGTCTTGTGGGGTACGGTGTCCCTTCTACCTTCCAAAATGAAAAATATATTGAGTATATCATCATACATAGTATATAAAGTTTTGCTTGCTCGGTGGGTATCGTGCCCCCTCTATACATGAGAGGTTCCTTGTTCGAACCTCACATGCCTGATGCCTCTTTTCCCGTTTAACAATAATAATAATACTCGTCTTTAGACAATGTGACTCCTCGTTGAGGTTCCCACCACCGCTTGTATATACGTTTGCTATTACAAGTTTTTCCATCTTTTCCAATAGGAATTGCATTGGGTTGAATGAAGACATATCCATCAATCCAGGTATCAATTGTATGTATGGCTCAAAGAAGAGGTACCCATCTAATCTCTAAGAACGTGCATTTATATCGGGGTTTTGGATGATCATCTTAAGAAAATGTTGCAACTGAAATTAAGTCTCAAACATCTCTAAGTAGTTGCTCAAAAAAAAAAACATCTCTAAATAGCAGAAGATTAATTTCTTTATATATAATTTGTGAAGCCATGTCTTTATAGAAGAATTAGCCACTTAGCACATTCTTGAGTTGGCATGTGGTTTTTATTTATTTTTTAAATAAAAAGTAAAAGATGACTATCTAGTATCTACCATTTTTTTTCTTAGAAAAAAAACTACTAACTCACCCTCTCATTACCTTTCTAATAGTTTTTTCTTATATTCTATAATAATAATAATAATGATAATAATAATAATAATAATAATAATAAATTATTGTATTCTATAATAGCTAATTTATATTTTTTTGCAATTGAAAATTTACATATACTATAATTACTTTTTATTATCTATATTATTTAATTTTAAATTTTAAAATAATTATAAAATATATATAACAAGTTTAACTAATTTGAACAAATAACAATATTGATTTTTTCAATCTCTCAATAATGTCGAATTCCTTTCTGATAAGAATAATCATGTGCAGGACAGGCACTATACTAGTATGCTTAATAGTTTTAACTTTGCTACTCACCAACTATCGAACCGCTCAAATATGCAAGTTTAACTTTGCTTAACATCTCTTTAATTGTTGTTTGCCAAATGTATGATATATGAACCTATTAGAGTTGTCAAAACCTGATCCGATTCGAAAAATCGACCCGAACCGACAAAGAATGTTTGGGTTGAAACCCGACCCAAATAGTAGCGAGCAAAGAAAAAAAACTGAACCCGATTAACCGGAACCCGATTAGGTTGAAACCCGAAACCGATCCGACCGATCCGATTTTTTATATATATGTAGAATAAACATATTTTTTTAAATATAATAATATATTTTATTATAAAACCTATTATAAATAAAATATTATTATAAAAACAATTAAAAACAATATTTTATATTAATCATTATTATGTAATCATAATATTATTTTAATAATCATTAAAAATTCAAATTCTTGACCTGTTAGGTCGACCCGAACCCGCACAATAACCTGTCAAGACCCGATCTGACTTGACCTGTAACTCGATTGATTCGAACCCGCAATCAACTCGAACCCGAATCCACCCGACCCGACCCATTTCACACCTCTAGACCCTATCCATATAAGTAGTCATAGACGACACTGTGGGTCGGCCTGCAAAAATGGGCCTTTGGCCGGTCCTATGTTGGGGGAAAAGAGCCCGGCCAGACTAGTCAACGGGCCAAAAGCCCGGACCGGCCAACCATTCAACGACCAAATTTTATTTTTTCGTATTTGCCATTGGGTCGGTCGACCCACAAATAAACTGGTTTGGGCTTACCATGTACTCATGTAGGCCCGACACAGGCCATGGACCGGCCTGCAAAAACCCGATAAAAAGGGCCGCTCTTAGGTCCAGATTCTTCGGCACGACCCGTGTCCATGCCTATATAACTGTTATTTGACCACCCTATCAAAGTGAAAGACACAATTTAATAAAAAATAATGCAAAACATGTAAGATGCAATTTGTAAATAATGATACATTTTATTGTGTGCTTACTTAAATCTTCTCACTCAGGCATTCTACACTTTGTAAAAGAAAGTACTTTTAAAGAGAGAATAGTGTTTTTTGTGTAAAAAGTAAAAGGGTTAGGCCATCTCTAACAGTATATCCATTTTTTTAGAAATAGTAAATTTGGAGAATTTAGGCTGTGTTTTCAACCCAACAGTTTCCCTATCCAATTCTCTAAAATGGAGAAAGTCTCCAAATTGTGGCTAGTCTTCCCTATATTTAGGGATATCCCCAAAAACAATTTGGAGAATGCATTAAATGTATATGGTACCATGTCTTTTTCTAATTGGTTGATTTTGATATTTTAATATTATATATAAATATGTATAATAACAATATTCCAAAATCAAAAAATTTGTTGGAGTTAAGATGCAAAATTTTTAGAGAACATGAGATTTCATTCTCCATTTTGGAGAAAATTATAGAGTCTCTGTTGGAGATGCTGTTGCACATTTTTTAAGAGTAAAAAAAGATAGTTTTGTAGAAAAAATACTCCTGCTTTTTAAGAGTAAGTGTAGCAATACTGGGGTTGTTCATTGGACAAAAACCGAACCGACCCGAGAACCGAACTTCGGAATAGTGCGAACCGAAGACCGACCCGAAGTACCATGGATCAGTTCGGTTTTATTCGGTTTTGCCCGAATGGACCGAGCAGTGAAAATTGGATTTTTTTTTGTGATTCAAATGAATCCAAAAACCGATTTGTGATCCGATCCAATTGTGAACCGAACCGAGTTTTGACCGAAGTGGTACTGATCCAAATAAAATCGAATTAAAACCGATCCAAATACCGATTAGTCGAAGCTGAGACTCATGTTTCATCACAGCCCACAGGTTTTGGAAGATACGATAGACAAGAATGAAGATCAATGTTGGCAAAGTGAAAAGTCCTAAAAAAATTCTCAACTATTCATCAATTTTTTCATAGGGTTGTTGTCTTGCTGAACTTGCCATGTATTCATATGAGAAGAAAAGAGACAACAAGCTCGGCAAGAGACAACAAAAGAGTTACTTGGAAGGATTTGGCAAGAAGAGACGATACTAAATTTGCAAGCTCGGCAAGAAGATTGTCGAACTTTCTGCAATTGAAGAAGACTTCGAAGACGAGTTGTGGTCGCCGAAGAAAGAAGTTCGTCGTCGCTCGTCGCCGAAGACTGCCGTCCGTTGTCGCCGTTCGTCGAAGAAAGACAGTGCGCCTTTGTTGCTGTGCAAGAGTGAGGAGGAGTTGGGAGTTGGACGAGGACGACTGTGAGCTGAGGCTACAAAGCACACGAGACTCGGTTTAATGCTTCAACCAACATTTTGCAATCTAGGTTTTTTTAAATGAATATTTACCTTATTCGGTTTACACATAAAACCAAACCGATCCAACCCGATCCAAACCGAAAACCGAACTTGTGAAGACCCAGAATCGATGACCGACCCGAAGTACCCTAGATCGGTTCGATTCGGTTTTTGCGATCCAATGAATGGCCCTGAGCAATACAAAGCTATCAGTCTCTCACTCACTCTTTAGTTTATGCTTCAAAATGAAAACTTTAATTACCGGCTTTAGACTTGATATTTTCTCTAATTATGATGAAGTGGTCTAGTATACTCCATACGTCCCAATAGATATAAACGCTTCTTAATCGAAACAAACATGATATATACCAAAAAGGATTACATTCGATATAAACTAAGAAAAAAGAGTTTAAATTCTCTATCCCCTTCATATGTCCTATTTTCTTAAATATGACAGACACAAAAATAATTCTTTTTTAAAAGATATGAAAATGTGACATAAAAAGAAAACAAAATATTTGACTCGAAGAAATAACTAAGAAAATCTATCATCATTATAACTATAACTATATACTAAAGCGGAGGTTAGAAATAATATTTAGCCCGACACGTGGCACCTCCGCATTGAACCGCATCACCCATCCTTATTAAAATAATTCAATTTGTTTAATTGGTTAAAATTTCATTGTAGACCCCACATTAGATTTCTTCATATCTAATGATTTTTATTTTAATAGTTTTCTCAAAAAAAATCAAATTAAAAAAATCTACTAATTTTTAACTAAAATTGTATGTATATATATATATGAGATTTAGATTTGAATCAAATCTACTAATTTTAATTATATATATGATTTAGATTTGAATTTTTTTCCCAAATTACTATAAAATTATTATTAATATTATAGAATAAAAAGTATTATTGATAAAAAAAATATATTTAATATTTATACAAAAATTATAATCTTATAAAATCTTTGTTCGATTAGAAAAATGTATTGTAACAGACATAATGTATCATTGAAATAAATCGTATAAGAAGTAATTAAATAAATCAATACAAGATTTTATATCAAACTATTTTTTGAATAACTTTATATAAACTTTAAAGTAATTTTTTAGTTAAATCAAAATCGTGCCTTCAAGGCACATGAACTAATACTAGTACTATATATTAAAGCCGAGGAATTTCAAGCCTCCACGTTAATTTTGGTCGTCTCACCTCATGTTAAATTCATTATAAAGCAATTATCTATCCTTATAATTTTACAAATAAAAAATTCTCATATGTATCTATCTAATTACCATATATTAATCTATCAGAATAATATCTATGTCCATAATCTATCAAAATAGTATTCTATATTTATAAACTATCCAAAATTTATCTATCTATACAATCTAGATTAATCATCCTAAGAGTCTATAAATACGAACACATGAATGGATTGTAAATTGAAAATCACACAAAGAGAAGAGAAAAGACTAAAATGAGAAAAGATATCACTTCATCCCAATCAATTTTTTTTTAAAGGATTACAGACACATACGTAGAAGTTATATGTGAATTGATCTATGAGCAAACCCGAATCCTTATCTATACTATGTATTAAAGCCGAGACTTTTCGAACCTCCACATTAATTCTGGTCCCACCCCATGTTAAATTAGTTATAAATCAATTATTTATCCTTATTAATTTTACAAATAAAAAATTCTCATATATATTTATCTAATGACCATATACTGATATATCAAAATAATATCTATATGCATAATCTATTGAAATAATATCCTATATTTATTATCCAAAATTTATCTATCCCTATCGATACAATTTAGATTCATTCTAAGATCTAAATTTTACATTATTTATAAGTATACATGTTATTATAATTTTACGTTTGATGAATTGTATCCATGTTAGTATGATTTTATGTTTGATGAATTGATCTAAGCAAGTGCGTTCTTTCTAAATATTATAATTTACGTTTTGATATTCTCATATGTCGTATGGCACGTTTT
Organism: Polygonum maritimum; assembly: GCA_963924305.1. Taxonomy (NCBI): domain Eukaryota; kingdom Viridiplantae; phylum Streptophyta; class Magnoliopsida; order Caryophyllales; family Polygonaceae; genus Polygonum; species Polygonum maritimum. The sequence continues at coordinate 7,253,127 of OZ002729.1, read as the reverse complement.
GCAATTGATTTACGTGTTTGATGAATTGATCTATGAGAAAAGGTATCCAATTAAATTTTACTTTAAATATAATAGTACTATCATAGTGTATGTTATTAGTAAGTGAAATTAAATGTGCATAAATTTGCTAATATAATGTATTAAAAATAATTTTAATATTTAGTTGAATGAAAAAATAACGATATTAGACCTTAAACCAGCTGAATACCAATTTCTTGGCTATGTCGTGCATAAACGAAACTTTAGTTAAATAATCAACTGTAAAAAATATACTCCATTAATAGAATCCAAATAAACCGGTCTAGTAATCTATTATATATATATATTTAAAAGCAGTAAGGATTAAAAACACCACATTAAGACACATCAGCATTTGCCACATGTCGCTTCGGCATTACGCCACATAGAATTTTTACACATGTCATTATATTATTAAGCCACATCATACAATTATTATTTATTAATTAAGCCATGTCATTTAAATTTGTCTACATCATGTACAAGTCACATCCATAATTTAAAAGTATTCCTTATCAAATTTACGTACTTTACACTAATACAAAAATTATATTGTTGTTTCTCTTAATAGTGTTGTTTCATTATATTATATATTCATTTGCTTTGTAGCCATAGTGTCTGTTTCCTCTTCTTCCACCAGGCTATGCTGCTCAAATTCTTTGTTTCCTCCATCATGTCGTATTTTTTTTTTCAATCAACTCAATACTCACCCCTCTAGATAGCTTCTTTAATTCTATCAACATAGATCACAAATAATTTACAATGGTAAGCATAAAAAGCATTCAAAATAGATGATATAGCAAGAAAGTTTATACAAAAAACTACTTTATGAGGTTTATACATCCGAATTCAGAAGCATGATTTTAAGAAGATGATAACGGTACTGAGATTGGAGTCGTATGTTTAAAGACAACTGAGGTTTATTGATTTACAAGGAGAATGGAAGAAGACATATAACTTTTTAACGATATCAATAGATTAATATTTTTTAAATATATATTTGGTTTTTTAACTTAAAATTGTTGTTTATATAATTTTGAACTAGATTTGGATATGAAAGAAAAGTAGTTATGATTTTTTTTGGCAGTTTAGATACAAATCAAATAACTACATATTTCTTTTTCTTTTTTTCTTTTTTTTTGACCCAATATTTCTTATTCTTTCAATCTACTATAATCTATCTATTACTATATACTAAAGCGGAAGCAAATTCTGCCACCATATTGCGCCACATCACCCCCCTTATTTAAAAATCTATCTTACTAAATCTTGATTTTATCATAATCTTATACATACTTAATTAAGATATTAGTTCTATCTTATAATTTGAGTTGTTTATTTAATAATTCTATCCATATTTAAAATCTCTATCTTATCATTATACACATTTAGTTAATACATATATCCATCATAAGCTTTATTTAGAAAAAAAATATTTTGTCATGTATAAATCATAATCATAATATTTTACCCATTTAATTAAATATCATATTAATTATAGTTTATTTTTCATCAATGGTAGCAAATTCTACCACTATATATGAGAACAAATATTCATTACATTAAAATAATATATTAAATATTTTTTTTACTATCATATCATATTAAAATATCAATAAAAAAAGTAGATGTTATATTTACCATATATATCGCTAATATTACATATTGATTACGCTTTAGAAAAAAAGATAGATTTCTTAATTAAGATAATGATTCATTAACATTTTTATTAAATACTTAAATGTTTATTATATAATGATTTCTTAATTATGTTTTCAAAAAACAATAACATATATATGAGATAATTTGGTTTTCAAATTATCTTATTAAATATCATCTATGTATTTAATATTATAATATATTAATCTAAGTTTTTATTTAAACTTATTGATTTTTATTATATAAGTTAGTTTACGAAATTTAACTTAAATAACAAAATATTTGTATCAATTTTTAATAAATGTGATAATGCATCTTATCTTATGTCATTCTTCCTCAATTATTTAAATATATGTTTATGTATATATAAAAGTAATATATAAATAAAAAATATATATATATAGTATATATTATGATATACAAGAATTATGTCATTTTATAATCCAAAAAATAAGCATTGTTTTAAAATAAAGTATACATATGATAATATTTGCAATTGTTATAGTAAATTCATACACAAAGCAACAAATAAATAAATAACACCCCCGTACAGGGTACGGGTCATCTGCTAGTACAGTATAAAGCAGAACCCATCTCTGTTGAAAAAATTGCGCCGCCTCATCAACCCTGTATAAAAAAATGTTATTAATACCACATCAACAATTGCAGGAAAAAATACTGTAAAAGATATGAATATTCCCGAAATTACAAAAAAAAAATACTACAAAAAATATGAATGATTTTGAAATTGCTTATATATGCACCAAAATATTGCTTATATATCTTTACATAATTATAAAAGTATGTACATAATTATTCGGATAGATACGTTGTGGAAAATATTGCTATCAAAATATTGCCCCATTTCTTCCACGTAATATCTATCCGAATTTTATTCCTATGAGTATAAATATAAATTGCCCCATCGTGGAAGATATTGTAATTATAAATTCCTGTCAATGATCCGGATAATTATGTGCGTAAATATTATTTTATACGAATAATTGCCAAATCTAACTTATACAGTTATACGGGTAAAATCAACCCGATTCCCCATGAATATTATGTGCATAATTATACTTTCAAAATAACCCGGTACCATAATTTGGCATTGGGTCCTAGACTCATAGGGTTTTGCACATAATATGTTGAAAGTTATATAATCCGGTACCATGTCATTTTTTTTGGTTGAATCCTGTACCATGTCATAAAATACACTTCCCTTAAACAATTGTATTCTCGTACAATTACGAGTAAAAATTATGTACAAATTATATAATAGGTCGGTAACTCGATTGGCGCATACGTACATAATTATGTACAAGTTTTACAATACACTTCTCTTAAATATATGTATATAATTTCTGAATACATATCAAAATGGAAAATTATGTTAGCTAGAATCTCTATGCATATATTTTCGTATCAAGAGATCAACCATCTCATATAATTTATATCTTTTAGATCTTATCCAATAAAGATCACATAAAATTATTAACCAATTAAGATCTCTTGGAATTAAAATTATCTTTTGCGCAAATCTCATATAATTTATATCTTTTAATGTACATGTTAGAAATATGAGGATGAAAGAATATCTTTTTAAACACATCTCATATAACTCATATCTTTTTTTTAGTTATTAAAATAATGTTCGTATAATTTATACGAGTATGGAAAAAAAATGATCATTACCCGTACATGGTACGGGTCTTCAACTAGTTTACCTATATGAAATAGTCATTTTTTTTGATTGATTTGTTTACTTTGAAAGATACGATTTGTACGTCGGAGAAGAAAGCGGAACATCATTGGTACATTTGGTAACTAGGTAATAGTGAAACTCCATTATCTTATTATTTGGATTGATTTTTCGACCAAAACAAAATTATTTGGATTGATTTAAAAATTAGATTTTTTTTGATAGGATTGATTCCCATATATAGATCTTATATTTTAATTAATTTTAGATTTAGTTTTTACATGTTAATTTTGATATTCCGTTAATTTTCCATTATTATTTAAATTAATTATTTGGTTATCTTAATTGCAGTAACTAGACTATAATAATTTAATATGAATAAAATAAGTATTATCCTCAAATCAGCTAAATTGAACAAAACATCCTTATTTTCAATTTCCAAAATGAAGATTACATAAAGGGAGAGTGAACCATTTTAGATTTCATTTCCACAATTAAACAGAAAAAAAATTACAAATAAGGATAAAAGGATCTAAAATCTTTTCTTTCTCTTTTGGTATACCCTACAATTGATCCATACTATTGAAAAGGAGGTGTTTTTCATTTTTTTTTATCAATTTAGATATGGGTTTTGGTACTATACTATTATCGTTATGAAAAACGTTTTTACATTAAGCTAGATGGGAGCCTAGAAACAAGTTGAGCCCCTACACATTTTTGAATGCAAAAATAGTTTAGATATTATTAAAAAAATAAAATCATTATTAAGGAAGATAATTGTGATTGATTTTTAATGAGTACGTGATTTGACTAAAATAATTTAGTATTTCCTTTTTCTTTTGAATCAAATCTTTTGAATCCTTTTTCTAAATTTATGTTGTTAATTTCCTTAATTATCTCCAAAAATCAATCTTTTTCAACAGCCTCAGTTTCAATACTCGGTATAGCTTTATCCCAATTATGTTTTAGATCATGAATAATCTTCTAGGCATTTCCTTAATTATCTCCTATGTAGGCATTATGTTTTTTATATCCCAATTCATATTTTTTGATAATGAATATTTTATACAAATTTTTAAACATAAATGTTATGATAATATTCACAAAACATTTATATGTGCAATAATTAAATTAGTCAAAAAATATATATTGCTAAACCCGTAATATTTTTAAATCTTTTTTTATCTTAAAAATCATGATATTTTAAGATTTTAAAATTTAAAATATTTATAAAAAAATTAAATACTAAATTTTTTAAAAAACTTTTCAAAATTTAACAAAAGTCTAAATTGTTAGGATATATTGGACACAAATCTTAACTAAATTTCAAATTCATAAAAATAACAATTTGAAATTTATAATATTATTGACAAATTTTAATATTATGAATTTTCGATTATAATTTCCTTTTTTCATTGTGATTATGATCATCCATAAGTTATTCATTATTATTATCTTTTGACAATTTATTATTATTATTTGAATTTGTGAATTTTCCATTATAAAGTTTCATGATAAATTTTTTCATAATTTACGCACAATTAAGTCAATTTGTCTCCATAATCCTATTGTATTTTCTTATTTTTATTTTAGTATAATAAAATTTGTAATATGTATTTATGAATTTACTTAAGTCATTTTATGATTGTTTGAATTATAACTTTTTGGATTAAAATTTTCCATGACGATGGAAAACAATCTTTAATTTTTTTGTAGTATCTTCTATATGATCTTAGATACAAATCTTTAATTTTCAAATTCTTTTCCCAATATATTTGAATCAATAACGTAATATTTTGAATTGGCTTTGAATAAAAAGTGCCTCGATGACAAAAACAATCGACTCGAATTTTTTGGTTTTGTAAACTTTTAGGTTTAAATCAAATATTTTCGAACAAGTTACTATAAATGAAGTGATTACTATGTAGTATTAATCAAATTCTCAATTGCCAATTTTGGATAACCACTGGCCACTAAACCATCTCAATCATTTCAAATTTGTTTCATTTTTTACTAAATCAATATTTTTAGCAAGAAGTTTTATTGTTTACCATATACCATCTTTAGTCAAGATCTTGAATTTTGAATAACCAAATAATCTTTTAACCACCCAAGCAAATCTTTGATTTTTTGTAACAAGATTTCGTTACAAATTCATTTTTAGATTTCAAACAATATTAAAATCATTATTTATCTTAACAACGTTAGTTGAATATCTTAACAATATATTTTTCTATAAAAATTAAGTTGATTAATCGTAATTTTCTTAACAAAATCTTTTGGTTAGGATATTAGTTAAATTTGGTTATGATTACAAAACTGGCTATAACTATCACAGCTTAAATACAATCAATCAGTATATATCAATTTACATCAATACTTAATAATAATAATAATAATAATAATAATAATAATAATAATAGTTATCTTTATATAATACAAAATGAAAAGTAACACACATGTATAAAAGATTGTATTGATATAAATATCAATCTCTTTCAACCAAAAATATATCAATTTCTAATAATAATATTTGAAAAAACAATTTAACTGACAATTTATTTATCATACATATTATATAGTATAAAATTATTTGATTGGTGTTATTACATATAAAAACCATTATAAAATCCGGCAAGGTACGGAGAACTGTACCAGTTCTTTATTGAATATAAAAAGGCCGATTCTATGGGCACACGAAAAAAATCCTCCGCGCACAGGAAATCCCACTCTTCGTAAAGCGTAACGCTTCATGAAGCGTCAGAGCATCGGGTAACCGTCTCGGGAAAGACCGCGCTTCGTAAAGCGCTGAAAGTCCGCTCTCCGTGAAGAGCCACTCTTCGTGAAGAGTGATATCGGCGCTCCTTGAAGCGCCACGCTTTCTAAAGCGTGGGAATGCCGCGCAGGGCGCGGGCGGGCCTGCCTCGCATTTGTTCGTTGTTACGGCCAAAGACCCTTCGTATTTCGTAACTACTCCCTCCGTTTCACAATAAGTGTCGTTTTAGCACTTAAAATTTGTTTCATAATATGTGTCGTTTTAGGTTTTCAAAGTGATTTATTAGGGGTAATAATGATAATCTTTATTGGAATGTGTATTTGTTGACTAAAGTTGTTCATTCATTGGCCAAAAAAATGTAATGAGTGGTAAGATTAAGAAAAAGTTTTAAGTTTTAAAGTGAATGATTGCTTTTCTTAAAAACTGTGTTGAGAGCTAAAACGACACTTATTGTGAAACGGAGGGAGTATCTATTAAAAATAAAATCTATCTATCTCAAAAAAAAATTATCCATATCATATGACACCGTGTTCGGCCCGAGCTTCGTCGACCTCCCGACCACCGCGAGTTCGACCACCTCGCGTTCGAGCCATACTCGATGAGGTTTTCGACCACTGCAATTGAAGAAGAACAACGATGACTGAACTGGGGGGACGAAGAACGACGACTGGAATTGAAGAAGATGGACGAAGGCCTGACCTGGGGGGGACGAAGAACGACGACCGCAACTGAAGAAGGAGGACGAAGGCCTGAGCTGGGGGGATTGATGAAGAACAACGGCTGCCTGAATTGGGGGGATTGATGAAGAACGCCGGCGGGGGATTGACGAAAAACGACGAGTGAGTAAATGCCATAATTCGCTTCTTAAAGCGTTTCGCTTTATGAGGATACAAATTCTAACGCTTCACGAAGCGTAGGTTTTGGGCTCGGATACCCGAAAATTCTAACTCATCAAGAAGAGTGACTCCTTATGAAGAGTGGAGTCCACGCTTCGTAATGCGTCACTCTTTACAAAGAGTGAGGTTTCCTGTGCGCGGAGGATTTTTTCCGTTCTCCGCATAATCCAGAGAATCTGCAGATTAACGACTTTATCCATCGCTCGCCACGTGTCGCGACGTGAACCAGTTACCATAAATATCCCAGCATACCCTCCCCTGTACAGCAAAACTACTCGCCATCGCCCGGGCTCATCGTCTCCCCCAAAACTCAGTGTCAAATCTCTCTGGAGCCCCTCCGATTTCTCACGATTCGGCCGAAAAAAACCCCCTCCAATGTACGCCGAATCGCTCCACATCTCAAACCTCCCCTGTCTCTCCCCCGTCCACTGCCATTTCTACTCCCATCCTCGCCGTCGTCATCCTCCCACCGGCGAGTGGCGGCGTCCGAGGCTCCGATTCCTCTCTCCGGGGAGGAATCGGAGCCTCCATGTTTTGGCTGTCAAGTCGGACGAGTTGGAGGACGGCCGATTGCTCCGTCCCACGGCCGCCGTCGGGAAGGTTCTGGCCGATTTGAAGTTGAAGCTCTCCGATGTGGCGGAGTCGGTTAGGTTTCAGGAGGTTTTTAAAGACGAGGCTCTGTTGGAGGAGGAGGATTTCGCCGCCGATGGACCTTGGTGGGAGCAGATCCCGAAGCGTTGGGTTATTGTCTTGCTGTGTTTCTCCGCTTTCTTGCTTTGCAATATGGATCGAGTAATTCTCGCTCTTCTCTTGCCTATATACTGTTTGTTTCTCTGTTCGATTGTAACTGTTGTTGCTAGTAGTGTCAAAAGTAATTTTGCAATTAAAGACTTGAGTGATTAGTAGGACTATTGCCTATTGGACAGTGGACACCAGTCTGATTTGCAAGAGTTGGTATTCCTAAATTGATAACATCAAGTAGGGACGTCTTTCTGGCAGGTGAACATGAGCATTGCAATACTCCCAATGTCAGAAGAATTCCACTGGAATCCAGCTACTGTGGGTTTGATACAATCTTCATTTTTCTGGGGGTACCTTCTTACTCAGGTACTCAAGCCTTTTATTGTTCTTTTGTATGTCAAGTGCTATGGGTGTGATCTGAAGCGACTTAAAATTAGCACAGATTGCTGGAGGTATTTGGGCTGACACGGTTGGGGGAAAGCGTGTGCTAGGGTTTGCAGTGATCTGGTGGTCGATTGCCACAATACTCACGCCGGTTGCTGCTAGGATGGGTTTGCCTTTCTTGCTTGTCGTCCGTGCTTTCATGGGGATTGGCGAGGTTGGTCTTTAGCCTTTCATCTTCCTTATATGATGACACCTGTTTTATAGTACTAGACTGTAACGAGCTTAAATTACTCAATAATGGACTGTTACAGGGTGTTGCCATGCCAGCAATGAACAACATTCTCTCAAAATGGGTACCTGTAGCAGAAAGAAGCAGATCTTTGGCACTAGTTTACAGTGGCATGTACCTTGGATCTGTAACTGGTCTAGCCTTTTCTCCTCTCCTGATACACAAGCTCGATTGGCCCTCAGTTTTCTACTCCTTTGGTTCTCTAGGAACAGTATGGTTTGCAGTGTGGCTTAAGAAGGTAACGGATACGTAAATTAGTGCAACTCTGTGCTTACCTGATCATTTAAATTTTCTTAAACAAGAAAAGAAAGAAGAATTAGAACAATATGGCAATATGCTATAACATCTTTTGTGATAATTTTGATTGAACTGTTTACTTGTATGCGTAACAAGTTACATTTCTTCATATATGTTAATATTTTGCATTTTGTAGTTATTTGTCCCTTTTATCCATTTTGTTCCATTTTAATCAGGCTTATAGTTCTCCTCTTGAAGATCCTACACTAAGGCCTCAAGAGAAGAAGTTGATTGTTAGCAACTGCATATCCAAGCAGCCTGTCAAGTCTATACCATGGCGTTTGATTTTGTCGAAACCGCCTGTCTGGGCTCTAATAGTGTCTCATTTCTGTCACAATTGGGGGACTTTTATTCTACTTACATGGATGCCGACATACTACAACCAGGTAGCCATCTACGTGCACTGATCTTCCATAATGCTAATTTCTGTGTCTATTGGACTAATGCAAACAAATGAAGTCTAGTATACTAAAACATCTCCTGAATCTTAGTTTATCGAAAGCTCATGCTTAGAGAACTGTAATTATTAACATGTTTTATTTACTCCTTGCAACAGGTTTTGAAATTTAATCTTACAGAATCTAGCCTGTTCTGTGTCCTGCCTTGGCTTACAATGGCATTTTCTGCAAATCTTGGCGGTTGGATTGCAGACACACTCGTGAGCAAGGGTGTATCTGTTACAACAGTTCGCAAGGTACTGCACTACTGCTCTATATCCTACAAAATGTAGCAGTTTCATTTGCACATGTGCTACATGCGCACAAAAGGCGATTCTTGCATTGCTATTGCCTTTCATAGACTGCATGCACATTTTTGTTTATCTATTCGTTGATTATTGTGTATTACGTTAAATAAGTGTGCGTAGCTCTAAATAATACACCAATGCTGTATGCAGGTCATGCAAACTGTTGGATTTTTGGGCCCTGCTTTTTTCTTGACCCAATTGAGTCATATAGATTCCCCTGCCATGGCTGTTCTCTGTATGGCGTGTAGTCAGGTGTGTGCTTCTTATGAATATGTAATGGAAATGATATGGCTAAGCAAAGATCATATCAAGCTTATCTTGGTTAATTTCAACAATTCTTCTTCCCTGTATGTAAATATTATGAATCCAAGCTGACTAAATCAAGTATCATATGTTGTTGTCCTCAGGGAACTGATGCTTTCTCACAATCTGGACTTTATTCAAATCATCAAGATATTGCCCCTAGATATTCCGTGAGAATCAATTTTCCTCTTTCCTGTTTCTACTCCTGCAAACCCTACATTTTCAATTGTTTTAGGATTGTTAAGAAGAATTATTTGTAGAACTCCTATTTAACTTTAAAACTATATTCTCCAGGGAATCCTGCTAGGATTATCCAACACCGCCGGAGTGCTAGCTGGTGTCTTTGGAACAGCGGCAACAGGCTACATATTGCAACACGGTATGCGCGCATTTTCCAAATCCTCATACATCTTACTGCCATTTTCACTTATTATATGAACAATCAAAGAGAAATCAATTGGCTACCTTTGGACAAGAAGATAAGGTGGGGTTGTCAACATTTGTTGGAGTTGGACCTTAAAATATTTATAGTGCTCTTCATGCAAAAGATAGCCTTGTTAGATTGAGTTTTGTCCATAACTAGCCTCTAAATCTGCTTCTTTACTGTCAGGTTCGTGGGACAATGTCTTTGAGGTCTCTGTGGGACTTTACTTGGTAGGAACCGTCGTATGGAATCTTTTCTCTACTGGCGAGAAAATCATTGATTGAATATAGAAGTCTAGTGTATTGAAATCAAGATCTTGAAGAGCCGATTCTTTCAAGGAGACAAAGCTCTGAAGAAACTATTTGCATTCTGTGAAGATATATTTGTGGTTCCTTCCGCCTTCTGTCTCCTGATAAGCATATACATCGTAATCTTGAAGAACACTCAGGAGCCGAGCTTCGGATGCGAATTGAAGCGATTCTGATTGCTTGGATTGAGGTGTTCATATTCCCTGGATCAGACAGAATCCATGTATTGCATCAAAGAAAAGTAGAGATTTCAGCACGACCCTGTAAATGGTTATACTACCTTGTATATGTTATACATTAACCCATCAATTTTGTCAATACAATGAAATACTGCTCATCCAAATGCCGAAGAAAAATGAGAGCAAACCTCCAAAGCACATTCATGAAACTGTGAAATATTCGTAACATAATATATTGAAATGGCTAGGACCAGTGTACATCAAATGGAATGAAATAGCTAGGACCAGAGACTGACCAGTATACATCAAGAGTATATATATAATTCAATGAAAAGATTGCTGTCGAGCAAAACAATAACATAATTACGGTAAGGACAAGTGAAATATGAAAAAACCAACATGCAAAATGCACAATTTGAATGTTCAAAATGACAACGGCTATCTTGATTAGTTTGCATATTCCCCAACAAGCTCTCTGTTCTGCAAGAACACTCGGAGCCCATTCTTCATGAACAGAGTCAACGACATCTTCTGCTGGATCCGGTGACCGGGAACCGGGACCAGCCGGTACCGGAGTAGCACCGCCGACGCCACAGACTTCATCTGCAAGTAAGCCAAGTCCTTCCCCAAGCAAGTCCTGGGCCCCGCATTGAAGGCCACGAATTTATACCCGTCCTTGGGCGGTTCGAACCGGTAAGTATTATTCCCGGTCGGACTGGGAACCCGGGTCAGCCACCGGTCCGGGTTGAACTCCAAGCAGTCCTGGCCCCATATGGATTTCATTCTCCCAACCGAGTAGATGGAGTAAGTCACCGTTGATCCCGCCGGCACCGGAGTTCCGTCCGGGAGGACGTCGTCGGCCACCACGTATTTGAAGTCCTCCGGCACCGATGGGTAGAGCCGTAGCGTCTCGGCTAGGGCGGCCTTCAGGTACACTAGCTTGTCGGCTTCGTCAAAGGTCAACGGCTCCTCTATCCAACGGTTTGGGCTCTCGCCACGTGTTTCTCTTAGGACGGTCGTGATCTCCTCGATGATCTTTGCTTCCACCTGTTTTAATGAAAAGATTCGAACTCATGACCTAATGATAACGGAGAACATCTTATCTATGGATTACTTGAAATATTAAGTTATAAATCAAGTTAGAATATGAAATTGACCACATTAACTATCAATAATTATACTAGTTTAATTCTTTAAAAGATCTTTATGGTTAACCAACTAATCAAGAATACACTATTTCAACCAACCAAGTAAAGTCTACTTCAATATTGTATTGAAGAAACCAAAACATAGGAGAAATTTGGCTGTGGTTAACCAAACAACTTTTTGAAATACCGCTGAAAAGCAACCAACTAACCGAATTTAGCAAATCATTTTTCTAACTTTTGAGGAGGCCAGAAGGCAAACCTTAGGGTGGTTCATGACGAGCCAGAAGAACCAGCTGAGGGCGACGGACGACGTGTCACGTCCCGCGAGCACGAAATTAAGCGCGATGCGTTTCAGCACGTGGCTAGAGAAGGCGCTGCCGTCGACATCACGCTTGTTCATGAACCGAGACAAGAGGTCATCGGACGGGTTAAGCTTGCGTGCCTCGAGCGCGTCGGTCATGTACCTCTCGACGATTTCTAGGCTGCTTTTCAGCTTATTCTCGGTTCCCAACATTAGAAGCTTCTTGAGCCGCCAGAGGAAGCCCGGGTAGAGTAGCCTCTGGAGGGTTGCCTCGGTGGCAGAGTCGAACGCCCTCGCGAACGGGTTCTCGGGTAGGTCCACGGAGAGCGTCTCTGGGTCCTTGCCGAAGGTTAGCCCACATATGTTGTCGAATGTCAACCTAAAAATACATAATATTATCGATATAAGTTTGTTAAGCAGAAAAAATGATTCAAACTAGGATTAATTTCCTGATTGATCGGAATTATATTTACTTAGATCGGTAAAAGGGTTCATATAAGTACAAGTATATATAATACGTAGCATTCTTGTAAATGAAACTACGTTAACAAAAGATGCATGCCATGCACAAACCTTAACAAAAGATCTTGCAAGTCAACGTCAGTCTTGTGAGCCGCGGCCTTCTCCAAGATCCGCCACAACCGGTTCTTGATAGTCCGGTTGACCCACCGAGCCATGGCCTGCCGGAGGGTCCGGGTGGTGAACTCGAGGGCGGCGGTCTTCCTCTGAATGAGCCACGTATCGCCATCACTATTGAAGATCCCCTGGCCAAGCAGATCATGGAAGGCGACCTGCCACGTCGGACCCTTGGGGTAATTGTCGAACCGGGTTCTCAAGACGTGCTCGATGTTCTTGGGGTGACACGTCACGGTGTAGAACCCTTGCTTGTAGGCCAAGAAAGGTATTGCGATCGTGGTGGTTTGGTAGGTGGCGGCTCCACCCGTGTTTCGGAGGTTTTGGGCGATCCAGTCGTGGATCCGGTGGCGGTTCATGAAGAGGTAGGGGAGGCTCCCGAGGAGCGGAACGAGATCGGGCCCTGTGGAGAGGCGGTGGCGGAGGAGGCTGAACCAGAGGAAGTAGGCGGCGACCGCGGCCGTGGCTACGAGGGGTAGAATGGGGATTTCCATTTTTGGGCTGTGAGGGGGAATTGGTGTAAGAACTAAGAAGTGAGGAGATAGATAAGAGAGGAAATGGAGTTAAAGTGGTTTTGGTGGTGGAAGTTGAGAGAATGGTCAAAAAAGGAGAGATGTTATAAAGGGATAGTAAAGAAGGGTTTAGGAGGGATTTGTTGGGAATCTTATTGGGGAATACTTTTGGTTGATGAGAATATTTTGAGTGGGATTTTGGAGAGTTTACGTGCAAGGAATTGTGATTAATTAGAAGTAGCATGCCCATTTATACACGAAAATAAAAATAATGTCATTTGGTATAAGCTGAGTTTTTGATAATATAAAGGAGCTAGCTCCATATATAGAGCTCCAAAGTTTTGATCTTCTCTTATTAAAGAATAGAAAACATAATTTATAAGTGTTCTAAACTGCTAATATCTTTCCCACTTTTTAAAGAGGACATTAAAAATAGTATTGTACTTTGTTTTATTATTCTATTTGTCTAAATTATCCATTTTAATAATATTAGTAATAGAAAGGTACCGAACAAACTTAATAGATCGAGAGACTAAAAATAGGAGCAACTGAATAAATTTATAAAGCAAAAACCAGGAACAAAACGAAAAATAGATAATGCGAGGCACCTCAAGAGGAGCGATTAACATCTTTTATGGTTTTCTAAAATGACTATCCTTTATCCTAGAGCGTAAGATAAGAATTTTAATTTAAAAAGTTACATCCTATTTAGGAAAGTATAAACTTTGTTAAAAATAAGTTTAATGAAATTGTAATTATACATCCAATTTTTTTCTAAAATTTTGGACTCTTATCCTATGCGCGCCTTATACAAAAATCGTTCATAAAATCGCTAATAATAAAGTATTATTTATTATATATAAGAGCAATTTTTAAATTGCCCACCAAAATACATATTGTCAAAAGAATAAACATCTTTAAACATAATAAGATCATAATGACAAACACTTTTATACGCAGGGAGAACAATAATATTATTGTTAGTTGTTATCTTTCCTTTTGTATCTATCAGGATCTCTATTGTGCATGTGATATTTATTTAGTCCAAATCAATCATTAGCTTGTGATTAGCTCTTTATATATATATATATAGTCGAAGGACTAAAATGAAACAAATAAAAAGTTGGCCACTAATTTTAAAACAATCCTATAAGAAAAGATTAGCTAGTGGCTAAACTTTTTAATTTACTCAAGAGATAATCAATTACCAAGCTATATGTGATAGTGACACTACTTCTCGATGCATGGGTAGAGTACGTGAATGAGAACGTACGTACTTGTGAAGTTTTACTTGGAGGATTTCTTGTTGAAATAATGAAAACAGAAGGAAGTAGCTAGCGAGGTGCTGACTGCTTAAGTGAAGAAGAACAAGTTGTTGAGAAATGGGTAATCTGCAAGGGAAATTAAAGGGATTTATTGTTTGGAAACATGAACAAAATCATAGCATTTAGGAGCTACATCAATCATTCATGCATACATACGTTGCAAAAGTACGTAGTAAATGTCTTCCGTCATTTAGTTAAATGACTAAGCTTCAAGGATTGAGAGTATCGAGAAATCTCCGATTCGACTCTCTCGAACGCTAGTATTCCCCGACAAAAAGAGTATGAGGTTATTTTTAATTAATCTGTTGAAAATATTATGGTGTGAATTAAAGTGGAATTAAGAGCTCTAATTAAGATTCATGAGCTTTTGTTTTTTTGGATGACCAAGTATTGTTCTTTTTTGAAACAACATCTCTTGCACTTTTGGTAGGGCAAAAAACTCAAAATTTATTCAACCCACATACTTTAAATATACAGCTCATAGAGATTGAAGTATCAACGACAATATTATTTGGTAGTGTTATCTCTATTCTTTGATAAGCTCGGTTGGTGCTCGGTTGGTGTTTTGCTACCCTTCTTGAATTTATCTAATTAGAATTAGTCTAAAGTCTTTTACCTTTTATGCGACCCTTAAAACGTTACTACTTAATAAAGTGATTACTTTTATTAAAATGTACGTTGTTTTAGTAGAAACAACTAGCTATTTGAGTCACATTATCGTTTATCACGTTTAAACATGTCAAACAAGTTAGATCATTTTCAAGTCAAACTTTTGTAGAACATAATCCGAAAACGCGTGATACTATTCTAAACACATTGGATTTTCGATATATTAGATCCATTTCATCTTTAAAAGGACCATTTTAATTAATTAAGGGCCTGTTTTGATTCCTAACATAATGTATTGAATTGCATTAATATAAGATAATGCAATTGTTTTCCAAAATAAAAGTAAATAAAATCGGCCTCTCACCTTCGGGCATTTAATCAGTTAGTTAAGCCACTAATACATTAGAGATTTCCCGTTATTTCCGGTTCTACTCTCATAGTCATAGGTGCTGAAAATCCATTTATCGCCACATTATACTCGTTGGGCTGGAAAAGATGCCCAGCCCACAAACTTGCCAAAAATCAAGGCCCATTACTTGACATTTTGAGAACAATCTACTATATGCTTTGTTCTTTTGAGTGATTTGTTTACGTAATTATGCAAAACTTGCATGGTTGATATTTCGTTTGATCACATCTTTAGTTAGATAGACTTCCTCCATAGCTCATTTCCATGGAATTAAAAACAACACTTGTTGGGCATTCTTAGACCTCAGCTACATGACTCTATCTATCAAGAATTGCTTGAGACCATTTTGCGGTATGAAGGAACACACATGGGCAAGGCAACTACTTGCATATTTATACATTACGTGTCAATCACAAGACCACTTCAAATGATTGGAGCCCATCATTTCTCTTTTCCAAATAAGAAAAAGACAATGGCCATGATATTAGAAATTAACTCCGCCCATGTTACAAAGTACAAAACTACAAATACACCCAACACTCAACTCTACTTACTCACAAAACGTACACTCCAACATCTCCAAATGGCAACTCTACACTTTGCCCTTGGCGCCACCACCATGGCCGCCTCCAATAAAAGGGTGTTTGGCACCTCAACAACCAAGCGCTCGACAAGCCCACCAAAGGAGAAGAGCTTGCTCGATTGGATTGTAGGCGCGTTGCTTAAGGAAGATCAACTTCTTGAGACCGATCCTCTGCTTGATAAAGTCGAAGGAAAGAAGGTCACCAGACTCACCACCAAACTCAATGGTCGACGCGCAAAAAGCTCGGTTCCTGTCCCTCCTAAGAAGAAGAATGGCATATTCGGAATTGGGGGCTTTTTTTAAGACGGGCCCAATGTTTAACTTTAAATGGTTTAGAGAAATGTTTTTCATCTTAGTTTTCATTGTACTCTCCTTTTTTTTTTTCCATTTTCTTTTGCCTATGGACACATGACACATGAAACTTGATTATTAAGACCCTTTCTCCACTTTGATTTTTCCATTCTTTTGGATAAATATGACTATTGTAAGACTTTACAATGAGGCAGAAATCCTCCAACGTTAAACACTCACACTTTGTTGGATGGTGACCCTTCGTACATAATCGAAACCTAAAATTAGTGCCATTTGTCGTTGAGTTCAGATTGGCGCGAACTTGCCCATAACAACTAGACCTTGACCCAAAGTATAAATTAGCTAGTTCATTGTACAACTCTTTAGTGGGACTTGAATTCTAGATTAGAGTTTCGCAGAAGACTAATCTTATATAATTAACTACATTTTTTATCTTATGTTTATGCCCTAAAACCATAAGAATGTAAAGCATAAATCCACCCTAAGAAAATAAAGAAAATTTAATTATAAAATCATGATTTATTTTTTTAAATTTAAGCTCTCATCAAATGCTCATAGGTTACAAAAATCGAATTAACTAGTTTAAAACTAATATTAAATGCCACAACTTTTGAATTTAAGTTGGACAAATCAATCCGTATTTTCTACCAAATTTACTTAAACGTTTTGGTGTGGCCACAATTTAATTTTTCAAACACTTGTTTGGTTAACTTTCACAATCATGGGATTGAAAAAACCCGAGAATTGACTTAAATTTATGTGTTTGGTTATATTTGTTCAATACCAAATTCATGGGAAGTTAACTTTCCATGAATTGTACTTCCTCCAAATTGGAGGAATTACAATTACCATGGTGGGGGTGGATAAGACTCAATTTCTCCATACTTTTAAATAACTAGCTTAATCCGTCGTACCATGTACGACTATGTCTTAAATATTAAAATTATTTTGAATATATTATATTGTTGAATTTATACATATATAATTCCACTTACTAATAAAATACATCACAATAGTATGATTATATATAATTCGAATTAACTTGTTTTTGTCATAGAAATTTTATGTAGATAAATTCATTCATGTGCTAATATTTATAGTTTCTATAAGGGTAAATATAAATATTTTCTTAATTAGTATGATATTCATAAATTGTATACTTGTATAGATAGATATTGTTTGGATAAAAGATAAATATAGATATTATTTTGATAGATTCTTTTTTGGGTAAATCTAAATATTTTATTAATTAGTACGATATTGATAGATTTTATAGATAGATATTATTTGAATAGTTTAAATATATGATATGATTTTGATAGATCATGGATATAGATACTATTTTGATATGTACTAATATATGGTAATTAGATAAAGACAATTTTTTAGGATAAATCTAGATTGTATAAATAGATATTATTTGGATATTTTATAAATTTAGGATAGTATTTTGATAGATTATTTGATATATTAATACTTAACTACTATTTTTTTTATCAAATAAATGGTGGGGCCAGAATTAACGTGGAGGCTCGAAATTCTCCGGCTTTAATATATAGTATATATTATTTTTTCTTTAAATTATAAATTTCATTTTTGTTCTTAATTGACATTATTAGGTAAACTCCCATAATTTTTAACTTCATAGTTCATACCAAACAAATTGTAGAAATTTAATCTCTAGGTAGTTAATCCTAACCAACCATACCTTATCAAATCATGTGAAATGTAATATTTGTGAATTAAGTTAATGTGAATTAATTTTTCATATGAATTTCAATTCCTACGTTTAACCAACCACTAAGTTAGCAACACGTATAAACATACAAGGAAGTAGACCTGTCAATCGGGTCGGGTCGGGCGGGTTCGGGTCGGGTCGTTCCGGGTTCGGGTTGAGTTCGGGTCAATCGGGTTACGGGTCAAACTGGGTCGGGTCGGGTCAACCCAACGGGTCAAGAGTATCAATTTTTTGACCAAAATTTAAATAAAATATTATTTAAATAATAAAATATAATAACAAAATATTATTTTTAAATATTTTAATAATAAATATATCATAATTTTCTAAAATAAAATTTCTTATATTGTAATATAATTAAAACCTTTGGATGCACAATTACCCATCAATCTGTCATTTTATTATATTAGAGTGTATTCTAAAATAAGTTTTCCGCCTTATAGAATTCTTGACCCAGCGGGATTGACCCGACCCTAACCCAGAAATTTTCGGGTTTACCGGGTTCGGGTTCAAACTGGGTCTCGGGTTCAAATTTTCGGGTTGAAACCCAGAATTTTCGGATCGAGTCGGGTCAGGTTTACGGGTCGGGTCAGCTTTTGACAGGTCTACAAGGAAGTCTTCTTTTGCAATAGGCTATGAAAACTAAACATGAATATAGGGTAGTTTTATGCAAAATGAAATTTAGGAGTCGTTATGTGCAATTTTAGAAAGAAAAAAAGCGCATCTTTACGGTTTTACCCCCGAGTCTCTGTTATCTGGAACGGATAGCGCTCAGGGGATAACACAAACGCACTCCCTCTTCTCACAAACCTTCAACTCCTCATCCATGGCGTTGATGGCCTCCGCTCCATCTTCCTCCTCTTCCCTCTCCTTCTTCTCCTCCTCCGTCTTCCTCCCCACTCCTTCCAAACCGTTCTCCTCCCTCCTAATCAAGCCCCAATCCCTCAAAACCTCACCGCCAATCTCCGCCGCCGTCTCCGCTCAACTCGCCACCCTCCCAATCCTCAATTTCGACGGCGAGAAAGTTGGCGAGACCTTCCTGAACCTCCGAACCGCCCCGCCGGACACCGCGAGGGCCGTCGTCCACCGCGCTCTCACCACCGACCTCACCAACAAGCGTAGCGGGACCGCCTCAACCCTAACTCGCGCCGAGGTCAGAGGAGGCGGCCGGAAGCCGTATCCGCAGAAGAAGACCGGCGGAGCCAGGCGTGGGTCTCAGCGGACGCCTCTCCGGCCCGGCGGAGGCGTCATCTTCGGCCCTAAGCCGAAGGATTGGTCGGTGAAGATCAACCGGAAGGAGAAGCAGCTGGCGATCTCCACCGCGTTGTCGAGCGCCGCCGCGAATAGCTTCGTGGTGGAGGAGTTCGCGGATCGGTTTGAGAGGCCGAAGACGAAGGAGTTCATAGCGGCGATGAAGAGGTGGGGGCTGGATCCCAAGGAGAAATCTATGTTCTTTTTTGTGGATTTGGAGGACAATGTGGTGAAATCGAGTCGGAATATTGGGACTTTGAAGATGCTGACCCCTAGGAGTTTGAATTTGTTTGATATTTTGGATTCGGAGAGGTTGGTGTTCACTCAGGCTGCTGTGGATTACTTGAACCAGACGTATGGATTGGATGGTGATGAGGAAGAGGAGGAAGAAGGGGAAGAAGAGGTTCAGGAAGGTTAGTGTGTCTCTTAGACTCTCTGTTTCTGAATTGAAATCCCTGTTCATTTGATGCACAATTGGTTGTTCAGCTATTGAAAGTTCTGAATGTGTGTAGCCTTGTGCGTTTACTGAATTGATAAAATTGAAATATGGTTGTGTATGGAATGAAATGATGAATTGAGATACAGAGAAGGTTCTTTTACACATAATTCTTGAATCTTAATGTGAGTTTTGATGATCAAATTGTGGGTATTTGTCTTACAAATTGGGTTGCAAATTCCCCTTTAGTTGTGCACTATCAATCACTCATTCTAGTGTAAATGAATTCCGCATTGAGATCCTCATTCTTGCTGATCGATACATTTATGTTGATGTGCTTACAGAGTCTGTAGCTGAAGAGGCTTCTTGATGCAGTAAAGGCAAAGCAAAGCAGCTGCTTGAGTATGCATCTCATAACCTGATTTTGTGAATCCCTTGCATATTTCCCTCGAGAGGCTCTCTGGTTGGATGTTGAAAAAAACTGGGAGTTCGATTTAGTTTGTATAATTGTACTCAAAATCTTTTCTGTCAAGGAGGATGCTTTTGTATTCATTGTAGAAATCTCTGTTATTTTGGCAGGCATGATCTGTGCATTGTTTTCTACAGTTTTTCCTTCCCCCTTTCTTATGAACAAATTGTAGTATTTTCTTCTTTTTGATATAACTCCTTAGGTTTTTAGTGATTTCATAACCGTTCTGTGAAACTCTAACCTCATGATTCCAGAAGCTGTGAAATAAAACTATACATGTCATCATCGATATTTTATCCTTTCATAGATAATGGGTATGTTTACAGCTAAACAAGGTTACAATTGCAAAAGCCCATTGCTAAACCATACATATGTATACAAATAGTTAAAAAAATTACTATAGAACATGTACAACATACTTGTTCCCCCACTAAAAATCTCCTTCCCCTGGTGATTGCGAAGTAGCCAAGTTCAGATTTTTCCACTAATCCCCATGTTTTCCAACATCATTTGCTCCCCAGATTCCATGTATAAAAACCCAAAAGGAGGATGCTGGTAAATATTGAACATTTTCTGAGTCACTTGTGGAGAACAGCTCCTCTATTGGGGGCACACCAAATTTGATGTGTTGAGAAGACTTACATAGGCTACATGAATGTACCCATCATGTTGAGGAGGTTTCCTGAAGAGGGAGAAGAGAAGAAGCCTCTTGGCTGCCCTTGATGAAGAGTGCCAGTTCAGCTGGAGCCACCACCAGTTGCAACCATTTCTCCAGTTCTTCTCCTTCTACCTTCTCTTTCTCTGAGAAATTTCAGCAGCATAGCAGAGAAAATCAAAGTAAAACTCCTGCTCATTCTAGCGCAATGGTGCAAACGATTACAAAATACAGACATTATTTACCTTCTAAATGGGCACCAAGCCCCTCCAAAACTGTGGGATTTGCCCGAATCACGGTCAATGCAACATCAAGTGCAGATTGCAGAAGAGTTTTGACCTCTCTTTGAACAAGATCCACTAGATGACCCTGTGGTGTAAACTTTTAAATTAGTACATTTCAAATACAGACGCAAGGAAAAAGGATACTACAATTACATCTAATCAAAAGACCTGATCTTTTCCCCAAGGAGGAGAGCCCGACTCGTCAATCCCACCACCTGAAAGAGTGGCAAGTGAAATAGGGCCAATGCTTTGACTTAGACCGTACTCGGCTATAGCTTTGTAAGCCATGTCAGTTGCTCTACGTATATCATCTAGAGCACCCGTTGAAACACGACCTGCATAGACCACTTCTTCTGCTGCACGACCACCAAGAAGAGTAACCAATCTTCCACGCAACTCATCCACAAAAAGCAAATATCTGTCCTCACTGGCAGGAGGAATGTATGTAAAACCCAATGCTCCTCCAGACCTCGGCAATATGCTCAGCTTCTGATTACATTAATTACCAAACGAACAGGAAAAGCACAGATAATGTCAAACTTTTCATTTCTGTTTTTTTTTTTTTTTTTTTATGTATACGTCCATCATGCAATAAGAAAAGGCTGGGAAATGTGTAGATTGATGGGTATGACTATGAAACATGGAGCATCTAAACACGTACACATGATGGCATATTTGAAAATCTTGTGGACTACAGGTAAGTTCCATGGTATATTGCAGCTTAGAAGAAGAAAACAAGTCCCTACTGTAGCTTAATAATTCATATAGGTGATTGATTTCAATGAGTGCCACTAATCGCAGGAGTTCAGTAAGGATATGCACCTTCACTTGTGGTTGCCCAGGAAGAAGATTAGCAACTGCAGTTCCGATGAGCGCATGTCCTGCTTCATGCCGTGCAACAACAGCTTTCTCATTCCCTTTTAGTTTGGCGGTCTTCTTCTCAATCCCCTATTTTGATAATAAATTCAGTTTGACATGGGAACTGAAGGATAGCATGAAGACTGTTTGCAAGTCAGGCATGCACAGTTGATGTGTAAGAGGTGGCATAATGTGCTATCTATAGCAAACACATAATTTTTATGTCTATCCATATATAGTAATGTTGTTTGACAAAATATTTTCCATCAAATGCATGCCAAAGTGCACAAATTACATATGGCTATAGCTTCCAAGTTAGTGAGGAGCTGCATTATATTAATGAAACTCAAAATAATTAACTCCTTAGAATGAACAAGTAGCCAATACTACAAAAGAAAAATGTACCAGGAAGAACTTCAAATTCAAGGTTGTTATTCCATACGAAAAGTAGAAAAATGAGTGAGTAATTAATTTTGTACCACTGGTGACAAGTTTTAACTTACAAAGAGAGCACGATGTTAAAATTCTTAACCGATTATAGTTAAAAGCCTTCACAGTTCCCAGGTGGGAGGGAACATCTGTGAACAACATTTTTTATTTTTCAAATAAACATATATGGCATGTCAATTATTTAAGAAATAAGGGAGGGACGAGGAACATACGGCTATTGACCTCTCCACAGCTTGAATGAAGTCTATTCTCTCCACAACTATTTTGTTCTCTCTACCGGCCAATAAAGCAGCTTCATTAACCAAGTTGGCTAGATCTGCCCTGAAATATAAACCACGTCAGATGCATCATTTCAAAAAAAAGGATAGAGAAAAGGGAAAAAAAAAAATTCAATTCTATTGATTAGACTGGAGGATGTGTGAAGTGACTACCCAGTGAAACCTGTAGTCATGTTAGCAATATCACCGAGACTAACATCATCTCCCAAAGGAAGCTCCTTCCTATAAACATGCACTTTCAATATAGATTCCCTCCCCACCCTGTCTGGAGTTTCTACCTGTAAGCCACGTTACAAAAAGCACGTCTGTGAAACCTTTGCAGTCAACAACACAAGTTAACATATATAGAAGCTGATGCCTGAACAATACCTGAACAACGCGATCAAATCTCCCAGGACGGCGAAGTGCAGGGTCCAAAACATCTGCACGATTAGTTGCTCCAAGGACAATCACAGCAGAATTACTATCAAAACCATCCATTTCCTGCAATCAATACATGAGTGACTCTAGTAAACATGAGTCAGTACAGGTCTAGAAAGAAAAACGGATTTCATAGGATCCTTACAGTTAGCAATTGATTCAATGTTTGCTCCCGCTCATCATTGCTGACAATACGAAACTTCCCATCACGACTTTTTGCAACAGCATCTATCTACAACATAAAGAAGTACTTTAAAGCGATGCAGAAGATAATATAGTGGTTAATACATAATGCAGGCGTAATTCAAAGTTTCTGAAATCCGATATCCCCCATTCTCATACCTCATCAATAAATATGATTGATGGTGCTTCCTTCTTAGCTCGCGCAAACAGATCTCTTACACGAGACGCTCCCATACCGACATACAGTTCTACAAACTCACTTGCAGAACAACTTATGAAAGGCACATCAGCTTCACCTGCAACAGCCTTTGCCAGGAGAGTCTTGCCTGTCCCAGGAAGACCTACCTGTAAAATTACCAAACATCAACTTTGGTCTTTCATAATCAATAAGTATACAGCTAGTATTTATAGAATGGCAAACACTGATTTGATCTGACAAGCATTCTCAAAAAGTGGAATATCAAGATAGAATCGTAAAGAGGATCTCTTGGGGAAAATGAAAGGCGGAAAAAAGAATTGAAGGCACAGACTCGTTAAATTTAAAAAAATTGTTTCCCAATTTATAAAACATCCAATTTCAGGATAGACTCACTAGTAAAACTCCCCGTGGAGGACGTGCTCCAAGCCTTGTGTACTTATCTGGGTTTCTCAAAAATTCCTGGATAATAAGCATATAAAAATAGATATATCAGCGTCCAGATTATTCGTAACATTATATTAGGCAATAGGCATTACATATGGTATAGGAACATACCACAATTTCTTCCAACTCTTCTTTAGCCTCATCAACACCAGCAACGTCGGCAAATGTTACTATTTCACCTTGGTCAGAAGCTTTTGCCCCAGAACTTCCAGATTTACGATTTCGAAGCTGGCCAGCTGTACGCTGTAACCACAATCCTAAATAAGAATCAGATGCGAGATAATATTGAAGCAGTATTGAGCAAAGGCCATCACACCTGTGAAAAGTTAACAGGAAATCGGTGGAGAAGTCCAGCAAGAACAGCAACATAAAACAAGGCTATCTGCAAAAAAGAAAAGGCAAAATTCACACAAACTTGTAAATTAAAATGATCTAAATTATAGCACCTATTAGGAATATTAGTATATTTAATGATGATACAACATTAAAGGTAAGTGGTTATATCATTCCAAAGTGCAAAAATATCTTTACTTCAAGGCTTCAAGCACTCAGGTTTCATTTGCTTATCAAATCATATACTCCAATAGTAGTATCTTCAAATGTTGATCTCCATTTTAGTAAGACAAAACACAAGGCAAATGCTATAGGAACATCCTTATTGGTTCATTGCAGAATGCCAACTTGTGAAACCCAACACAATAGGCATTGTGGACCATCAACACACGTACTGCACATGGACCTAATCCCTCATTCTGGTGTTAAATAGCATAATGAAAATCAACCCATGTTCCAAGACAGTTTTGGTTTCCACCAAGGTGGTAAGAGCACCAAGGCACACGTATGATAGAGTTGCACTCAAGGAATAATTATAAATTAACAGCAGCTCTTGAACATATATAGAAACTATCACCCAATTCACTCAACATGATTCAAAGCAAAAGCATCTCAGATAATATTCTCATCTCAAACAAACGCATATTCCACAATCAATACATGGGTTTAAAAAATTGCATCCTTTACTGAGGGATACACTTACCAGTGCAGAATTTAGAAAGCCACCAGACCTCTTATCAGGGGACCCGAACTCAACATGATTTTCTAACATCTTCTCATATGGAGTCTTTATATCACCTGGCCTAGTTGTTGTATACACTACTCTCTTCGTTGGTGCCACGCTCTTCAACAATATCTCAGAGTCCTGAAACTTGTCCAGACCTCCCAATTCACTCTCCAAACTCTTCCCCCCCTCATTCTTCAACCTAAACCTTATATGAACACCATCAACCTCCACCTTCTGTACCTGATTACCATTAATCTTGTTCAAAAACTCACTATACGGAACGCTCATTATCGTCGTCGGAGCCCGGGGCTCGGACCCCGGCAACGGAATCCCAGGCCGGAGCAACCTCATCACAAACATCACAATCCCTAGTTGCAACAGCAAAACACCGATTTCCTGAGCCTGAATTATCGGCTGCCACCGCCATTTCCCCCCTCCGAACCAGCTCTTCCCCTGCTTCTCCCTCCTCGGCGTCGGAGGCCGTTTCGAACTCGACGGATTCCGGTCGCTCACCGGCTTCGAATCCACAGGCTTCGACTCCGTCTTCTCCGACGAGCTCTTCTTCGAATCCGTGTCCTGCTCACACGAACTATTCGCTCGTACTTGGCTCTCCTTCCAACCCTGATTCTTCACATACAATCCTCGCCATAGGTCAAAACTCTCCAAATCCTTCGAGTTTCTGTACAAAGGGAACACCGACGAGCTCCTCGCTATACAATTGCTATGCCTATGGTTTGAAACCCTAGAGCGGCCGCGGAAGGAGCTCAATCCGTTGGAGAAATGCGGTCTGCAATACGGATTTGAATACAATTTGGCGTGAATTACCGGCCGAGGAGCTTCTATCACCGCCGGCATCTCTCTAAACCCTAGGGAGGAAGCAGAAACGTCGTCGGATTTCGATCATAAAAGCAGAATTTGCTTCCTTTGTTTAACCTGTGTTTGTTGAAACGGATTTGGGGAAGAAGAAGAGGGAAGAACAGGATAGAGATTGAGAGAGACTTGTTGTGGACCGTCCGATTCGATATTTCCGGAGCGTTTATTAACTCAGAACCGTCGATTTTTTGTCCGGGTTCTGCCTGATTTTCTCTCTCCCGTTGTTTTTTTAATTTCCGGAATCTTTTTCGAATTTCTGTCTTTTTTCAGTAAATTAAATTACATTTTCTTTCTTCCCATTTGACGAATTTTGTGTGTTATCCATTTGTTTGTCTTCTTCACACTGTCAGAAATTGATTTTGGGATTCTGAGGAGGAGATGAAGTGGGAGATTGCACACGTGTGGCTATTCAAGTACACGTGTAATCAACGGCTGAACCGTATTAGGGCCCATTTAAGCTTACTGGGCCTTGCAAGGGTTCTGTTCTGTCATGCCCATTTGTTGGCCCACTAGGCCTAAGAATTGCACTTGATGAGGATGAAAAAAAAAATTGAGGTTTGGTCAGTTTAACGTGAGAAACTGGCTTTTGAATTCAAGAATGACAAATTGGGTAGACCCAAAACTTTGGCTATAGTGTATGAGCATGCCAAGTTGCACAATAATGCAGTCCATGCAATTGTTAGATGCCAAGATTTATCCAATTCAAAGACCCCAATCTTTTGATACAAGATTTATCCAAAATCATCCAATTTAAGAAGAACACTATTTGTTGAGAAAAAGAGGGTGAGACATTCGAAAAATAGAAGAGAGAATAAACCAATATATAAAGGATTATTGTGTAGCATTTTCTTAAAAAATTATTGTGTAGCATTTTCTTTTATTTCCGCAAATATGGCAAGTTACAAACTATTCCCCTTTCCTTTCTACCAAAAAAAAAAAAAAAAAACTATTCCCCTTTCCAAAGTGTTACATTATTGTGTAGCTTTTTCTTACAAAATTATTGCTTGGAAATATTGTAGCTAGTTCATGTATCAAGACGACAACGTGATCACCACAACACTAAGATGGGTAACTGGTTCATATTAAACCAAGTAGTAACCAACTAACTGGACCAGCTCAAACTTTAACCTAAACCAGACAGCCAAAATCGATATTGGCAGTTCAACTTAGTAAAAATTTAGGTTAAGGTTTGGTAAAATGGTGAACCACTAAACCGATGATTTAGCTGGTTCCATGCCGGTGGTTTTCCTTCATCATGAACTTTTTACCTTATTTATTGTAATTGATTTTTTAAAAAATAATCCGAACACAAAACTGGCAAACCGGGCATCGGAGGGTTCAAGTTGAAGTTTGCCCTAAACCCAAACTGAAACCGCAGATTTGGTCAACCACTCAGATGTCTAGGCATAACTTACGCACAACAACAATAATAATAACAACAACATATACCTAGGGAATCCCGCAAAAGCAGCATCTGGGAGGTCAGAGTGGGGGCATTCCAGACCTAGATGAAATGCGCTCTATACGACCCAAAGGACAACGACCGGACCACTTAACAAACTACTACAACAACTACAGAGTCTAAAAGAAAGAAACAGGTAAAATAAGGAACGAAAAAGAAAAAGAAAGAAAGAGGAAAACGACGAGAAACCGACGGCTAACAAAAGATTACACAACTCCACTAGGCTCTACCAACACGCCGACTAGCTGTCTAACACACTGATTTTCTCCCTCCAACTCTCCTTGCACTATACCAACTCCTCTGAAATCCTAAAAGCCTGATATTGTGACTTATGTTGTCCATCCAGCGCTTTTTCGAACGGCCTCTATCCCTCCGGTACGCCTCTAAATCCAACCGCTCGCATCTCCTCACTATTGCGTCTGGGCTTCGCCTCTTGACATGGCCGAACCAACGCAGTCTCGCTTCCCGTAGTTTGTCTCCTATGCTCGCCACCCTAAGCTTGCCTCTGATTTCTTCATTCCTAATCCTTTCCATCCTCGTGTGACCGCACACCCACCTAAGCATCCTCATACGCATAACTTACGCAATCAGTTTAAAGCTTGAGCTGATTGGTTCATTGACTTTGCATTAGATTCTTGTCATGTTGAACAAAAAGCAAATTTTGTTAGTCGAGCTCTCTAAATCCTCTTTCCTCGTCACATTTAGCGTTTGATAAGGTTTAGAGCATGTATCCATTTCATATTATTGTTAAGTACTCACACTTAATCAGTTTGTTACCTTTATTTATTGACGAAGGGAAACTAGAATCTGAATCCCTTCGCCACATCGAAGAGATGAAAATCAAGATTAAAATAAAACCAAAATAAAAAAAAAAGCACAAAAAATATGTGAGATATTATTATTAGCACAAAGTATGAACACATGCACGTTGGAATAAAGCAAGAATAGTAAAAGAATGCTTTTGAAAGCAAGTTGCAAGAAAGAATGCTAACTTCTTTTTCAAAGGGGGAAAAGGGCGGGTAGAAGTGGGCGGATCTTCATCACTTATTAGTGGCCTTTTAACTCCTACTATTAAGTTGATGGCATTTGATGGGACTCAACATACATAATGCAACTGCTTTTTAAGCTCATGTCTTGTAACTTTGGTGTGGTTCTTGCTGTTCCACAATTTGTTGCTTGTACAAATGGAATGAAGTTTTGGTATTGGTAGATGTGTGGATATACATTGTATGTGAACAAGATCTTACTAGTTACATTGAAGTATAGAATATTAGTTGGTTTGGTTTTTTAATTTGTTTTCTCGTTTGTCGTGACTCTCTTTATATGTTACGGTCTCATGTCGATTTATCCGGTTAACGAGCTTCTTGGTTTCTGGATCTGTCAGGTTTGTCTAGTAAACCGGTAATCGGTTTACCTGTTTTCTCATTTTTTATGACTTTGTTCGTGTTGCCCGGCTAACAAACTTCTCGAATTCTCGATCTATCAGGCATGTGTGTGCGAGAAAAATAGTTTTATGGGTTATGGTCAATTATCTAACACCATTTAAAATCCTTGTCCTATTTGACAAAGTCAATTAGGCATTGCCTTCTCAAAAGAAACATATACACGCATTGATTTGAAAGAAAATCAGTGAGTGAGCAATTGGATCCAAAGCATAAAACAAAATTACCTTTCTTTTTCCATTTAAAGCTCTTCAAAATGGGCGACACTATGCATAAATTAAATCACGCAAATCATGATTATCTCATAAGCTTTTCAAGGGTAAAAAGGCAAAAACATTGAAAAAGTGCAAGACCAAACCTTACCAAGGGTTTCTTATAACCACCAGCAAATGAATCTTTGCTTTGTTCTATAAAAATATCCTAATCAACCAAGATTATGGAGCACAAATACGACGAATTCGCAGAAAGAGGATCTTCCATGGGAAGGGAGAAGAAAGAAAAGCAAAAGATCCGAATATGAAAGCTTGTAAAAGAAGAAAGAAAGAGTGGAACAAGAGATTTGAAGCATATGATGCCTTTGAGTAGTGGGAAATATGAATGGGGTCAGCCATGAATGATCCTGGTATTTACAACAGTTAAAGTTTGGGTCCAAAATCCAAACCACCACATGTTATATTCTGGGTTAGACTGTATGCAAATTGGGTGTGTAAATGAATAGCAAGACAATTTCATTGGCATGAAGAAACAAACAAAGTTAACCAATGATATATGTCATGAAATGGAGGGTTTCTGAAGTGCTTTGTGAATTGTGACTCAGCCATCTTACCAACCATGAAGCTTCCAATGAACTTCTCTGTACTCTTATCAGCTCATGTGGATTGTAGAAAAGTTGGTTTCAAATTGTGCTGAAATTTATAATTTTCCTGTAATTTTAGGTGGAAACATACTGGACTCAAGATTTCATAGACTTTTGACAATAATTGTTCATGGCTAGTTCTTTGATGTTGTGATCAAAACTAGCCGGCTAGCGCGTCCCGATTTTACGATAGAAGGCTTAGCTCCTGAACTTCTTGTTGTAGTTTCTGATTCAAAATCAATGAGTAGTTTAAACGAAAAACTATAAGCAAAGTTAGCATGGAAAAAACAAAGACACAAGTTGAAATTGCAACATCTGTCAGCCTCTTATGGACAGCGTAGAATACTAGAATCCGTAGAAAAATATAATCCCTCCGTTTCATAATAAGTGTCGTTTTAGCACTTAAAATTTGTTTCATAATATGTGTCGTTTTAGGTTTTCAAAGTGATTTAATAGGGGTGAATGATGATAATTTTTATTGGAATGTGTATTTGTTGACTAAAGTTGTTCATGCATTGGCCAAAAAAATGTAATGAGTGATAAGTTTAAGAAAAAGTTGTAAGTTTTAAAGTGAATGATTGCTTTCCTTAAAAACTGTGTTAAGAGCTAAAACGACACTTATTGTGAAACGGAGGGAGTACAATCAAAGGCAGAGCAGAGCATCTTTCTTTAAGACTTAGGGACTCATTGAAATTCAAAACAAGAACATGTGCAAGAATCTGTCTACCTTAGTTGTACGGTCTTCCAAGGCCTTAAACTATGTTAAAATTTAGTTCCAATCAAGGTGAAACGTGATTACCAACTAGACTTTATACCTCCTTCCAATATTAATGTGGATTAACTCCAAAAGATCTAGATGATAATAAGCACATCTATATTCACAACTCACAAGGGAGCACCCAACAAAGACACAAAAACTATAGTCTATAGATAAAAAACAGCAAAAAAAGAAAAAAAAAAAGACCCTAAGAAAAACACAAAGTTCCCAATACTTTTAACCACTAAGAAGAGCCACCCTTTTTGTCCTTGTTCAAAAACTACCAACATCACAATCAACGTGCTTGTATCACTATCATTCATTCATTAGAGAGCAATGTTGATTGCTGATTTTAGGAGGCTGAGCCCTTGAATCTAGCTACAAACCCATGTTCTGAATGTACCCATTGTGGCCCTGGAGTTTCATTTCGTATGGGCTCACCGCATAAGACGACGACAACAACACATTCTCCCCACCCTCCATCACATTAAAAGTCATGTCTTGTGCATTGGCCCATTGAAAAGGCGCTGCCTTCGCCATTGAATCGGAGGATCTCTTGTTTTCGGCTGTTGGAGGGGCGGAAGCTTGCGTGTCTAGAGTGACGGTTGTGATGTCATGGATGCTTGCCCTCCTCTTGTCCTTTCGCCCCGAGAGCTGCCTTATGAAGTACTTTTGAGCATGGCTCGCCACTTGTGTCGGTGTCCTTGTGACCACGAAGTTGCGTGAGATGTTTCGCCAATCGCCTTTTCCGTATTTCCTCAAACCCATCAAGAACAACCTACAACAAAACAAAAATCAAAACCTTAGTCATTAGAAGAAGAAAAAATGTATAGGAGCAAGCAATACAAGAAAATAACACTATGTAAGAAAAAGAAGCACACGCTAGATTCCTCAAGTCTTGATGATAAGAAACCGTTGACATGTTAGTTTAAAATTCGAAGCAATGCAAGAAAAACTTACTTGTGCTCCTCCTCTGTCCATGGAATCCCCTTCTTCCTCTCTTGATCGGAAGGACGAGAGCCCGGGCCCCGTTTCCCGCCCGGGCTATAAGAAAGGAGCTTGTTATACCCATCAAAGCCACTATGGCAGTGGTGACTAACCCAATCCAATGTGAAAGGGGAAGTGGTATAGTCGCGAACCGGGAGCAGCCCAGCTTCGATCTTACTGACGTCGTCCTCGAGCTCCTGGTACTGCCTGATGACATCACTGACCGTCTTCCCGGGGATCATGTTGGCCACCCTATGCCACCTGTCAGGGGTGTCCTTGTCATATAGAGCAAGGGCATTCTCAAACATCTTGTTCTCGGCATGTGTCCACTCTGTTCTCTTGCTCTCATCAATAAGCCAGCTTGCCTTTGATAGATAGGATGCAGGGGACAACACTTCCATACCCAGATCAGGTTTTCTTGATTGACTTTGAAATGGGTTTTCTTTGTTTTCTTGTTGTGGGAATTGGGTACTCTTTTTTTTAGGCCTAGAAGCTTATTATAAGCATATGGGGTTTTGAGTGGTTGTTTGTATGGTAGAGAAAGAGGGAGGCTTTCAGAGTGACAAATTCAGAATTAGGAATTTGAGAATTAGGAATAGGAATACTCTTCTTTATGGTGGTATTGGCCTACACTTCCTCTAGAGGAATCTAGAAAAATAAAAAGGAAAAAAAATAAAATAAAAAGACCCACTCACCAAACAAAAATCTTTAAGAGAAAAAAAAAAATCTATCAAAATCAGCTTAGGAGGTAAAAAAGAGGAAGTTAAAGCAGAAGAGACTACTGATTTGGGGGAGATAAGAATCCAAATACACACCACTCATATAGTCCTAGCTATCTCAAATTTGAAAATCTGAAGAGGAATTTCTAGAGTTGGAAAAGATCAGGAAAAACAGATAAACCCTCTTATTGTGCGGTTTAGATTCCTCAAGGCTTTCAGATGGATCAAAATCTGGAAATGGAAAAGAACCCAGATGGGGAAATTCAAAATTCAGAGTGGGAGGAGGAAGGAAGAAGTGGAAGTGGAAGGAGACAAAGAGAAAAGGGTGTGATTTGATTTTTTAAGGGGCAGGAAAGTTAAAAGGGTGAAAAGTTGGGAGGTTGGGTGTAATTAAGGTGAAATCTGGAATTGAAGGTCTGTTTTATGTGCAGAGGAAGAAAGGCAAATGGAATGTGATTGGGTGAAATGGAGTTTGGGGATACTGCAAAATTTTACTACATGGGAGAAGAAAAAGGAGGTTGAATTGCTTTATGGTATTAATAATTCATACTAGTAGGAGTCACCCTCAGTGCTGTCTTTTTGGTTTTGATTGTTTTTTCAAAGAGCAATTAATTAATTGTAATTTGGTGGCAAATTTGTTGATTTATATGCATGGGAAATTATAGTAATAAATAATGTCTATTTTGAGTAAAAAAATGTACGTGTCATGAACCATTTGGATTTCCCTTTTCTATGCGTGGAAAAGTAAAAAAAAAAAAAAATCATTATCTTTTTGTGAGTTGGAAAATTGTAATTTGGCCCCTTGTTTTTGTTTTATTTTATTCGTTTTGGACATGTCTACTAATATGCGATTTATGTCATTTGAAAACAAGTTTATGAATCATGCCAACTTGTTGCGTGGCTTGTGTCGCATTTCATTTCATCTACTTTAAAAAGTATAGTTTGGGGTTTCAAGTTAATTAGGATTTGCATTCTAAGATTATATAAACACCAGTAGTTAAGATTTAAACCGGAATCAAATGAAAATCAACATTTGTAATGGTGGCAAAAAAAAATTAAGAATCTCATGTCAAACAAAAAGTTACATGACCAAATGGACTTGACTCGGATGGTAAACCGTTTCTCCCACATCGACGAGGTCTGGAAAAATTCCCTTTGAAAGACTTACCCGTCAAAGCCAGGTGTGCAACTCGGATCGAGCTGGACATAGTCAAAATACAGCTCTAGTGAACCAGTGAGCAACCAAAAAAAATTACACAGAATTTTAGCTAACTTGATTAATTTTGTGTTTTTTTGTTATAAACAAATTAATGAGAAATAAGTTTAATTTATTGACAATTAATCATTTACGATGGACAAGGACAACTCTAAAAGAATAAACTCTCGTTACAACGTTTTAAAAATAAAATTACGTTCAACTCAAATATAAACTTTTATATTGGTCATAGTGCAAACACAAAAACAAAAATTCCACACATTTTTCTAACTTAAAATTTTCTTTTGCCATGAGATCGGAGATCTAAGATTATCTCCAATTTATACAATGAAGACTTCATCTTTTTATATAATGAAAGTAATTTCATATCGAGATAGTTAATCCCAAAAATATGACGAAACCGATCACTAATAGGTCATAGTAAAGAATCCAACAACAAAAAACATTCTTAGCAAAGAATTCAATCCCGGCTAATTTCTTGGACTACTACAACAACTTCTACAACCATCACCCTGAAATGACGGACCCTTCAGCTCCGGAATCTCGAAGTTCAGATCTTTGTTCCTTCCTGAAGGATTTTAGTACAATCATCCGTAAGTATGATCTAGACTGGCCCTATTTTAGAAAAGGCGCCTAATGTTTACCTGATACGGCTCGAGTCAGGGAAAGTGGGGTCACCAAGAGACTGTTCGGGATCGTCGTCCACCGAAGTGTTACTCAGCTTAATGCTTATATATTTTGTGTTTTATTTTTAGACCAATTTGTTTTATTTTGAGACCAATTTTTCATGTTAGAGTTTTATAACTCTCTTTCCAGGTTTTCTATCCGGTTCTTTCCTGGATCGCTTTTTGTTGAACTGGTAGGGCATAGCATATAAATACTCTTTGTATGCTAGAAAGGAACTAATTCAGAAATATACTCCTTTGCCCTAATTTGCTCTCTTTGTTTATCGTTCTTTATCATTCCTTGAGCTGTGTGACCACATCGGGCGCGGCTCGCACCCTTGACCAACAAGGGACTCGATACGAACCCACACCGTATCATTACCTTTCAAAAAAAAAAACATAAAAAATAAATGTTCAAACCTTTTTGAACGGGGTTCCTCAAAAAATTGAGTTTTATTCGAACATGATAAATTCGAAAATACAGTTAGCAAAATTTAAATCATAAATATATAGTTGTCATTTGAAAGTGATGTATTAGTTGATGGTCCTCCTGTCCATTCTTATACGTGCTCATTATTTACACTTTAATTTGTCTTATTAACTCGATTAATTTGTATTTCAATCTTTTTCGTATTCTCTGCAATTTTTTTCTTGGTCGACATATTTTCTGCAAT
The DNA here is from genome assembly GCA_963924305.1 of Polygonum maritimum. Classification (NCBI taxonomy): domain Eukaryota; kingdom Viridiplantae; phylum Streptophyta; class Magnoliopsida; order Caryophyllales; family Polygonaceae; genus Polygonum; species Polygonum maritimum. The sequence goes on along the minus strand of OZ002729.1, from coordinate 7,218,198 downwards.
TTCTTATTGTGTTTTATGCAAATAAATAATACTCCTAGTTTAATAGCCCGTCAAACTGTTCGTCACTTCGTCTTAAGGCTTTTGGTCACTCCCCACACAGAATCTCAGGATATTTATCTCTTTTGAAAATAAAAGACATCAATTTTAGAGAAATCTAATCAAGTTTGCTATCCAAATTGTATGCTTGTTCCTATCACAACTTTGTCATTGTAACCCAAGTTTTATAGATTTGTTTAATTAATACCACCAACCAGATGACGCTTGGCATCGGTTAGTGAAATGTGGTAAAAAGAGTAATTTGTATATGTAAAATTTTCATATATTTTTTGTTAGTCAAAAAGAAGGAAAAATTGAGAAGGGTACGTTACTAAAGAAGAAGATGTTGGACCTTTGTCAAACGAGGGCTACTTTAATCTTCACAAACACATGTTGTGGCGAGGTATGTAGTTTGTTGTACTAGGAGCAATTACACCCCGACCGGTGGTGCAAGTTAGATATGGCAATACTGTCTAAGAATCATACAATAACTTCCGATAATATACCCTCGCTAAATGAAGTTTATATGTTCTAAAACACAAGAGGAAGAAAGATGGATTTTGTTTTACAAGTTCTAAAACAAAATCAATCTTTTAACAACCACAAAAATATTGATAATAAGATGATAAGAATATCAATTCAAAGTTACTAATTACTTTGACATATTTAAAAATTAGTTTATTACAAAAAAATGTAATCCGATTGCACCATGCACAATGTCCGTGGATAGATTAATCCTCTTCGCGACTCATCTAACCAAGTAAAATGCATAGTAAGTGTGTGCACATAGCAACAAAATTCACCTTGTTGACATTATTTAACACATGCGTTTTCACCAACATTTTTGCCATTTTGTAATGATTTTTTTGTGAGGTGAAATGTTACAAGTTATAAAATGGTTTTTAATATACGTTGGAACATAGGTTAAAAAATAGAACTTTATATATATAATGATATTTCTAAATTAACTGCGTACATATAATATAAGTGATAAATGATTCAAACTAGGGAGTGTGAAATAAATGTCTCTGATCTATTTTTTGTAAAAATATAGAGTTACATATCATTTTTTCTAAAATATGTCCTATTAATGTTACTATAGTTGATAGATTTTTAGCTTTGAGTAGATTGAAAAGGATTAATCAAAGTTTATAGGATATAAATTAGAATAACTCAAAATTTTATTGGGTAATAGATGAATAAATCCTACATGAAAGCAATAATATAACCAAATCCAAACTACCCAATTTTTTGGTAAAATTATCTAATGATTACTTTTTTTTTTGAAAAGGTAAAAAAGTTCGAAGTACCAAACATAATTTGTAGTCCGAGAGACCGTTAAAAAACGGTAACCGTCCGTGAATGTCTAAGTGAATCAAACAAATGGACCACAAAAGTTAGCAGAATCGACCAGGATTGTACAAATCAACGAAAAGAAGGAACATGAAACGAAATTATAATCAAGATGAGTAAAGCACTAAGAAGTAGTGTCGTAGACGACAAGTCAACTCATCTAGAATATGCATAATGAACGTACAACTGATGTTCTCTACACCGAGATAGAGGATTTAAGTCATACTCGAAAGCAATAATGTAAACAATGGTAAAATTTGTGCTAATTTCTGCATTAGAGAGTAGTTTGTACTTTGTAGGGGCAGACTATAACATGCAAGTTGAAGCGTAGAAGAATGTCAAGAAACAACGAACCAAGACACACTTTCCCTCCCTCTTTACTGTGTGTCATAATGGTGGGCCCAACGGCAGTATGGGCCAGAGAGAGAAAAGACGGCCTCTGATTGGTCAGCGCCCGACATGATGGCATCTGCGTTGCGTAGGAAGACACGTGGAGCCACATAATTGGACCATTTCTCTGATTATACTGTTAAAATCCGCGCCAACTATGAGCGCTCTTTCGGTATGGGGAGGGGTCGTAGCTGAGGAGCTCTCAACTGCTTATATGCTCAATTTGCCGTTTCGGGTTTTAATTACTTTGATTAAACTAATCAAATCAAGGTGGTTTTTAATCAGAATCTCATGCCACGGTGCTTACTCATTTCTCCAAAATGAATAAAATCCAAGGCCTTCTCTTTCATTCATTCATAATAATTGTCCACAAATTTGGAAATAAATATCACGTCATCTTTTGGAATTGTATTGTATACTTGTTAAATTTTTAAAATGAAAATGGAGTTCACTATGAGTGTTAATAATTAAGTAGAAGAATGCAACTTATAAATAGATTAATACGGAGTAATCTTCAAGGATAATCTAAAACATTGATAAGAGATCTCAACCGTAAAACTTTTATCCGTAAACGATGCTTCGACTTTTTACCATGGTTGTAATATAATGTCGGTCGCCTATCATATATAGCGGGGCTCCTAACAATGACATTATTGACATATATATATCTCTCCTTTAAAATCTAAGTGGAGGTTCAATAAGATAAAAATCATTTTTGGAGTAGTTGTGACGACTCTTATCAAGTTAAGGCTGATTCGAGATCATTGATTGAGAAATACTTACGATTAAATTCTAGTCCTTTCTTTTTTTTGGTTGAAATTCTAGTCCTTTCTTATGGTCAAACCAAGCTATTTCATTAATATATATACAACTTTATCTTTTTAATCTCAAAACACAAGTATATATACAATTAAGTGCGTACAAGTGAATGGAAATTTAACGGTAAAACACGACAATAATAAACACAATTCATCATCATTAGGTTTTTACTTGTAGTTATTTTCACTCATTAGTCATTACCAAATGTTGTCCATTTAGTGGCCTAGAAGTTTACCACCCCAAGCATATATATAAAGATGAATTTAATTAATATATTAAATTATTACCAAAAAGTTAGCTGCATTTTCATTTTCCTAATTTAAAATCTAAGAAACTTCGAGAACACAATTAATTGTTTAATTTACAATAAAAAATTTTTTAAAATGACTTAAGTTACCAAGTTTGAATCTGCAATTTTAATCTCAAGCTCACTCAATCATATGTAAGCCATATGCCCATATACAATGCATTATATTGTCAAAAGGAGGCCACAGGCCAAAAAACAGCTATACAATACAGTTCTACTAATTGCAACGAGTAATCACAATTTTCCCTTTTTAGAAACTTTTAATTGTCAGATTATCCAGCTAATCGTTCCAATTTTGGTCGAGCGTAGGTTAGTGTTTGGTCGTCTCCATCTGCATCAATCATTTATTCTATATAAATAATTATTCTATTAAATTAAATTGAATATAAAACATACTACTGTACTATATAACTAATTTAAAAAAAGGTTCTTGGTCATCCAGTAAGCTGAACATATTTTACAAAACTTTCAGAATACTTAAATCTCCCCACTTTGCAAATCCGACAATATTTTAAATAAAATATAGTGTATACCATGATACCAACCACTCAAACTTAGGTAAATGTACCACATAAAAGACAATTTGTGACAATAACAAATTATTTAGTGACGTCCAAAAGGGTGTATAATAATTAGGTGCTATTGTTGTAAGAATAGCACATAAGATAGGGGCAAATGGAAAACGATTAGCAAAAGAATACCGTCACTAAAGGCAATTGCATTATCAAATTCATGGGGAAAGATCTTATTACAAGATCTATAGTGATAGAGATACTATAGTTGTGGTCTTATGGACCTATTTGTATAAAAACGACCCGTCTTGATCGATCAATGGCTTTTCACAAATGATAATACGGAACAGCAAAATCGCATAGACTCGTTTATTCATTTTGCATATAACTGAAGAATCTTTACGAGATTATGGGTAATTTCGTAAAATAATATGTATTCTTAATATTTATGATAAATCCTAAAACAATAAATATTTTTAAATTGAGGGAGCATTATGGAATAGTTTACAACTCTATTTTAAGTCACGCTACGATACAAATATCCATCATAACTATATACTAAAGCGGAGGTTAGAAATAATAGTTAGCCTGACACGTGTCACCTCCTCATTGGACCGCATCACCCATCTTTATTAAAACAATTCAATTTGTTTAATTGGTCTACAAATTTCATTGTAGACCGACGAAAATGGGTATATAGGCTATGGGCAACCAAAAATGAAGCAAATAGGCTACAAGGAAAAAAAATGAGCCCCCATAGGCTTTTTTCCAATTTTGCCCCTACCTTTTTTTTAAATTTACAAGATGACGTCACCAATGGCATATGATGACGTCAGCACCCCTTACCACTATCGACGTTGACCAGCGTTGACCAGTCGTTGACCGGCGTTGACCGCCTTGTGCGTGGACTGATGACAGATGACAAGTTACTTGTCATCAGTCCACGCACAGAAAACTTGTCATTTCGTTCACGTACTCAACTTGTCATCTGATGACAAGTCGAGGTAAAAACCATCATTCACACAAAAAACTTGTCATCAGTGATGACCAGTTACGAAATTGACCTATGTGGGATTTGAACCCACATTATTGTGCATCAAGCACATTGCTCTACCATTTGAGCTAATAGGCCATAATTATAAGTAATATATATACAAATCTAACATACCCAAACCCATAAAATCATCCAAAAACATTAAAACAGACCTGTCATCACCCCCCAGATCCATAAACAACTTGTCATCACCAAAACACATTAAAAAGGGACTTGTCATCGCCAAAACCCATAAAAACGGACTTGTCATCACCCAGAACCATAAAACACACTTGTCATCAGTCAGATCCGTAGAACAAACTTAAATTGCTCAAAACTCATCAAAAATCACTTGTCATCACCCTAAATCATAAAATCGTCCCAAAAACACTAAAATGAACTTGTCATCCAAAAAACCCACAAACTCAAAACCCCTATACCCGCAACAAAACTTGTCATCACTTAAATCCGAAACACAAAGTTGTCATCCAAAAAATCCAAAAACATATCCAAAACCATAAAATCATCCAAAAAACCTTAAAACAAACCTGTCATCACCCACAGAACCGTAAAACAACTTGTCATCACCAAAACACATCAAAAACGGACTTGTCATCGCCAAAACACATAAAAACGAACTTGTCATCACCCAGAACCATATAACAACACTTGTCATCACCCAGAACCTTAAAACGCACTTGTCATCAGTTTGTTTTAAATTGCTCAAAACTCATACAAAATCACTTGTCATCGCCCCAAAACATAAAATCGTTTCAAAAACCCTAAACTCAACTTGTCATCCAAAAACCCACAAACTCAAAAACCCTAAACCTACAAAAAAAATTTGTCATCACTTAAATCCGAAAAACAAACTTGTCATCCCAAAAATCCAAAACCCTCAAAAACCCAAAACCCAAAAATCCCAAAAATCCAACCGGTTGGATCCGGCTCGTACGAGCCCAGATCCGGCTAGATCCGGCTCGTTCGAGCCCAGATCCGGCTAGATCGAGCCCAGATCCGGCTAGATCCGGCTCGTACGAGCCCAGATCCGGCTCGTAGGAGCCCGGATCTTGCTCCAACGAGCCCGGATCTAGGAGAGAGGGAAGAGAGGGAGAGAATGGAGAGAGAAAGAGATGTCGGGCGAACCTGAGGGCGGGCGTCGGCGGGCGGGCATTGGCGGGCGGGTGTCGGCGGGCGGGCGTGAGGGAGGAAGGAGAGGGAGGGAGTGTAGGAGAGGGAGGAAGGAGAGGTGGGGAGTGTAGGAGAGGGAGAGAGTGAGGGGAAGGAGAGAGGAAGGAGAGAAAAAAAAATGAGGAGGAGAGAGAAAAAAAGGGTGGGGAGGGGTTTTATACTTGAAAAAAAGCCTACCTACTTCATTTATTTTTCCCTTAGCCTATCCTCTCCAAATTCACTCCCAATTCACCCTCCCCACCTCAATCCCTCTTGTAGACACCACATTACATCTCTTCTTATCTACTTATTTTCATTTTAATTATTTTCTTAAAAAAAACAAACTTTAAAAAATCTACTACATATGGTGCATAATAATTATCATTGAAACAACCCAATCTAATCAATGTATGTATACCATTGAGAAATCAAATCAAACCAAATCTAATCTATCCAAATTGAAATAACTTATGTATACCATTTAGTTAATTAAAAATAAAATACAAACTATTCTATCCAAAAAGAAATGAAAAAAATACGTACTAAGTACTAACCTACGCATGATTTGGATATTTCTTTTCCATTTGCATGATAATTTGATCGATATTTTTTCCTTTATCAATTTTGTAATTTATTAAATTACTTATAGGAATATCTTACTATGTACTAAAGCGGAGGTTAAAATAATAGATACATCACTACATGTTCACTCCAAATTAAACTTTTGTTTTGGTCGAATCACTCCAAATTAAACTATATCACACATCTTTATTAAAACTAATGTAAGTAGTCAAAATCTAATTGAGTTATTCAGGTTGAAATTTAATTATAGACCCACATATATGGAAAATCTTTCATATGATTTAATTTATTGAAATAAAAGGGGGGTTATATAGGGAAAAGCTATAACAAAACTTATTGATTTAGTAACTATCAAATTTTTCATTGAGTTTTTTTTGCTTAAATTTGATTGCTATGTATTTAAAATATTCCAAACAAAGGATTTGAGTATTTTAAAAAACTTACTAAATCTTTTATCTATGTAACCATGCTATAATATATCTGATTGAAATATTATATTATAATATATCCAATTAAAATATTAAATTTATAAGATATAAAAAAATTAAATTTATAGATAAATAACCAAAGGTTCTTAATTCCTTTTAAATGAAGATTATTTGATTAGAAATACCTAAATGAAATTGGATATGCACAAAACTACTTAAAAATAAAATAATTGAAAAACGATACTCCATAGCAACAATTGATGAAACATAAAACATTTATTTAATACAAGTCGTGCCCTCCCGGACACGGACACTATTACTAGTCTTTTTCTAGTGCGATGTTCATGCAGGAATTTAAACCTCACATCGATTCGCCTACTTCAAATAACCAGCTTATCATAGCTCATGGAACTTAGGCAAATTCATTTTAAAAACACACAAACAATTAATATTGTTGTCTTGTCACGTATCTTATATTTTCCGTACAATGTTAATTAGCGGGACTAGTCCTGATTAATTATTGACTAATAACAACGTGAACTACGGAGTATATTAGTGCAGGTGCATCCAAATGTTGAGTAACTATCAATCAATGTCACATCACTTTGTCACTTGAAACCTAAACCTTGGACCTCGTTGAAATACAAAAGAAAATCTCCTAATTAACCTTGGACCTCGATATAATCAAAAAAACCCCGAAATTATTTAATTGCGCCTTTTTTTTATTTTTAGGGTTTCAAATGGAGCATGATTCCCTCACACTAGTGTCATGACATATAGGATATTTTATTAATAAAATTTAATATGTGTAGAGTTTCCATAAAAGGTATTTTTTGTTTTTTCTTTTTTAAAGAGGGGGTTTGTTACCGAACCTACAGCTTCGGATGAACCCACGTACAATTTAAGTTTGGGTATCAGATTAATGGGCTTCATAAATGGGCCAAATATTTAACTGTTATAGTCCATCACAATTGTTAAATGGGCCAAATACAATCCATTTAACTATGCTGAACAATTAAGCCTAGTCCATGGGAAAAATGCAATTCATTTAACTAAGCCTAATTGGGTTTAATTGGACGGATGGAACAATTAAGCTGAACATGTAGCGCCAAGAGCGTAAGAAAATATTAGAGGAAATTCGGAATAAAAAATAAAATAAGTAAAAAAGTATATTACTTGCTCATGTGATGGTTCGAACCATCAACCTCTAAGGTTGTAGGGAAGGGAAAGGAAGACATTTACTGCTGAGATAGGATCAATTCTTGCTTCTTTTACACAAACTCTAATTTTTATTATACACACTGAGTATAATAGAGGTCACTTCGAAAATTTCAATTCAATTACAAAAAATAATAAATCACATATATATTACTCTTTTATATTATCTGGACTCATACATCAAGTAATTAAAAATTTCTATATCGTTTACTCGACATAGTATTAAAAATTCCAATATAGTTTATTGGAAAAAAGTCGGGTTTGTGATTCGGGTCACTAAGCTTAGGGTTAAGAGTCAGGTCGAGTGATCTAATACTTTAGGTTCTATAGCATATGATTGTATATTTCGAGTTCATCGGAGTTTAATGTATCGATCTTAATGTATCGGGTTTTCACCTATAATAACGTAAATAATGTCATTAAACTTAGGGTATGCGGTCAAGTCGAGTGATGTAATACTTTAGGTTATATGGTATATCATTGTATAGTTCGAGTTCATCGGAGTTTAATGTATCGATCTTAATGTATCGGGTTTTCACCTATAACCTATATAATGTCATTAAACTTAGGGTATACGGTCAAGTCGAGTGATCTAATGCTTTAGTTTCTAGGGTGTATGGCTCTATAGATCGGATTCATCGGAGCATAATATATTGATCTTAATGTATGAGATTTTGACCTATAATAATACATCTAATGTCGTTACATGTGAGATCTCGGGTGTCGGGTCGATTCCATTTTCAAATTTTCACTAATTTTCGTTCATTCTTTGGGTAAGTTTCGTCCCGAAACTTTTCTTAGGTGGGTAGGATGTAATACCCAGTTCCGTTTCGATTTCCGTTTCTGGCTTTTGTAAATGATTTCGCTTTTAAAATTATTTCCGCTTCTCGTTTCGTAACTTTTCGGATTTTGTCTTGTGAATTATCTCAAGTTATTAGTCAAATATTTGGAAGGATAAAATTAATTAGGATAATAAAATTATCTCTTAATTAAAGATAAGATTTTTATTGCTTTCCTTTAGTTAATCCGAACTGTTTAACGAAAATCTTTTTAGCCGTATTTATATAGCAATTTGGGTTGGGTTTTTGACAACTTGCTCGTTCTCCTCCTAGGTTAGCCGTCTGGCTTTCTTCTATCCGGTAGGTTCTCAATCCAAATTCGTTCCTCTCTCTTCTTCACCCTTTTTTTTCTTTAGTTTTGAGTCCAAGGAGGGCTATGGGGCAGACCTCCGGTCCAGGGGTCGGAGTTTGAGTCCTCGGTGGTCGGCTAGAGAGTCGGGTCGTCGGGATCGGGTCTGGGTTCGTCGGGATTAATCGGGTTGGGTAGTAGCGAGCGGCGGGAAGGTGGGCAGAGGCGGGAGCATAGCGAGGTCGAGGAGTCGGGCAGACGTCGGGTCGAGTCGGGCGGCGTTAGACGGAGCAGTTCGGTGGCGGGGCGCGTGAGGGCTCGGGAGAAAGGAGAACAGAGGAGTGGGGGTCCGGTAAGGGCATTGTCCAGATCTGGGTAGGGGAGACGAGCGTGGGTCGGCGTCAACGGTCGGCGCTTGAGTAATGGTCGCCGGAAGTCCGCAAGTGGAGCCGAGAGCGGGGATGTAGAAGAAAGAAGAGGATGTTGATGGGCAAGGCTTTGTGAAGGAGGTGGGGCCAACTTTGGGTGATGTGGCCAAAGAAAAGTCAAAGAAGGAAGGAAGAGGTCAGGGGCAAGAAAGGGGGGAAATAGAATTAATTAAGGATTAGTCTGGACGTGGGTTAGCCAATTTGGGTGAGCTGTTGTGGGTGTCAGGCGGTTTCATTATTTACGTTAGGAAATTAATTAACTTGGGTCCAGTTCCGGGTGCGAGTCTTGTTTCATGGGTCAGTTTGTATTCCAATTTTATTTCCGAGTTAATCCTGTCAATCGTTCGCCCTTAAATTCGTTTTTAAAATATTCAGGGGTTCAGAGTGATTCCTTTTGGTTTTCTCAAAAAGTAGTTCGGACTCGTCGGTTTCAAGGTAAGTCGTTCTGCGACTTGCTCGGCTAGGTGGTTCTATTCAATTCTTGTTGGATTGCATGCTGTGCTGGTAGGATTGGTTTTGGGGAACTAGTCCCTACAATATTATTTTACTAAAATGTTTTATTTATATATATATGTGTGTGTGATCGTATGTGTTATTGCGTGCAACTGGTTTTCAAAAGGATTTTATCGTATAAAAAGTTTTCACGTGTTTTCAGTGTGTTGGCATCTACCAGTACGGCCTTGTTCTCGGATTTCCGAGGAGAAGGGGACTTCTAGAGGCATGGTCGTATGGCAAGGAGAGCCCCTTCAAAAATTATAAAAATGTTTTGGCGAGTGCTCTAGTAGGGGCTCGACCAGGGGTTAGAAGTGTGTGGAAAATGGAATGGCTGGAGGATGCCTTAGATGCGGGTGCTGTGGGTGGAGGCCGTTAACACCCCGCCTAGGATTGTGTATGTGTGTGTGTGAATGTGTGGATTCGTGAATGTTTGTGTGAGAGGATTTATTATTGTGATGCTGCTAGTGAATTTGAATGCGTGTGACTAACTGGACTTAGGACTGGACTAGAGCTATGCGTGTGATTGCGGACTTGTTTGCTGACCTTAGAAACTCGTTTTGAAACGTTCTACTGGTACTGTATGTTTTCTGACTTGGATTAGGATAGTAGCTGACCCCTCGGGGAACTATTTTTCAGACTGCAGGTAACCCGGAATCTGTGTTGGGACTTGGCGGATTGGTGTGCGAAGCGGCGATGCGTGTCATAGAATGGTTTGGGTTTAGGGATTGATCGTTGTATTTTGATTCATGTTATTGGTTAATTTCTTTGCATAAATTCATATCGTAAGTTTTTAGTTGATGTACTTGGGATTTTGGGAAGTTCGTAATTGTTAGTCTCGTGTGGAGTTGGGATCATGAATTGTTTTGTAAAAGTTTTATTTCGTAATACAAGTTGGATGTTTTTCAATGTTTTCTCGTCGTGCCCGCGTTGCAAGATCCAGATGTTCTGTTGTCGAACCAGCTTGGTAGCGCCTCGTGAGGTCTACTACCGAGTAACGCCTTGTCTGAAAGACGGGGTGTTACATTACACTTAGGGTTTTGGGGTTTTAGGGTTTTAGGGTTTAGGGGTTTTAGGGTTTTAGGGTTTTGGGGTCTTAGGTTCTTAGGTTCTTAGGGTCTTAGGTTCTTGGGGTCATAGGGTTTTAGGGTCATAGGGTTTTAGGGTTTTAAAGCCAAGACCAATGAGCTTATGATTTAGGTTCTAGGGTATATATTCAATCAAAACTTGTCTATGGGGATGCACTTATAGTATGATATACAATCAAAACTTATCTATCATTAACAACCTAATGATACGAATTGCCTATTTATACGTGAATTACTAAAAATAATTTATAGAAGATTTTCATAGATAACCATCAAGGATCTATATCCAACAATCCACGATTTGTAAATTATTTAGAATAATTATTGTTTCCTTAAAAGAAAATTGCTTCAAATGGGTGGAGTTTCTATATTTTTCTACATATACGGAGAATAAAGATCAATATTATTTGGTGGATCACTTTTTAAATTGTTAAGCATAATTATTATTAAATTTTAAAACGAAATATTTTGTTTAATTTTTAGGGTGAATATTATTGTTACTTTTTTAAAAACGGAAATTTTCTTCCATATATAAGAGGATATTGATAACATGTGATAGATTCATTATGGAAAGATGGATTATTGGATAAATACAAATAATTAGAGATATTTTTTGATCCGGATCATGAAGGTATTAGAGATATTATGAAGATTGAATATCTTTGTTGATCCAAATCATATATCGGTAAAGTGTATCTTCGTTCATATGTTTATCTTGAGCATATATTGCAAAGCCCAACATATATAACTAATTGTGATCATCAAGAGGGGAAACACACACATTTTGTAGAAAAATAAATAAAATCGGGTAGAGTATAAACAAGATTGAATAAATCCATATACAACAATTCTCATAAATAGATACGAATAATTTAGTCTTTCTTTTCTTTTGAACTTTCATTCTTCAATATAATTAATGCTCCTACAACTTGCACATGGGAACTCTACAAAAGGTTCTCTTTGCTAATTATTACTTTTTGGTTATTGAATAGTAATATATTGGGACTATGGAAACATAATGGGGTGGTTGAGAGTCCTTGCATGCGCACCGGCATTCCTTCAATGGAGAGTGAACAAACAATTCCATTGTCTTACCAATTTTTTGCATGGCTCACAAGAAACATTTCCATTGTCTTACCAAAACAATGAAACTCACTCGTTAATACAAAAGCAAGTGATTTGACAAACCATGGGACTAATCTATACATGAAAGATTGAAAGGAGTTGAACCCACAAGCAAATTGAACATGCATGCACTCACGAAATTTAAATCATTTATACATGGGTGAAAGTAAGTGAACATGTAAACATACATGCACATTTACTATTAAAAAATGTACACAGAATGGAACTGATGTACACGTAGTTTACATTGGTGCAAACATGATGTAAACGGTCCACGATCGGTCTTATTTTTTTGCACATATATTGTACGTGATATTGAAAACATTAGTGGTAAAGTATATATTATAATATTTGATGGGCGTGCAACTCGTACCTATACGACATATTTTATAGTCATGTTTCAAACCGATTCATATTTGTTTGGATTCGATCATAAGTATCACAAGGTTATCATACTAGTGAAATAAAACCATATATTCAGAAACACACTAGACAATCAAATAAATCTGTATTTATTCCTCTTTTAACTCCTTTGATCTTTAAGTTCGTTGGAAAAATATTCTAAGAACGTTCTTAAATCGAATCATGTCATTGCCGTTTCCCCTAAATTAATGGCAGCCTTTTTCAGTGTTTGATGGGATTTAAGTTCTTTGGATTCCTTTAGCATGATCTTCTTTTATTGAAACGTTCTAAACTATATATATTACTCCCTCCGTTTCACAATAAGTGTCGTTTTAGCACTTAAAATTTGTTTCATAATATGTGTCGTTTTAGGTTTTCAAAGTGATTTATTAGGGGTAATAATGATATTTTTTATTGGAATGTGTATTTGTTGACTAAAGTTGTTCATTCATTGGCCAAAAAAATGTAATGAGTGGTAAGATTAAGAAAAAGTTGTAAGTTTTAAGATGAATGATTGCTTTTCTTAAAAACTGTGTTGAGAGCTAAAACGACACTTATTGTGAAACGGAGGGAGTATATGCTTAAATGATCTTAATATTTTGTACGAAAAAAAAAACAAGAGCATCGATTTCTTACCTAACTTGATAGTGCGGGGGGTTAATGATCTTAACAATTTCGTAATATTCATTTGCCAAGACATGCTTTGAGATGAACACTTGAGAGTAAGAAGCCCAATTCAAATCTATAAAATCAAAATAATCAACTAGCTTTTTTTTTTTTCAGTTGAATAATCAACTAGCTTCTAGGTGTTATATTGTTGATCCAATCTATACGTAATTTTTTGGCCCAACAAAGGAGCCCATTTAAATTGATCCAAATCTGACTAGTAGGTCCCATCCGAACCTATAGGTCTGGACTCATAGCAGAATTAATAAAAATAAAAAAAACAAAATTATATTATGTAGACCCCACCACTACCTCTTTTTATTAATAAAAAATACCCATGTGTCATGACATAGTGTAAGCCTAACAATTTCCGTTTCAAATCAATAACTCATGGATTTGATTGGCCATGTTGAAAAATCGAAATTCGAAACGTTGGACCTCGTTTTCATTGACATGGAAACCTTGGACCTAGGTCTTTGTTTGAGGAAAAAAGATATGAATGTGATTGGATAATTGTCTAGACTAGTGAGGGCAAAAATAAATTACATCGATTTGATGATCAAAGTAGCACCTGGGTCCAAACAATTTAATCCTAAGCCAATAGATCTTGTACGTTAGACAATGAATAGATGTTTTTAAGACAATGGAATACTCATAAGCTATGAGATCAATTATTGGACACTAATAGTCTAATACTAGTAATTAATTGGAAAAAATTTAATTTATTGATTTGATTCTATTCGTACACATCATTCTTGCCGACGATAATTTCCAGGATAGAATAGCGAAGGCCTGAGGCGCTCGTATAGGATTTCAAAGCGGCCCGGTTTTTATGTTCCGCCCATGCTTGTCGGAACAAATTTACATTTTTCACTTCCTGAAGTGTTCTGCTGCCCACAGCCGGAACCGGGTTAGTAGGTGAGCGTTCCGGAACTGAAAGTCAGAACCGGACAGTGGTAGGTACACCAACTCAATTATCACCCGTTACATCCTCTACTATATATACCAAGCTATCGGAGTTTTTTACTATTCAAATCTACCTTCTTCTAAACGCAAATCTACACTCTTGTCGATCAACCCGCTTGTATGGTGTATTTGTCCTCTCTAAACTCGTTTGAATGGATGATTTCTACTCAAATCCGGTGGTGCGTTAGATAATGTTTTTATTCATTATGTTTTATATTATTTTATCGTATCTTGACATTATTCGATATTATAATCAGTCTTTATGGAGTGGGTTACCAAATTCAAATCCGAATGTCATTGATTTAAACGAGGAATATGTCTACGATAATGTTGGCGGGGAACCATATTATGAAAGGTGTCTATCAAAATGATTCAATTTCTCAACAGAATCTTGAAAATGTATAGGTATGTACGTAGTTTATATTATTTCATAGTAAATATAATTGTCTCGTTCAATATAACTTAATTGTTTTAATTTATTTCGCTTGTAATGTCATATCCCGTAGATTTATTCAATCGAATAATGTAATGGTTTTAATTTATAGTGAAAATATTATTGTACGTACCACGAAGGGCTCCGCATGACCCCCTTCCAGGCTCTCTATGGGCGCACCCCACCCCCCATGATTCGGTGCACTACGCCCACGTCGGGACCACCGGTAGTCGTCGAGACTATTCAGGACCGAGCACAAGTCTTAGATCTCTTGCAAGTCAATTTGCGTAAGATGCAACAACGCATGGCTGCGCAAGCAAATTCATATCGTCGTGACGTTGAGTATGTAGTTGGTGATCTTATTCTGTTGAAGCTGCAACCGTATCGTCAGCATTCTGTCGCTCGGCCCTTGTCCAATAAGCTGAGTCGTCGCTTCTATGGACCGTTTCTGATAGTAGAGCGTATAGGGCAGGTTGCATACCGTTTGGGTCTTTCGGAAAGCGCATGGATCCATAACGTGTTCCATGTGTCCCTTTTACGCCCATTCGTTCAGGATGCTAGCAAGGAGGTGGTCCAGTCGTTTCCGGCGGATTTTATTCACGATCGGCCACTCTCCAAGCCAGTGTGCGCCATTGCCGAACGCAACGTCTTGATCGATGGCCAACCATGTCGTCAGTGGCTCGTCGTATGGGACGATGGCTCGGAGGACGATGCTTCGTGAGAGCCAGATGACAAGTTAGCAGAGTTGTACCCCAAATTGCGGCTTGAGGACAAGCCGAAGCTCATCGGGGGGGGGGGTAATTGATACACGCATTCAGCCACCAACCGATCCCAGGTCTCGTCCCAGGCGAGAACGTCGAGCCCCAAACCGCTTCAGAGACACATATTAGCTTAGTTTTATTGTTTTGAATATATTTGAATTTATTTGTAATTTTTGGACTAGAGTTTTACTCTCTTCTCAAGTTTTCTTGCGGGTTCTTTTCCCTGAGTCGTAATTTTATTGAACGCGTAGGGCATAGGTTATATACTCATTGTAAGCTGAAGTTGGGATTTATCCAGAAATAATATCTCTCTTCTGCTGTAGTTTCCTCTCCTTCTCCTCAAGCTGCGTGCCCATCTTCCCGCTCGACCTTGGTATGTTAGTACCCGGCTCGGCTAAAGTCGTTGTGCCAAAATCAAAGATAAAACCCAAACATGCAACACACAAAAGTATAGTAAGCAAGTACGGGGTCGAACCCAAAGGAATCAGTTTCTTAATCCGATTTTAGTGGTTTTCATGCAATTTAATCAAAAGGGAGTTTGAGAGTGTTTCAATCAAAGTTAGCAAGTAGAGTTCATTCAACCAATTCCACTTTATTAATCCGTTGATCATGAATTCATCCACTTCTTTATATGCCTAGGTCAATTCCAATCCTGATCATAAACAATCGCAAGTCCATGGTCCAAGCAATTCTATAATCCTAGGCAAGGACGCTTAACCTAGAATTAGCATAGAGAACAAGGATATTAGGAAATCAAATCATGCAATCAAGCTACGAGTCTCATGCACAACTTAACCATTGAATATTCTTCCCTAAACTAGTCCACAGTCCTAGAATAGAGTTGTTTCGAGAAATAGAAAAGATGCATAGACAACAACCAATCCTAATTCAAACAATAGATCTAAGATAATTAAACAAGTTGATCAGGCTCATATAATCACACAGAGATCATGGGATGAAGCACAAGAGTATCAATAAAGACCTAGGGATAAAGAAGTTACCAGAATTTCACAACTTTATAACAAAGCTTCCTTGATTGAATAAACTCCAAGGGAGATTAGTTCTCCATTACAAAGAAAGCACAAATCTTTATTGAAAGAACAACTGATTACAAAGTGATTGAAGATATATAAAACCTAGAAAAGGTTCCCCTTAAATAGCCCAAAGAACAAGTTCTTCGAGATAGATAAGAAAGGAAACGAAAAGATAAGAAAAGAAACAAGATAGAAAAGACAGGATTTCTTCCGTCTCGAATCCGGCACGCACCGCGACTGCGCCGCCTTGGCCGCGCCCGCGGCGGTCTTCACTTGGTTTGGCTGAGTCGGCTTGTACCGCGACCGCGTCATAGACAACGCGACCGCGGCCTTCACGGGCCTTCATGGGCGTCGCCTCTACACCACCGCGACCGCGTCATAGACAGCGCGACCGCGGTATCCATGCAGTGGCAAACTTCGTCTTTAAGCTCTTCGAACTCTTGATTCTTCATAACTCGTGTCTTCGGTCTTCGTATTACAATATTGCTCAAATCTAACCTAAACACTCTCAATAACATCTCAAAATCTAAGAGTTAACCTATACAGAATAGCCTGTATCACTACCTTAGTAGCGTATCATCTTAATGATATTAGGGATGAAAACTAAATACTGATCAATTTTAAGAGAAGAAGATAAACTGCCGTCTTAAAGGTTAAAACTTATGACCTTATGATATAACTGTGAGGCCTAACCGGTTCAACGATTTCATATTATATTTTTCAAGATATATATATATATTTCTATATATATATATATATATTAACCAATTATAAGAAGAAGGGACAAAACCGTCATTCATGAGGTTCAGAACGATAACCTAAGGGTAATACTCAAGATTTTAACCAGTGAACCTGGTGTAGTGGTGCCCGAGATGAGCATACATGTTTTAACTAAAGCTTATCATTTGTGATTTTATTTATAATTCATACTCCCTCCGTCCCACAAAGTTAGTCCAAAAGGACGGAAATCTCGTAGATTAAGAAAAATGGAATAAAGTGAGTGAAAAGTTGGATAATATAGGTAATATATGAGATTAGATAGGGATAGTTTTGTAATTTTGTAGAGAAAGGTGATAGGAAAGTTGGATAATGGAGGGTGATATATGAGATTAGGTAGGGATAGTTTTGTAATTTTGTAGAGAAAAGTGATAAAGTTGATGGAAAAGTTGGATAATGGGAGATAAAATATGTGATTGAATGAGGGTATTATTGTAAAAAATGTAGATATAAATGAAAAGAAATGAAGATGGACAAACATTTTGGGACGTCTAAAAAGGAATACGAGACAAACTTTTTGAGACCGAGAGAGAGGGAGTAAAAATTATTCACAACTTTACCCCGAACAAGATCCAAACAAGAATAATAAACACTGTTTTACCCTAAACGTGAAGCTCAAAATACAAACCAAATTGGAATGTAATTCGAGGCGAGTGCGTGAATCTGGTAATTTTGCACCCATGTGCGCACGTGCTGTTTTTGGGTTATTGATTTATGTCCAATCATTGCTGGCCACACTCTACTGTTATTATACACACAATTATTAATACCCTTCGTTTAAAATAGTTCATTTTATCATTTCACACATTTGTACAACTTTTATTTTTCTCTTCATTGTCAAATAGATGAATGCTTTTTTACTTTTTTTTTGCCCTTTTGTTTGTAATTGCTCGTGAATGCATGTTGCTATGCCTTATTCTTTACATACATATATCACGTTATAATATTACTTTATATTATAGTTTTCGTCACTATACATATACCATGGTATAATATTATGACTTGAATCTAAATCCTTATCCTATTTTAGACAAACCATATGCATTCAGTTTAAATTTCCTCCAAAATGTCTATAAAATTAAAAAAAGTAATCCCTATACATGTTCATTCGGCTAAAAAACTTAGTTGTCACAGAAAAGCCATATTATCAAAATAGTTCCCATAAGAAATTAATAAAAATCAAATAAACTAATTTCATAATTTATATTTAACTTATCTATTATTTTTTTGGATAATCTAATACAAAATATGTACATACTTTATTAATCAAAACAAAATTTTGATATGACAAAGATTATTATTTTTACCTTCCAAAAAAATACGGTCAAAGAAATTGCCCGTCCATCAGACGGCCCAAGCTTTCTAGTATTAAGAAAAAATGGTTTTTCCTATATAATCCCTATAAAATTATAAATGTATAGTTAATTATTAATGTAAAGAAATATGTAAAAGTATACTCCATGATTATGATAGATATAATTATTACGTAGTATAAATAGAAAGAGATATGTAAAAAATGTGAAATTGACAAGTATTGCAAAACAAGAAAAAGGTCTCATATGGATAACTATTTTGAAATAGAGTGAGTATATAAAATCTATTTAGGCAAAATGTGGCCAATTGTGTGTTAGTATTATCTTTTTTAATCCTGTTTACCTTTTTTTAATTAAATGTGGTCCAGCTTAATTTGAGTTTATCCTACAATATTATTTTAGCGTTTAGTTTAAGAACACACGGGGATGGGTTGATGACCATTACTTTCTAACCTTTACTTTAAAGTGATTTTGCAAAGGATGTTATCATCAATGTGTCTATCAATTATCAGACACACTATTGTGAAATGTGAAGGTGGGTGACAAATTGTGTATATAGTGTTTTTATTTGTTGCAATTTGTGTTCTCTGTAGTAAAGGAAAATGTTAGAGCCATGATTTTATAATCATGCAACCACATAATTTGTACGAATCATCGATCTTTCTTTCTCCGTGTTTCTACTTTACATTTGTCATAAAAATAATCCCCAAGTACAATACGATGCTGCTTATACCTACTTTTATACCAGATTACCACTAGATTAAAGCAAAATCTACAATACTAATACCTACCCGTGAAGTTGACAACCCAATCTACAAGCTCGGAAGTTCGTGAGAGTGATTGTAATGAAATAAGCTGTTTATGAGAAATTTGGTGTTCGGCTTGATTAAGCTTTGTATTTGTAAGGTTGAAAACTATTTTAAAGCTCGAAACATAAACGAGCTGAGCTTGAGTACTGGAAAACTCAACTTGTTTTTTTTGAATTTATCGTGGGTATCCGGACAACTAATCCCACGGCAGCCGTGCTTGTATGATTGTATGGGGGAGCCATACTCTCCATACTCTATAAGGGGGTCGTTGCCTCGTTGGTGACCCGGAGCTAGTTAGCTCACTCCTTGAACAGGGACCCAAAGACCAAAGGAGATAACCCATCACTGGTTGTAAATACACGGTACCCGTCCCGTGAGATTCAAACTCAGCTTGTTTGTTGGTGAACAAAAAATATTAACATCTTAGTCTTTTTTTCGTGAAAATTATCTCTTAGTCTTTTGTTGGATTAAGAGATTTGACACATATTATGAATTATCTACAACTGAGTTATTTTATTTTAGCATTTGCATTAATGAATTAGGATCAGGTAACAGATTTGGTCAAGTGTTTGTATTCGTAAAAACAAGTGCATAAATAAGCTGGTAAACAGGCCTGCTGACAGGTTGCAACAAAATTTTAAGCTCGATCCAATCTCGAGTTAGCCTATTTTCGAACGAGGTAGCCTGAGCAATTTAATGCTCGGGTCAGCTATGTTACACAGCCAGTTACAGGGTAATAATAGGCTTGTAAGATTGGGCAGTCAATTTTTCGGGTTGTGATTTGGTTCCCTAATTTCGAACCCTGGGTCGTTGGTACAGAGCATCGGTTTAAAGAGCAAATTTAAGTTTGGTCTTTAGCAGCTATTTTAAACCAGCTCCATCTTACAGCATATAGGTCATTCAAGAGCTACTCATGATTCCAAGCAAACATAAAAGAGCTTCGAGTACACCATACATAGTATTTGAACAGAAACACTTCAAACATAGCCATACGACACTAATCTGAAACACCAAATATACTAATATAGTGCATAACATTGATAGCAAGTATGGTAGCCGCAACCAGCACATTGAGCACAAGTCTTCAAGAGGTAGGCGAAACAGATCTAGCATGCTTTGAAACAGACCTGCTCGATCTCAAAGGTGCACTCCGGCTCGAATAGCTCCTCGAGGAGCAGCTGTCGGCCGGGCTACGAGAATAGCTCTTTCTAGAACTCTTCCGAGTGGCTATAGGAGAGTAGCTTCGAGAAGGGCTCCTTCTAGAACTTTTCTTAGGTATAGGAGAGTAGCTTCTGGAAGGGCTCGTCCTCGGCCGAGGAGAGTAGCTTCTAGAATAGCTTCTCCTGGAGCGTCTTCTTGGGAGGGGAGAATAGCTACGAGAGTAGCTCCGGCTTCTTCCCCTCGGAGAGTAGCTTCTAGAGACCGAGCGGTATCGGCTTCTTCTGTAGTATCGGTCGGAAGGAGAGTCGTAGCGTGAGCGTCTGCGTACTGGAGACCTGCTGTAAGGAGTACGGCTTCTTCTGTAGTATCGGTCTGAAGGTGAATCATAGCGCGAGCGCCTGCGTATTGGGGACCTACTGTAAGGGGAACGTGACCTAGAGTAAGAGCGGTAACGCCTGTAGTATGGTGAATAAGACCTTTCTCGGTCGGATGAATAGCGGGATGAGCGTCTGCTATATGGAGAATAGCTCGGTGAGCGGCGCCTCCCTACAACATATACAGGAAAGTAGGAATAGGATCAGAAAGTGATTTAATATTCGAAAGAATTTAAATGCAATCGAAATTTGAAAGTGCTGCTTAGTGAAGCCTCACCTCGGGACTTTCTCAGGCCGAGGTATCGTCCTGGAGTTGGTGTCCGACCTCTGGATCTTTTGGCCTGCAGAAGATGAATACAATAGAAGTAAGATTGGTGCCAACTAAGAAGTAATAGCTAAGTGTCACTTTTCAGATTTATTTGGAAAATAGATCATAATGTGGTTAATGGTCACTATAGTTACACAAACTTATATCAAGAGTTAATACAACAGCAAAGAGAGAATGCAGGGCATACAACCCTCTATGTCTGATATTTGCTGGATTTGAATATTTGATTTTGTAATGTCGGAGTTTGGAGAAGACCGGCTACACACCGACCCTGCTGTCACAGAAACTTCAAGCGAACAAAAAGAAGCAAACACCTTTCAAATCTCATCAAGCCAAAGAGAAATGGGTACACCATATAACATTCAGCTACAAGCTGTAGAGATTGCAATTCATTCATAGGTTTCAAACGAAAAAGGAGAAATGAGAGTGTTTACCTTCTCAACCTTGATGACCCGGCCTTCTAAAACCGAACGGTCCAGGTACTTGACACAACGCTCAGCTTCTTTCAAACTCGACATTGTGACAAAGGCAAAGCCTCTAGACTCCTTGGTCCATGGATCAGTCACAAGGTGAACATCCTCCACCTGAAAGTATAACAGAAACATCACACAGAGAAAACAAAACAAGGTTGAGAATTATTACTAATCACAAAAGCATTTGACAAAATACTTTGTTTAAACCACCAGATGAAACCATGTGGATGATGATATACCTTCCCCTCTGTAGAGAAATGCTTCTGAAGATCTCTTCTTGTGACACGAGCTGATAGGCCAGTCACATACAGGTTGTTTCCAGGATTTTCTGCACTGCTTTCACGGCTCCTACAAACACCAGATAAGATGTATACAAGGCATTAGAAATTCATAAAACTTACGTACCTGATAGAGAAAAAGGGATATTTCTAAATTCTAATTACCTGGATCGACTCCTGGAGACTGATCTTGATCTTGGTGAGACTGAAGGGCTGTATCGATCAAATGGAGATGGTGAAAGGGAGTACCTTGATCTTCTTGAGTATGATGCCATCTGCTACCATAACAAGGGCATCAATTGAAAGAACAAGAGGCTTACAAACTCAAACCGATATCTTCCGAACATTTATGGCTAAGCAATTTACAAGATTCATCACAGGATTCAGGAAGGCTGAAACAATAGCTGACTCCTATGAGATTTAGTATACCAACAGATTGCTAATACTCACATTCACTCCTCCATCAACATCAAGACAATTGAAACTGAAATTATCTACAACTTGAATCATATCAAAATAACCTTATCAGTGCACTATTGCTATGATTGATCTGTGTTCGAATTGAAACAATCTATTACGTTAGCACCATCTCAGATGGATCTTAAACAGCCAATACCAAATAAGACAGCTGTTTCTACAATCCACCATCTCAGGACAATACGATCGACAACGAATCTTATCAAATACCTACCTAGCTACTACAATTGCTTCAATCAACACAGAAATCGCAACATTTAAAACCTTATGTCATCGCAACCAGGTAAACAATTATGAATTGTACCGAATTAAACACCAGATCAGCGTCAATCGGACGACATTCAAACATCAAAAGATACGAAAGAATATGCATAGACAAAATCTAGAGAAGGAAAATCACAACTAATAGTATTGAAGGCTTACCGTTGTTGAAAGGCTCTCGAGCAATCGTACGCAACTGTTTTCTTCTTCGTTTGCTTCGTAAATGCGAGGACGTCTAGAACCTGCTGCGAAGGATGAGACGTGTATAAATTGAGATGCCGAGGGAAGCTTCTGGAGAAGATTAAAAAACCCGTGCGTGCGTGAGAAGCTTCTTTCAAATCGGCTTAATTGATTCCCTTCAAGTCCGCAAACGGCCTGGCCCAAACATCTCTTGGGCTTTAAGAAAACGGGCCTGAGCAAACGACCTGGTCCAAATATACGTGATAAAACATACCAACAGTATTTTGATTGCAAATTCTTACGACATATCTCCTGGCAAAATGCAACAAAAATATTGGATGATGATATTCCTTGTAAAATTTCACAGGCATTTACACTATGTCTTGATATAAAACATTATATTTCTACCAATCAATATATATATATATATTATAAAAGCCGACCGTTTTCGAGCCACCACGTTGATTTTGGCCCCGCTTGATTTTAATTTTTTTTTAACTTAAATAGATAACAACTTTATATCTTTTATTTTCCTTAGATTATAATAACTTTATATCTTTTATTCTCCTTAATTATCTAATTCTCAATTTTATCATTAAAGTCATAGTATCTATTTTTAATTTTATATTCAATAAATAATTTTATCTTCAATAAAAGATAACCAACATGAATTCACATACACCATTCACATCCAATACATTCACGTGTATAACAAATTTTTAAAATTGTTATTATCTTTACAATATGTGCGTACTATAATCTGGATTGCACATATAAGGATAACTTAATAAAATGGCGTATATTATTCATTAAATATTATGATCAAAGCAACTACATGTTTAATTTGGTTAAATCAAATTGACGATTTGCATACTAAAATATAAGTAAATATAATTTGCAAAATAATATAAGTTATTGACTATAAAATATAAGTACGTGATTTGCATAACAATAGATTCCTAATCGATTATAGAACAATTAAAGACTTCTAATATTGATGAGAATAAATTATTTATTACACGTTTTCACACTAATATTCTATTCGTATAATATTCAAAAAATTACGGAACACAAGTCGTGCATGGCACGACGGGTACAACTTAATTAAGGTAATTTCATATGATTATCATGCCTTGTGTGTAGAGGTGTTAAACGGGTCGGTTCAGACAGGTTCGGTTATTTTAGGTTCGGTTTGAGTGCGGGTTCGGATCGATCGGGTTACAAGTCGAGTTGGGTCGAGCTTTAATAGATTATTGTCTAGATTCGGATCGATCTAATGAGTCAAAACTTGAATTTTTAATGATTATTAAAATAATATTATAATTAAATAAATAGTAATATTTAATAACAAAATGATATTTTATATTATTTCTTATTATAATATTTTAATTAAAATAAAATTATTCTTTTTTTTTGGTCGGAAAAATAAATTTATTCTACATATATATATATAAATTCGTGTTAATCCAACGAGTTCAGGAGTTCAGGTTTGAACCCAATCAGATTTTAGTCAACTGGGTTTAGTTTTTACCCTTCTCTGTTATTTTTTAGGTCGAACTTCAACACCAAAATTTTTCGGTCGGTCATGATCAGTTTTTCAGATCGGTCAGATTTTGACAAGTATACTTATATGTGCAAAAAACATTTTGACGAATTTTTTGATGTATTTAATTACAATTTTCAGAATAATTTGAAACTTGAAACTTCCCCAGGAAGACTCTTGGAGGGAAACCGAAAACTTTTGGGCCAAAAACCCGCGAAACGTATTCCAAATGCGACTATAAAATCCAGCCGTGTCCCCGGTTTCGGTTCCAAACCGAGAACCGGAACCGCCAATTCGCTCTCTTACCTCTCTAATTCCCGCCCTTTTTCCTTCCCAAACCCTAACCCTAGCTCCCTTTTCGTCCCTCCGTCCCTCCTTCGAGTTGAGAAGATGTTGGAGCTTAGGTTGATTCAGGGCAGTCTTCTAAAGAAGGTCTTGGACTCGATCAAGGATCTGGTGAACGATGCGAACTTCGATTGCTCGGCCACCGGATTCTCTCTCCAGGCCATGGATTCCAGCCACGTCGCTCTGGTGGCTCTCCTTCTCAGGGCGGAGGGGTTCGAGCACTACCGATGCGATCGAAACATTTCCATGGGGATGAATCTCGGGAACATGGCGAAGATGCTCAAGTGCGCCGGAAACGACGATATCATCACTCTCAAGGCGGATGACGGGAGCGATACTGTCACTTTCATGTTTGAGAGTCCCAGTAAGTTGTTCTTTGTTGTTATGCCTTTTCGGATTTCGGTTTTGCTTGCGCTGTTGTAAAGAATTAGGGGGTTCTTGGTGAATAAGAAGCTAATTAGGGTTTGTTGAATGATGAGACTGTGGTTTGATTTTGTCTCGGTTGTTTGTCGTCAGCTACAAGCATAAATTAAGTAGATCTAATATATGATGATTTTGGTGGATGTGATTTGCAAGTTTCGACTGGAATTGTTTGAAACTCTAGTTACTCTGCAGTTTTGGAATTTGAATGTCTGGAGCAAGCTTATGTTAGCTGCCCTATTAATGTAGTTCTAAATCTGGAGCAAGGATAGGCTAGTTAATTAGTAATGTAGCTCGAAACTTCAAGTCTTCAAGATCTGGAGCAAGCATAGGCTCTTTTTAATTAGTTGTTTTGGTTAGACTTGCTATCTGTTTTAATTGCACAGCCCAACAGCGAAGTTCTAATATTGTTCTTATGGTATTGTATTTGGCTCTTCTTATTTGCTGGCCCGTGCTTCAAGTGGTCATAAATCACATGCTATATGCTAATATGCAATTGAGTTTCAAATGAACTTGAAAATCTGGATGTAGGCAATTTCATATGGGGCTGTATGTTACTTATGGGTCAAATTTAGCAGAATTTCAACAGCTAACTAGTGAGGCCTTTTTTCACCCAATATTTAACTTCTGTGCTGAGTGTTTGTGTACCTTAATTCTTCCACTAATTTTTTTTTCGGTAAAGAGTTCTTCCACTAATTTATTGAACTTTCATGTAATCTATATAGCTCAAGACAAAATCTCAGATTTTGAGATGAAGCTGATGGACATAGACAGTGAGCATCTGGGGATTCCAGAAGCAGATTACCATGCTATTGTGAGGATGCCTTCAGCTGAGTTTGCTAGGATTTGTAGAGATCTTAGCAGCATTGGTGACACTGGTAAAATCCCAGAGCTCATATTGCTGCTGTTTCAATCCTTCCCTATTAGTTGCAATTTGGGTAAATCCATTAAAATTTGCTGCTTGTTCTGCAGTTGTTATATCTGTCACCAAAGAGGGTGTTAAGTTCTCTACCCGTGGTGATATTGGAACTGCAAACATTGTTTGCAGGCAAAACACAACAGTTGACAAGGTATTGTTTCTACTCCTAGTCTTTCAGTGCTCTGCTCACATACCTGTTCTCTTTGCTGCTTAACAAACTTCTATCTTTTGTACTTGTGATTTCCAATATTTGACTTGCAGCCAGAGGAAGCAACTATCATAGAGATGAACGAGCCGGTGTCACTTACCTTTGCCCTGAGATACATGAACTCTTTCACTAAAGCAACGCCTTTATCGAACACTGTAACTATAAGCCTGTCTTCTGAGCTTCCAGTTGTGGTCGAGTACAAGATTGCCGAGATGGGTCACATCAGGTTCTACTTGGCTCCTAAAATTGAGGAGGATGAGGATGAGTCAAAGCCTTAGTATGGCCAGAAGATACCTTCAGTTTCGTATTGCCATGCTTTTTAGTAGAAGTTGTATGCCAGACAGTTCAAAAGGTTGTTGTCACCTTTTCTATCATTTGTGTAGGATTCATCAGTAGGAGTTGGTTAACTCTTTTCCTATATGATTTCTGAAGTTTGATGTGTATTGAATCTTCTTAATGCAGTTTCTATACAAATCTAGTAGCACTTTGGAGTGATTTTATTTGGTATTATTAACTTCTATTCTTAAATAGTTTTATCATTTTGGCTTTGGAATGAATGGCATATACAAATACTGGTTGCAGTCTTTCAGTGTTAATGGCAGCTTCAGTCTTGTCATTTGTATCAAGTCAAATAGGTATCTGTTTTTTAATCAAACCTTAGGGAATTTGTGGAATTTAATCTCTAGATTATTATCCTCTATGGCAATACTAAACAAATAACGAATCCAAGAAGAGAATGAATGATTGCAAAATAATTAATGTGTATAATAGATTCCCAAATCAATTTTACAATTGCCATACTGAAGTGAAGTTAAAAATAACATAATACAATTTCCTGTGACAACATATGGAACAAATCTCTATACTCATTTGTTGGTTCAACAAATCTGTGCCTGCCTGACATCTTAATCTCCAGATCGCTGAGTAATGAAATTTTGCACCTCTATTGGAGAAAATTGCAATGCTCAAGCTATTTGATGGTTTCTAACATGAAGCAAGTAAAGGGCAACTACTTGTCATTTGTGTTTTACAAGGGAAATCACTTGCTCCGCTTCTTGGCTTCGCTATACAAAATGACCCCAAATACCGTCAGGCCGTAGCCAAGCATCCCTGTTACTGATACAGGGTTTTTGAATATCATAATTGAGATCACAACAGCAACTGCCCCTTTTGCATTTCCTAGAACCTGGAAACATCAAACATATCTTAGCCTTTGTATTTTACAAACCAGTAATACAATTTAGAAGGAATGATAGAAAAGCAACCCAGAAATAAGATTTGGGGAAATGATAGTAATGCAGAAGCAAGGCTAATGAAAAGCTACTCGTATAATAGCAGTTAAGCTTGAAAAGTTCGTATTTGCATCAAATTACATACATAGCTTTTACATGAGAAAGTTGTAAGGACACTAGAGTATGCCTGTTGATGATAGGATGCAATTTTGAGTTTAAGTCCTTCACACTTGACTTTTATTTGACTTGGAGAAAATAAGACCCAGAAGCTACTCGGCAGACTCAATCTTGTGGCAGCAACTAATCTAATCAAATTCTTAGAACATGCAATGCCGAATTGTTTTTCTTCCACATACTTCTGACTTAAGCATTGCTAGCTGAATTTTACAGCACAGCTATCATCTACTAACTATTAAAATAACACAAGCTACTGCAAGAATGGCATATGGCAGAATAGAACCTTCAACTAATCCCCAGGACACACACTAGAGGCCAGAATAATTAGCTTACTCCTGTATTTAACATTGAGCTTGAAATTCCAGTTTGGACTTTTGTTGACCACAGAGAAAAGCAGTTACCTAACCAGCAAGGAAGATGCTATACATAGTCAACTATCCTTAAGCAAATGCCTACTTTCTATATATGGAGCAATAGCCACCCTATCTCTATAAAAGCCAACTTGAAAAGAGAAACAGAAGAATGAATATTGATATGGGTTAACTAAAGAAGGAAGAAACACATTCAACCAAAAGAAAGGAAGAAACACAAGACCAATTTTAAGAAACAAGGGAAAACCTGAAGAGTCAAAGCACTTGTGTGCTTGGTAACCAAGAAATTCGTCAAATTTACTAAGTACGCCAGGGCCGAATTGAAGAGAAGGTACCAAATAATCCTGATATCCGACCTCGCCAGGGCTACTGTGATACCAACCACATCTTTCTCCATTACCAGTGCAGCAGGAATAAGGCAGACAACGGCAATCGGTGCCATGTACAGCAGAAGATTCATTGAGTTAAGTTTTTCCCTGCAAAGCAAAACCGACACAGCTCAATATCACAAAATTCTCTCCTGCTAGAAGCAAGACAAACTACACATGTATATCTAGCAATGACATGTACACTGACCCTTCAGACGACAACAAAATCCCTTGAAGTACCGTCTTCAAAGCCCTTGCAGCCGTAGCCCCAATACACATTATGAATCCGAATAAATGGAAACTCGGTTCTCCCTACAGAAAAAAACCATATGGACATGAGCAATGCGGAGCAAACTAGCTGAATCAGAGCAAAGGCTAGAGCCAATCTAGATCCCATGGAATTGGATCTCAAACTATAAGCTTAGCTTAGAAACAGGCAATTCAGCAGATTCCTGATCCAAAGTGACCAATCTCAGCATTTCCCAATCCCACCAAGCAAGAACAGAAAGTGTCGGTGACAAACAACAACAATTGAAGAAGAGGAAAACAATCAGCATACCCCACTAGCAATGATGACACCGGTGACCACAGGGATGAGAGTCACATAGGTGAGCCAGGCCTCCCTCTTCATGGTAATGAGATAGGCAAAGATGGCGGTGAAGAACGGCGTGGTGGCACCAATCGCCTGGTTGAAGGACACCGGAAGGTACCTGAGGGAGACGTTTCCGCTAACAACGGAGGCGCAGAAGACGACGCTGAGAGTGGCGATCTTGACGAACTGAACCCTAGATCGGATGAGCTGGACGGGGACGATCTTCATCCACATGATGGCGACGTAGCTGAGCAAGGAGCAGGCCGTCATGTGGCACATGGTCAGGAAAATCGGGTACTTGAAGCCATAGTTGCTCAGGAGGTACTTGTTCAGCAGCAGAACGCCGATGTTGGAGGTGTACCATAAGCTCACCAGCCCGAATGTGAAGAGCTTCCCGGAGGTTTTCATCGGTTGGGGGGGAGCTGGATCGGGGTTTTGGAGGGGAATTGGGATCTGGAGATGGGATTGATTGGGGATTTTGGGGAGGGAGAGAGGGAGGAAGATGAGTTTGACTCTCAGGACCAGGATCCAGGAGCCTGCTGCACTAGAGGAGAAGAGGGGGGTTTGCAGATTTTATTTATGTTTTTATTTTCTTCTTTTTTGTAGGAGAAAGAATTGCGCTTTGCTGCATAAATAAATTTTACATTAGCGTAGCATTATAATTTTGAGAAGGGAAAAGTGCAACGTCATAATATTCATGCCGTAGATCTCTCCAACGAATCGGTTTGGAATGGTTTGGATTCGGTCGTTTCGCTTTCAGGTTGGGTACGGATTCACATTAAGTTAGGTTGAGTCCTGTCAAATTATTGTTTAATTCGGGTTGATCTAACGAGTTAATAAATTATTATTTTTATAATTATTAAAATGATATTATAATAAAATAATAATAATTAATAATAAAGTATTTTTTACTAAATTCACTCCAACGGGTTTAAATAAATTTCGGGTTTCAACCCAAGCGGTTTCGATTTTTTTCCTTTGTCCGCTAGTTTTTGAATCAGTTTTCAACCATAAAATTCTCGGTCAATTCGAATCGAGTCAGGTTTTGAGAACTCTAATTAGGTTTCTTCATATTTAATTTATTTTCGTAAAATGTGTAACATGAGATTTTTTTTCCCTTTCTAAATACATGTGTGGTGTTGGATAAAAAAATACATGTGTGGTGATTTTAAATCATTTGTTACAATATGTAATTGAATATTTTGTATAGATGAAGACTAAGGTTATAGATTCATAACATACTAGGGTTCCGTTCGTTAACATGTGCTTATTGCGCTTTTTGTGCTAACATAAGCACTATTCGGTAATTCTTTTATGTGATAAGCACCTTATCATATTTACATAAGCTATATAACTTTAATAAGTTGTCCTCACCTTTTTGTGCTTATGTCATAAGCACCTATATTTTTTATTTTTTCAAATCAACTCTTCTCTTCTCTCCGCCGCCGCCCACCCTTCGTTGTTACTATCACTGTCCACCCTAGCTTCGCTGCCACTATCAATGTTCAGTCTTTGCTGTCGTCCACTCTTCGTAGGTTGTGGTAGGAGAAAGGAGGAAGAAAGGAAGAGGGAGGAGGAAGAAGGAAAGAAGAAGAAAAAGGATATTTTCATCTTATATATTATTAATAAATGATGTCATTTTAAATCATTCTACAATCCTCTAAAATCTTGTAAAGAACCTACATTTTCAAACACACCTTTTTTATTAAGTGTTCATTTATCAACATTAGTTTCTTCAATTGTAAGTCTCAGCTTCACGAGCCGAGTATCAAAGCCAAATCGACGGAGCCTAAACCATAAGACACACCATGATACACATCATGAATCATGTTGGTTCGATGTATGGTCTACTTTGAGCTATGAACAAGTCTTTAGGTGATACACATCATGAACCATGTTGGTTGAGTTTGATAGCATGGTATAATAATTTTTTTCTTACAAAAAACATTTGCATTCTGTAATTATCGAATAGGTACTGCTCAATTTTTTTTAATTTGTAAAAGGCATAATTAATTATGAAAAGTTGCTTGTTTATTAATATGTTAGTTAAATATTTATTTATACCTACGTCCCTCTATGGTGTTTATAAATATTGTACGTGCACCAAACTAAGCCTTACGTTTCATATATTAATCATGAGGAATATCGAATATATGACGTCCTATGTCATAAAACTTCAATATATAGATGTTACATTTAGTCAATTAATATCGAGTAGGGACTATACTATTGACCTATCAATAATTGAATTGTCCCTTAGTTAAGGTCCTTAAGGTGGCTCAGAAAAAAGGTCCTTAAGGACCAGATTTATAAACTCGTATGCATTATATGAATCAATCGATCTCTTATCAATATTCGTTAGATCTCTTATCCTCATCACTAATCATCATAACTATATACTAAAGCGGAGGTTATAAATAATATTTAGCCCGACAGGTGTCACCTCCTCATTGGACCGCGTCGTCCATCTTTATTAAAACAATTCAATTTGTTTGATTGGTTGAAATTTCATTGTAGACTCCACATTAGATTTCTTCATATCTACTAATTCTCATTTTAATTAATTAAAATTTAATAAAATAAACTACCGTATGCTATAGAATTTATCCAAACAAAAAATAAATCATAACTTACCATATGCATATGTAGCCAAATTTTAAAAAAACATCTATCTAATATATTGGTTGAAATAAAGTATGCCTATCTAAAAAAAAATCTATCCAATATATTTTAAAAATCCTAACTTACCGTATGCACATCTAGCCAAATAAACAAAAATCTATCTAATATATTGCAAGAATAAAGTACGTATGGTACCCCTAAAATAAAAAATTGAAGAAATTGTACATAATTTTATATTTATCCGACTATTATTTTTGTATGAAAATCCATGCAAGTCCAAGTCGTGCCTTCAAGGCACGGGCATTAACACTAGTTTGTTACGTAAAACAATGGAACACTGACTTGGCTCTCATAATTAATAAGTATTCATTATATTATCAAATTTTATATCACATACGACTACACTAGCTATATAAACCACGTATGATAACATAATATATCAGCTGCGGTGGTTCATTTTTTGTATTGCGCCTATCTTATTGCCGTAATTGTGACTAACAGAGTCTAATGTGTCTTAAAGTTGGATAACATGACGATTACTCATCAATAATGGGAGCCAAGTCAACATGTGTTTGTTTTATGTAATGAAAGATCAATAATGTGGGGTTTAATAGAACAAATTTAACTGAGTAGAAGGATCTAATAGAACATTTTTAAGTAGAGGGGTCTGTTGGGAAAAAATGTTCAAATACAAGGGTCTCTTGATTTATTATAAGCCTATTATTTTTTAGGATGGGCTATAACACACCTCAGCCCACCTCTACTTCCGTGCATGTAGGCTCCCGTTCAAACAACCCTTCATTTGCGATCACTCATAATCCGGAAGATCTCCTTTGTTGGGATATCAGACGATAATCGACGTCTCGTTGAGTCAATACAAAGGACTCATTTCCCCTCTAAAAAAACAGAAAATAAATCAAGATATATACCCTTTTGTAATAGGCCTTTGAATGCCTTAAAAGACATTTGTCTCAACAGATGTTGGAATCTCACCTACCAAATTCCCAATGTTTTAATCTATTCATATGTGCGTGGGGTATTGTCCTAGGCTACGTACACAATAATTGAACAATTTGGGATCAAGAAAGTCATATAGCAAGATTGAATGAGATCGAAGTAACAAATCAATTTGGTCTTACTTGCATCCAACATTCCAACCCTCTTTAGGCCACCACAAATGCATATCGACAACCAACTAAAATGATGGATCGACCCGAACAAAGTCTTGGAAGACCCGAATGTCAAACCCCAAACACATCAAAAGAAGAACACTTGGGGATCCTCTACTCTAGATCGAGTAAGCTTAGTCGACGTTTGATGACACTTGTACATAAGGCGCCATAAGTCATTGTCATCATAAGCCAAGACCCATATATATGTTTGTCTAGCTCGGTCAGCATCTCTACGAGAAGAAGGTGCCTTTCTTGATGAGATCATTCCTAGCTAGGACTCGAATCAGTCCCGTGCCTTGAAGGTACGATTTAATTTAACGAAAAACTTAATAAAGGTTTATATAAAATTACTTAAAGTAGAGTTTAACATAAAATCTTGTATTATAAAATTACTCTCCGTGCACAGATAATAACTACTATTATTATAAATTGACTCTCCGTGAAGAGTCAATTTATTTTATATACACACGGGAAAAAAAATCCTCCGCGTACAGATAAATGTCGTTAGGGTATGTCGAGGAATCAGCCAAGGCGTGGCGAAAATCTCGGGCACAATCAATTGACCACTACAACGGCTACCTCATTGATGCTAATGGCGAAATCTCCCGAATTCAGTAGGTAATGCACCAACGATCCAAACTAGAGAGGAGACAAACAGGGGCAATGCGAACGTAGAAGGAACAATTGACACATCCGAAATCAAGTGCTAAACCCATTCAGTCTCATTTTTCGCTAAGAAAGCTTATTTGTATTGAACGAACATTAATCAACGATCTCTTCAGCAATACAATTACCACAATTCACTTGCTCTTGTCATATCAATTGTTCTCTTTTCTTTTAGCATTTCATTTAGGTTTACACTTTACTTTAACGCGTTGTGATCGTCTTGTGGTTAGGATTATCTCATTTTAGCAGGTAACGCGTAACGCGTTTATGTGGTTAATCTGCCCAAAACATTTACTAAGACTCGTATTCATAACATTCACACAAATTGATCAAATATTGACTATAGAGTTTGAAAACTTGGTAGAAGTTGACCAATTATTCAAACAAGTTAAGGATTAGACCTGTTAAAAGCTGACCCGACAAACAAACCCGACCCGACCTGAACATTTTTGGTTTCAACTAGAAAATTTAGACCCGTGACCCAGTTTCAACTCGACCCGATTGAAACCTGAACCCGTTGGGTTAAACCCGAACCCATTGGGTCGGACCCGATTTTTTATAATTTAAATTATATTACAATATATAAACTTTTTTAAGAAAATTATGTTATATTTTATTAATAAAATATTTAAAAATATATTTTATTATTATATTTGTT
Source organism: Polygonum maritimum (assembly GCA_963924305.1). NCBI lineage: Eukaryota > Viridiplantae > Streptophyta > Magnoliopsida > Caryophyllales > Polygonaceae > Polygonum > Polygonum maritimum. Next base: position 7,184,103 of record OZ002729.1, on the reverse strand, counting down.
ATTTAAATAATATTTTATTTAAATTTAGTAAAAAAATTGATACTCTTGACCCGTTGGGTTGATCCGACCCGAAAACCCGCAATGACCCGACCCACTTTGACCCCTAACCCGATTGACCGGAACCCGAACTCAACTTGAACCCGGCCTGAACGAACCGACCCGAACCCGTCCGACCCGACCCGATCGACAGGTCTACTAGGGATACGTGATGTAATATCTGAATATGATATTACGTGATGGAAAATCACGTTCCATCACAAGGAAGGTTGCATGTTTTAGTTAATCAACTAATATCAGTACCCGTGTCTTAAAGGCACGATTTTGATACAACTTAAAACTTATTTTAAATTTTATATAACGTTTTTCAAAAGAATAATTTGATATAAAATCTTGTATTATTTGTTGATACCAGAAACCGTCAACGCGGTAAGGCCACCCCTCCAAAGCAAAATATCACCAAGTATAAACTCCTCAAACGCGACATCGAGCTCTATCGCGATCATCATACGCCCCTATCCAAAAACCGACTCCCGGCGGCATGGCGCTCAAGTGACCATGTCTGCGTCGCGCTTCGAGCGTTGTGACCGCGTAGGGAGGAGCCCGTCCCATCCACGCAAGTGGGTGGGCGGCAGCGTCCCATCAAACGAGCGGTGGGCGGCAACGTCCCATCCTGGCCCGTGATTGGCCAGTTCCGCGGGCACCGCTCCAAGGGCCAGTCGGAGAGCGACACGTGCTTGGGCGGCCCTCGTCCCACATCGGTATCTCGATCAGTCTCGGCCCGGAGCTCGGCTATAAATAGCGAGCTCGGTGCACCAGAGCGAGGATCGAAAAACTCGCGAACCACATACACTAGATCTCGAGCTAAGATCATTGTTGTAACCCGATACACCTAAACGCGATAGAGACCATCTGTTTACCATTGTAACCCCACAGTTAATACAAAAGCATCCTTAACACTACCCCTATCGCGTTAAACACTTCAAGCGACCAAATACTTTCCATCTCTCCGTCCGTTGACTCGGTTGAGTTCAAATCTCTTGCTCTCATCGCGTTACTCTACAATTGGTGTTTTCGGACTTCAACATTGGCGCCGTCCGTGGGGAACCTCCTCAAACTAAGCAGGCACCGCTTCAACCGACGCAGAGTTATGGACGCTAACAGCAACAACGCTTACTACGCTGACGGCGCGGCCTTCGGGATGCAGCCGCCGCCTCCGTGGTATTACGGGTCACCGCCCGTGCAACAACCACAGGCCATGCCAGGGTGGAACCCGGGTTTCCAGCAGGGTTTCCAGCCACAGGCCCCGTTCCAGGGGTATGTCCATGCGCAGTACTTCCAAGAGTACGCACCCACGCAGAAGCCCTACGTGGAGGAATATTCCACCACCAACGGGAGTTCGACTTGGCAGGAGGTGGAGCAGGACGCTCCCAACGCGTTGTCACCTCCCAACCCCCACTTCCAAGGCTACGCCCCCGCGTACCACTACGGCCAAAGTGCGTATCCCATGCAGCACGGTCAGGGCGCTTACCCGATGCCCCACCAGCCGTATGTACCCGCTTACGCTGCGGGTTACGGGCCGGGTCAGACATACCACACCCCGCCTCCAGGGAGCTCGAGTGAGGACATGAGCGTGTCGCGAGGGCGCTCCACCTCTAGGCCTCAGTCCACACGCTCCGGCTCCCGAAGCAACATGATGGTGGACGATCGCGGCACCACCTACGGCAACCCCTTCGCGGACTTCATCCAAGAGGAGCCTATGCCAAAGGGGTTCCAAAGGCCGTCGGCAGCGCTACAGTTCGACGGCACGAAGGACCCGAGAGAGCACGCCAGGCAGTTTTTCGCCCACATGACGTTCAACACCTACAACGACGCCATGTACTGCCGGGTGTTTCCCTCCACCCTTAAGACCGCCGGGATGAGGTGGTTCACCAACCTCCCCGTGGGCTCCATCACGTCTTTTAAGGACCTAACGCGGCGGTTCATGTCCCACTTTAGCGGGTCTCGAACGCGCATGAAGACGACGAAGGATCTCATGGGTGTGACACAAGGAGAGGAGGAGACCCTGGCGGCCTTCTTCACCCGGTTCGTCAACGCGGCGTCAGAGGTGCCTCACCTCAACGACACCTCCGCCCGCGATATGTTAATCCACAACCTCCGCGACGGAACCTTCAAGGTCAAGATGTGCGGGAAAACCCTGCACACCTACGAGGACGCCTGCAACGCCATCACCAAACGCGTCTTCGCAGAGGACGCGGCAGGAAGGCCCACGCAGGATCGCGGCAAGGGAAAGGCCAAAACCACCCCGGAGGCCCTCACCGTGTCCACCACACCAACGAAGCCTCAGGGTGGGCAGCGCGGCGGCCATAACCGTGGTGGAGGCCGTCGTGGCCGCGGGTATCAGGGATACCGCGGGCCACGCAACAACCGCGGTGGCAACGGGCCGAACAACAACGACCCATACACCGGGGCTAACACCACGGCCCTCGGGCCCCGCAACAACGGTGGTCAGCCGGCATAGGCAAATACTTTGGCCGGCACCGCGCCCGCGAGAGGGGGGGTCAATCCGAATAACCCCAACCTCTACATCAACACCATCGCGGGGGGATCCACCCTCGCGGGGTCTAGCGGCGGGGAAAGGAAGCGTTATGCTCGCGCTTCGACCTCCGGCGGCTCCATCAACAGTTTGGGTGCGGCGGGAATCCCTCATGCCGACATCACCTTCCGACCCGGCGATTCCCGCGAGCTCATCACTCCGCACACAGACCCTCTGGTTGTGCACGCGGTTATCGCCACCAAGATAGTCAAGAGGATCATGGTGGATACGGGAGCGTCGGTGGACATCCTATACTACGACGCGTTCGCACAGCTTGGCATCTCCCCCGTCATGCTCCTGCCTTACGCTGGGAAGCTCACATGCTTTTCCGGCAACGAGGTCGACGTCGCAGGGTTGGTCACTCTGGACATGACCTTGGGGGACAGTAAAGAGGCCCGCCGGACTGAGCCCATCGAGTTCATTGTCGTGCGGCTCCCTTCCATCTACAACGCGATAATGGGACGGACTTCGTTGATGAAGTTCCAGGCTGTCGCGTCCATCTATCACCTAGTCTTGAAATTTCCCGTGGAGGACCGGGTCGGTGTCGCCCATGGCCAGCAGATTGAGGCACGAAAGTGCTATGAGGCGTCAACCCGCGCTCGCCCTGCCGCGCATGTTATCACGGGTGGGGCCAGCGCGGAGTTGGACGTGCGACAGGAGCATGAGCACGAGCCCCTCGGTGACTTCGAGAAGGTCACCATCACCCCCTTCCCCGACGCAGCCGAGAAGCTATTTGTCGGGGACTGCATGACCGGAGCGGACGCCGAAAGCCTGCAGAGTCTCCTGGCCCGTTCTCGCGATGTGTTCGCGTGGACGGCGACGGATCTGAAGGGCGTCCCTCCCAAGGTGGCGCTCCACTCGCTTCGCGTGAGCCCGGGGTCCCGACCCGTCTGTCAAAGACGCCGAAAGACTAACGAGGAGCGCGCCAGCGCGGCGAATGAGGAGGTTGAGAAGCTCCTACGCGCCAACTTCATCCGCGAGGTCAAGTATCCTACTTGGCTCTCCAATGTCGTATTGGTGAAGAAGTCCAACGGGAGGTGGCGGATGTGTGTCGATTTCAAGGACCTCAACAAAGCCTGCCCCAAGGACAGCTACCCCCTTCCCTCCATTGATGATCTGGTCGACTCCACCGCCGGTCACACCGCGCTGAGTTTCCTCGACGCCTATTCCGGCTACAACCAAATAGCCATGGATCCTCTGGATCAGGAGTCCACCGCGTTCATCACTCAACGCGGGACTTTCTGTTACAGGGTGATGCCCTTCGGTTTGAAGAACGCCGGGGCCACTTTTCAGCGCCTGGTGGATCATGTCTTCCGGAAGCAGCTGAAGCGCAGCGTCTCGGCTTACGTCGACGACATTGTGGTCAAGAGCCACAGCGCGCAGGAGCACCTGGCTGATCTGGCCGAGGTTTTCCAAACCCTGCGCGCCCACCGAATGAGCCTAAACCCGGAAAAGTGCGTCTTTGGGGTGAAATCGGGGAAGTTCCTCGGATTCATGATCAGCGCGAGGGGCATAGACGTCAATCCCGCCAAGGTCGTCGCGGTGTTAGGTTTACGATTCTATTCAAACAAGCTATTGCGCCTAAGTCAATCCCTCGTATTGGCCGGCTGTCTTATGACGGGAGACACGACAAGTAGGTGCGAAGCCCGAAATATCACAAGTACCGCCCCGTCCCGGACCAGAGCTGCGCTCACCGGCTTCGCGCAACGAAGTCCAGCGATTGGCGGGTGCAGTAAATTATCTTGGCCGTTTTTGCTCCAGGTTGTCGGACCGAGCTCTCCCTTTCTTCTCCTGTCTCAAGAGCACCACCGCCTTCACCTGGATAGAGGAGATGGAGAGCGCGTTCCAGGCTCTAAAGGTCTACCTCGCCAATCTTCCAACACTCTCCCCGCCCGTCCCGGGAGAGGATTTGCAGTTGTATGTTGCCGTAAGCCAGCATACTGTCAGCGCGGTCCTCACCCGCGATTTCAGTTACCCGGTGTACTTCACCAACAAGGTGCTTTAGCCGGCAGAACAACGATACTCACCCGCGGAGAAGATGTCTCTTGCGGTGGTGGTGGCGGCAAGAAAGTTGCGCCCCTATTTCCAGGCGCATCCCATCCAGGTCCTGTCGGACCTCCCTCTACACCAAATCCTTCATCAGCCCGCGTTGTCGGGGAGAATGACCAAGTGGGCGGTCGAGTTGTCGGAATTTGACATCTCGTACCACCCGCGCACCGCGATCAAGGCGCAGACCCTTGCCGACTTCGTGGTGGAGGTCACCTTCCCCGACACGGACAAGAGCCCCGACGAGTGGAGGGTCTTCGTGGACGGCTCGCACTGCGACCTGGGGTCGGGTGCGGGGGTGGCCCTTGAGGGACCCTCCTACGCGTCCGAACATGCCCTCAACTTCGGCTTTGAGGCAACCAACAACGAGGCCGAGTATGAGGCAGTGATTGCGGGAATTGAGATGGCCCTACTGGTGGGCGCGCGGAGAATAAAGGTTTTCACAGATTCTGAGCTTGTCGCGCGGCAGGTCGGTGGCCAGTACGAGTGTACCACAGGTTTTCTGCCCCAATATCGCGCCAAGGTCAAAGCATTGATCGCGTGCCTCGAGACTTTTGCCATTGAATCCATACCGCGTGCGGCAAATGCCAAAGCCGACGCACTGGCCAAGATGGGTTCGGCCCTCCCGCCTAAGGTAGGCAACAAGGTCATAATCGAGAGGAAGATGCAGCGCGGTGTCACTCAGGCAGTGTTCGCGCTGGCCACGGAAGGCTGGATGACTCCCATAGTCCGATATATCCAAACCGGGGAGTTGCCCTAGGACGATGCCGCGAGCGCACGCAAACTCAAGCTCAAGGCGGCGCGGTACTGCATCGAAGGCGACAAGTTGTATCGTCGCGGCTACGCGGAGCCCAACCTGCTCTGCGTAGACGAGGCCACCGTCTTCGAGGTCCTCGAGGAGGTGCATGAGGGCATATGCGGAGGCCACCCGGGCTGGCGGACTCTGGTCCACAATAAAGTCCGGATGGGGATCTATTGGCCTACCCTGCGACGCGATGCGGCGGCATACGTACAAAAGTGTGACAAGTGCTAGCGCTACGAAAACATTCAACACGCTCCGGCACGAGAGCTGCGCGGCATCCAGTCGGCCTATCCGTTCGCGATGTGGGGCATGGACATTCTAGGTCCCTTCCCTAAAGCCGCCGGGCAGGTACAGTTCATCCTGGTCCTGGTCGATTACTACACCAAGTGGGTGGAGGCCGAGGCCATGGCACGAATCACAAGCACGAAGGTATGCGGCTTTCTCTGGAAAAATGTGGTTTGTCGTTTCGGCGTCCCCATCGCGATAATAACAGACCACGGCCCTCAGTTCGACAGTGAGGAGACGCGAGACTTTTGCGCAAGTCTGAGCATAGAGTTGAAGTTTTCTTCGGTTGCACACCCTCAGTCCAACGGACTGGTGGAGAATGTGAACGCGAGGATACTCGACGACCTCCGCCGCAAGCTGGATGGCGTACAGGGCCGGTGGGCCGAGCTGTTGCCTCTTGTTTTATGGACAAACCGCACCATGCCGCGCAGGGCAACGGGAGAAACACCTTTCGCGATGGCCTACGGGCTACGGCAGTGACGCCGTCGTGCCCATCGAGTCCATGTTACCCACGGAGTGAGTCGCGGGGTACGACCAGTTCACCAACGATGAGGCTCTCAAGGTTGAAATGTACCTTCGCGATGAACGCCGAGAGGCGGCGGAGCTACGCTCAGCCGAATACAAGAGAAGGACCGCGGCATACTACAACAAAAGAATCAAGCCCCGCGGGCTCAAGGAGGGCGATCTAGCCCTCCGAAGGACCGAGGGAGGCAAGCTTGACGCGAAGTGGGAAGGACCGTACCTCCTTTCCAAAGAGGTTGTACCGGGGGCTTTTAAACTCACAGATCCAACGACGAGACAAACTCTCGCCAAGACATGGAATGAGGCACGCCTCAAGAAATACTATGTGTAAATAAGCTAGGATTATCACCGCATTGCGATTGATTGTAATGTCTCTATCCTACCTATTTTCATGTGAATAAAACGAGACAACTACTGTACACTGTCCAAATAACTCCACAGTCGTTAGGGAAACCCGACTCGCCGTCCTCGCTTGGGGTTGTCCGCTAACGCGCGCGATGCGCTTAGGCGCACTCGAGTTGGGTTCCACCCCTCGCAGTTGCATAAAGCCTTAAAACATCAAAGCTCCACAGTCGTTAGGGAAACCCGAGTTGCCGTACTCGCTTGGGGTTGTCCGCTAACGCGCGCGATGCGCTTAGGCGCACTCGAGTTGGGTTCCACCCCTCGCAGTTGCATAAAGCCTTCAAAAACATCAAAACTCCACAGTCGTTGGGGAAACCCGAGTTGCCGTACTCGCTTGGGGTTGTCCGCTAACGCGCGCGATGCGCTTAGGCGCACTCGAGTTGGGTTCCACCCCTTGCAGTTGCATAAAGCCTTAAAACATCAAAACTCCACAGTCGTTAGGGAAACCCGAGTTGCCGTACTCGCTTGGGGTTGTCCGCTAACGCGCGCGATGCGCTTAGGCGCACTCGAGTTGGGTTCCACCCCTCGCAGTTGCATAAAGCCTTAAAACATCAAAACTCCACAGTCGTTAGGGAAGCCCGACTTGCCGTACTTGCTTGGGGTTGTCCGCTAACGCGCGCGATGCGCTTAGGCGCACTCGAGTTGGGTTCCACCCCTCGCAGTTGCATAAAGCCTTAAAACATCAAAACTCCACAGTCGTTAGGGAAGCCCGAGTTGCCGTACTCGCTTAGGGTTGTCCGCTAACGCGCGCGATGCGCTTAGGCGCGCTCGAGTTGGGCTATGCCCCTCGTAGTTGCATAAAGCCTTAAATACATCAAAAACTTCACTAAAATCATGAACAAAAAAATCTAAGTTACGTTAACCCAGCGTCAAGCGCGGTCCTAGCACCTAGCTTGGCATGGGGTTGGGTACGGCGAGCTTTCGCAAAAATCTAAGTTACATTAACCTAGTGTCAAGCGCGGTCCTAGCACCTAGCTTGGCATGGGGTTGGGTACGGCGAGCTTTCGCAAAAATCTAAGTTACATTAACCTAGTGTCAAGCGCGGTCCTAACACCTAGCTTGGCATGGGGTTGGGTACGGCGAGCTTTCGCAAAAATCTAAGTTACATTAACCTAGTGTCAAGCGCGGTCCTAGCACCTAGCTTGGCATGGGGTTGGGTACGGCGAGCTTTCGCAAAAATCTAGTTACGTTAACCTAGCGTCAAGCGCGGTCCTAGCACCTAGCTTGGCATGGGGTTGGGTACGGATAGTTTCCAAAGAGCAAGTTCAAAGGATAAGAGGAATCAAACGAAGAATAAATAATCACAAGGCCGCGTGGCGGAAAAAGAAGTTAGGACGCCTACTTCGCGTCAAGGTCAAGTACAATTACAGCCGCATCGCGGCAATAAACAATGTTTGGGCCCCAAGGGCCATGTGGGATACCAGTTCAGCAAAAAGAAAAAACAAAAAACAACGAGCAAATCTTAGGACTTCGTAGAGAAGGGCTTCAGGTCTCGGGGGCATTGACCGCGGTCTCGGAAGCGGGAGGGTCCTCGAGGGTCTTGTCTTTTTCGGCGTCGGCGGCAAGAAGTTCGGGGTTGGCGTTCGGGGCATCAGTTCCCTCCGCGTTGTCCTCCTCGACGCCCGGCGGTGGCTTCGCCACCCTGTCCTCCCAAACGACTCCCATCTTGCGCTTGAGGTCGGGGGCGAAGTACTTGACCTTATACCTCTCAACGTACTGGAGGGCCGCGGTGACTGCACTAAGAGCTTGGACCGCTCTCGCATCATCAACGCGACGGTCCATATACTCTTGCGATTTGAGGAACTCGGGCACCGCGTTCTCAGCCTTGGCCTGGGCCTCCTCCAATTGTTGCCGCTTGTTGGATCGTTAGTCAAAAATACAAGGACGTCCTTAACAGGGTTAAGGTCGTCCTTTACCAGGATGTCCTTAATAAAGCTTAAGGACTTCCTTAGCTCGCAGCGGAAATCAAAAGACTAAACAAGTAAAGACAATAAGTAAGGAACGCTTTTGATTTATAGAGGAACCACTCAAGTACCAACTAGTCCTTGAGTGTAAACCTCTACCTCCTTGGAGGATTTTGTAATAGCTTCTTTCCTTTCTTATTAAGTTTCCTTACAATACACTGGCGAGTAGTTACACTTCTCTGGCACTTAGAAGGGCGTCCCTAAGTCCACTAGTAACAACTCCTTTAAGCCTGTAGAGTAACCTAACTTAATCTCTCTAAAGGACGCTATCACCTTTTCCTTACAGTTCGTCGTAAGGACTCTCTCACTATTTTTGTTCTTTTCTGTTACAAACACTTTGTGGTTTTGTGGTACGCTTCTCGCTCGATCTAACACCTAGTTCTCACTTGTTCTTGAGCTTGTTCTTGGTGTTCTTGAGCGACTGACAAATTCCCTGAATATTCTCTGAAGCGTCACATCACAATAAATGCTCTGGACGAGTATTTATAGTGACATTGAGAAAGGGCGACTTTCTCTGACGATCATGCCCTTTGGGGACGTTGCAACAGTAATCAGCTTCCACGTGTCTCTGTGATGATCAAGGAAGCTTACTGGCAATTCCGTTAGACTTGGATGCGGGATCTTCTTCCACGTGGAGATCATGATCAAAGCTTGTCTGGTGATGTCACTTTGTCGGCCAGCTTTGAAGGACTCCAGTGTAAAGGTTAAGGACGGTGTCCTTGTGTATGATTTTGCCAAGCCGTTCACTGAGAGACGTAGCGTCCTTACTCCTTAAGGACGACTACATGTTTATCAACTTGTTGTCCTTTTCAACGTGCGTCCCTGAAACACTTGGACAACTTATTAGATCAAGGCGAGTTTGTCATATCAAAACTAAGGGACGCCAGGCACAATGTTAATTACTGAAGGCGTCCTTAACATTGTCCCAACAATTTCCCCCTTTTTGATGATGACAAACTCTAGGCAATAAACGTTTTGAACTTAAACTCTAGCATGCTTGAAAACTTAAAAAGCGTCCTTTCATCACTTAGTGAAAGTCTATAAGCACAAGTTTTCAGCTCTTGATCTAATCTCTCTTTTGGATGTTAAGGAAAGGACGGCTTTTCTATTCAAAGATTTCTTTCTTAACTAGCGTCTTTTCTATTCAAAGATTTCTTTCTTAACTAGCGTCCTTAGATTTTATTCAGAGGCATTTACGTCCTTAGTTCCTTTCACTAAAATTCCCCCTTAACACTTGCATATTCTAGATAACTAATAAAAGCGCATCTCTACAAAACTACACTTCCCCCTTTTGGCATCATCGAAAAGGATAACAAGTTAGCATAAGGACGATAGCGCAAAATCACAACTATAGACAAGTAAACGCTTAAACACACAAATGCACACAAAGATGAGAATTGCCATTTGAAAGAAGAGATAGTCATTACAGACATTCAGACAAATGTTTTTAAATGAAAAGAAGCACAGGCAAAAAGATAAGGGAATAAAGGGTTAGGCGGTAGGTGATCCAGCAGGACGGCTTTGATCATTGACATTAGCGTCCGTCGCAGCAGGTTCCTCTTCCTCTTGCGTATCACCCTCTGTACTGTCCCTGTGAATTGACTGGACTAGCAGCTTAATCAAGTCGTTCTGAGTCTTAACAGCCTGAAAGTAATGATAGTTCTGTTGCAAGGCCGCATTGTTCTGCTGAATGATGGCGTTCCCTTATTGCGCAAGAACATTTTGGTTGTTAAGAATGAGGGCGTACAGCTGCTTCTCAGAATAAGCTTCAGTGTTGGAGGGAGCAGGAGAGCACTGAAAGTACGACGGCTGTTGATGAGGAGGAAGATGAGAAGGAGAAAAGTTGTAGTCCATCGGCTCTGCATGAATAAAGGACGATAACTGATCAACTTCTGCATAGCGAGCAACACGATCTTCCTCAGTCTCAGCAACCAAGGGAGGATCAGAGACAACAGTCTTCCCTTTCTTGGCAGCCTCTTGTCTAGCACGCTCGTCCTCAGCAGCTTTCTTAGCAGCTTCCTGCCTTAGACGTTTTTCCTCTACTTTCCTGGCGGCCTCTTCTTCTTTCTTTTTCTTCTCCGCCTCTTTTCTCTCTTTTTCAAGTTGTTTTCTGATGGAGGGGAGTTCTTTGCTATGCTTGATTTCCAGGACGCCATACTTCTGATCCCATGGCAGTCCCAAAGTTACTTCTTCACCAGGAGAATAAGCATCATTTTCAATGAGAAGAGCTTTAACAAGGCCGGGATATGGAAGGGCATGGTTCTTACGGGTGCATTTGGCCATATGCTCAATCATAATTCTGGCCAGGTTGATCTTGCGACCCTGTAGGAAGGCGTCCAAGAGGAGAGAGTCTATTGTTTGGACTATTGATTTCTTCTCCTGCCTTGGGACGATAGTCCTGCATATCATGTAATGTGCCATAGCACCTGTTTGAGTCAGGACTGAAGCAACCCTGTCTAAACCATCTGGAGTCTTCCCGTTAAATACTCTTCTGAACAAGGCTTGCAGCTCTTCGCCTTCCATCCTAAAACCAGATGCAGGAATCCTGTGTAAGGCGTCAGGCCCTGGTCGTTGTTTGTCAAGACCCATTAGCTGGCGGACGGTCTTCTCAGAGAAAGTAGCAGACTCGCCATTTGCCATGAACGTCCCTGTGCCATTCTCAATGTTGATGTTGAGAGAATCATAAAAGCCTTGCACAAGTTTGGGATCAACTGTGACGTTCTCCTCTGAAATTTTGAGCCAACCTTGGATCTTGAGAAGCTCCACTAGCTCCTTGGCCTCAGAAAACTGGCTCAGGAAGGCTTCATCAAACACTAGAGGAGCCAAAATGTGCTCCTGTTTGTTGGTCTTTTTGGCTTTCTTCTTTTGAGGACCAGAAGTGCCGTCCTCATTATCCTCTTCATCCTCATCACTGCCTCCTTCATTATCTCCGTCCTGGAGATTTTCATCAGCTTGTCCTTCAGATGGACCAGCAGCGTCCTTAGACGCCTTTGTTTTCCGTGGACGCTTCTGTCCACCTTTCCCTGTGGGAGCAGATTTGTCTCCCGCGTCCACTGGGACGGCTTCCCAAGGAGGGATCTCGAGAGCATCAACGTCAATTTGCTCATCAAGAGAGAGAGCGTCCTCTTGTACAACATTGTCGCGTTGATTTGCAATATGGCGACCAAGCTCTTCGTCCTCAGCAATTTGCTGTTTAGTAATTTCATCCAGGACGACTGTTGTATTAACCTCCTCAGATGAAGCGGAGCCAAACTCTGCTTCTATTGAGTCGTCAGGGACGACAACCGTAGCTGAAGGAGCGTCCCTTTCTGCTGAGGGTCCCCTTGATTTGGGAGTGGGAGGGGCAGATGGAGGTGAATTTTGTGGAGATGGGGAGTCAGAAATTTGGATATCAGGGAAGGCCTGTTTGATTTGGAGAAGGGAGGGATCAGGATGGAATGGGTCAAGTACTTCGATGGGTGAGGGAGTGGCGGAGGGTGTGTCTAGAGGAATGGGATTGGGCTTGGGTTTGACAAGTTTTCGCCTTTTGAGGGGTCGTTTTCGGGAACGGTCATGTTTGAATTTAGTGCGTTCCTCCACATGAGAAGGGAATTTGTCAAAAATTTGAGTGGGTAAGGAGGAGGAAGCCTTTTGTGGGAGAGAGTTGTGAATGAGGCGAGATGGAGGAGGAGTAGGTCTGGTAGTAATGACTCTAGGAGGGGATGGAGGAGGAGGGGACGATTGTACTGACCTTTTTCTTGTGGAAAGGGGAGGAAGATCCACAAATCTGGCATTGGAAAGGTCTGGGATGGACTCTATCAGGGGAATCCTCCAATCTTGTCCTTGGAACGCTTCTAGAAAAATGTTGGTGCCTCCACGGAAAGGAGCGTCCATTCCCCCTGTCTGGCGCAGAACTGGCACCACAAATCTGTCCAAGAACGTCCTTAAGTTGCGAAGACGGACTTCATCCTTGCAATCCTTCATGTAGTTAGCCACAACAACGTATAGGGTGCGTGGCTTGGAGTCAATGAAGTCCTTGAGAATTTCATCAATCTGAATTTCTGGGGGTCCTTCCACATAGAAATTTCTCTTGGCAAGACGCTTCCTCTTCCCACCCATAGACGAACTAGATGCATTCATAACTCTTGACATTCTGAGCTGATCGGAGAAAATAGATCGGAGATTGATCGGAAACTTAGAGAGATGTTGCCGGAGATCTAGAGAGAAGTCAGAGCAAAACGGAGTTTTGAGATTTTAGAGAGCGAAAGTTCTGACAACCGTTTCAATCAATGTATATATAGGAGGTTGGTGAAGGGCACGCTGGTAACTTCCCAAATTCAAAATTCAAACTGCCAGCGATTCAACTTCCAAAATGGCGCGTTCCGAAAGAACCTGTACTGACGTCCTGTCGGACAGACTAACTGACTTCCACAGAATTGACACTGTCGTCCTGAGATCACCTTAAGAACCATTTTGAAAACCAGGCAAGTACGTCCCGTAAAAGAAAAAATTGAAGATCATAGGACGCTTTTGCAAGATTCTCGGCTAGGGTAAGCTTAGAGTTCCCATCATTTCGGCTTATAATGAGGGTTGGGTGATCAGGGATACTCTTTTTCAAGACAATAGAGAAATTCAAAGGCGTTCTCAACATATGCACATAGCAGTTTTAGACTAGCGTCCTTACAAATGTGAAATTGGTGCATAAAGTACTTAGCAATTATGAAATCAACTAAACATAGCCAAGCATTGAGGGAATAGCAGAACGGGACTTGCTACTTAAAAGTTATCATCCCTAAGAGTACCCTAAGGTGCTCAAAGGGACGTTTGTCAAGTGCTTTAGTGAAGATATCAGCTACTTGGTCCTCAGTCCTTACATGCCCCATACTAATAATTCCTAGTTCAACATTATCACGCAAGAAATGATGTCTTATATGAATATGCTTTGTGCGAGAATGAAAAACTGGATTCTTAGCAATTTCAATAGCACTCGTATTATCACACAAAATAGGAATAGTTTCAAGAGATATACCATAGTCCTCAAGTTGATATTTGATCCAAATAACTTGTGAGCAACACGAGGCAGCAGCCACATACTCCGCTTCCGCAGTTGAAAGTGCCACAGAGTTCTGCTTCTTAGATCCCCAAGAGACTAGGCATGAACCAAGAAACTGTGCCATTCCTGAGGTACTTTTCCTATCAATGACATGACCAGCATAATCAGCGTCCGAGTATCCAACAAGCTTGAAGGACGTCTTCCTAGGGTACCAAAGACAAAGATCGTCGCGTCCTTTGAGGTAGCGAAAGATCCTCTTCACTTCTTGCATGTGGGACTCCTTTGGATTTGCCTGGAAGCGTGCACACAAGCAAACGGCAAACATAATGTCGGGACGACTTGCGGTCAAGTAGAGCAAAGAGCCAATCATTCCTCTGTAAAGCTTTTGATCAACGTTCTTCCCTTGTTCATCAGCTTAAAGACGCGAGTTGGGAGAACAAGGTGTTGCCACAGGCTTGGACGTGTTCATTCCATACTTCTCAAGTATTTCACGGACATACTTTTGTTGATGAATGCGCGTCCCTTCTTTGAGTTGGTTAATTTGAAGTCCCAAGAAGAAGTTTAGTTCTCCAATGAGGGACATCTCAAACTCACTACTCATTAAGGACTTGAACTCATCTACAAGCTTCATGTTAGTACTACCAAAGACTATATCATCAACATAGACTTGGGCAATTAAAATGTCCTTGTGAACTTTCTTTATGAACAAAGTTTTATCAATTGAACCTCTTGTGTAACCATTAGACAAAAGAAAGGACGCAAACCTGTCGTACCATGCACGAGGAGCTTGCTTGAGTCCATAGAGAGCTTTGTCTAAGTAGTACACATGATCTGGGTGAGAGGCGTCCTCAAAGCCAGGCGGCTGAGCAACATACACTTCCTCCTTGAGTTTCCCATTGAGAAAGGCAGTCTTGACGTCCATCTGAAATAATTTGAATCCTTTGTGTGCGGCAAAGGCAATGAGGAGACGAACGACCTCAATTCTAGCAACAGGAGCAAAGGTTTCATCATAATCAATGCCTTCCTCTTGCTTGAATCCTTGAGCCACCAGTCTTGCTTTGTTCCTTGACACACGTCCACTCTCATCAAGCTTATTTCTGAACACCCATCGCGTCCCTATGATATTTTTGCCTTTGGGACGTGGGACGAGAGTCCAAACTTTGTTTCTTTCAAACTGATTGAGTTCTTCTTGCATTGCTTGAATCCAGTCAGCGTCCTGGAGTGCTTCCTTGATAAATCCAATCCAGCCACCATAGAGACAAAGGCATTGAATGCATAGAAAGCTAAGTTTGCACTCTGGGACTTGCTTGCAGCTGACCTTGTTTGAACTCCTTGAGAAGGATCAGAAACAATTTGAGAAGTTGGGTGGTCCCTAGAGAATCGGGACTCCCTTTGAAACAAATGAGCAAATCTTGGATCAATGTCACCATCTGAATCATCACTATCACTTTGAGCATCGTCCTCAATGTGTTCCCCCTCAGAGAGAGCGTCCACACCTTGACGTTGCTCGCCTTGTTGACTTGATTCAGCTACATCTTGTTGAACTGGGGATTCACTACGAGATGGAACTCCTTGAACAACACTGGGAGCGTCCACTGAGACTTCTTCAGGATTTGGAGACGCGTCCTTAGGAACATAGTATTTTCCAGAGGTCCAATCTTCAGCTTCATCTTCAGAGTCGTCCTGTTGTTGTAAAGAGGAGCGTTCTTTCTTACTTGGCTTTTCTTTGTGAGAAGAACGTTCCTTGAACACAACATAAATACTCTCCTCAAGCTTTAGAGTCCTTTTGTTGAAGACTCTATATGCTTTGCTGGTAAGAGAGTACCCAAGGAATATGGCTTCATCACTCCTTGCATCAAACTTTCCAAGTTTTTCTTTATCATTGTTGTGAACGAAACATTTGCAACCAAAGACTCTGAGATAGTCAATGCGAGGCTTCTTTCCATTCAACAACTCATAGGACGTCTTCTTTAGCAAAGGACGGATCATGGCATGGTTGATGATGTAACACGCTGTAGCAATAGCTTCCGCCCAGAAGTACTTGGGAACGCTATTTGCTAAGAGCATAGTTCTTGCCATATCCTCTAGCGTCCTATTCTTTCTTTCCACAACTCCATTTTGTTGAGGCGTTCTTGGAGCTGAGAAATTGTGAGAGACTCCATGTTGATCACAGTAGGCCAGGAACTCTGAATTTTCGAACTCCGTTCCATGGTCTGATCTTATGGCTTTGAGAGGCGTCTCAAGAGCAACTTCCACTTGTTTGATGAATACTTTGAATGCCTTGAAACAATCTGCTTTGGACACCAAGAAAAGAACCCAAGTGAATCGAGAAAAATCATCTACAAGAACGTAAATGTACCTCTTTCCACCGTAGCTCAACGTCTTCATTGGTCCACAAAGATCCATATGGAGCAGTTCCAAAGGCTTCTTTGTACTAACTTCGTTCTTGGATTTGAAAGACGTTCTTGTTTGCTTCCCTTTGATGCAAGCTTCACATTGTTCAACTTTCTCAGGATCAATTCGGGGAAGTCCTTTCACAAGATTTCGCTGGTGTAGCTTAAGGATTGTGCTTGGTCCAGCATGGCCAAGTCGGCGATGCCATAGATCAGCGTCCTCCTTTGAAGCAGATAGACACAATTCTGATTTAGGCTTGAACTCCTGGTTAAAGATGTAGACATTGTTCTGGCGTACTCCTTTGAGAACGACTTTGTTTGATTTCTTGTTGATGACTAGGCACTCCTTTGAGTCGAAAGTGACTAGATTTTCACCTTGATCACACATCTAGGAGACGCTAAGGAGATTGAAGCCAAGTCCTTCAACAAGGCTGACATTTGTTGCTTTGATGGACGGGTTGAGAATAGCAGTTCCCGTTCCTTTGATCTTTCCCTTGCCCTTGTTGCCAAACGAGACAGTTCCTCCCGTGGCACTACTTTGGATAGAAGTGAGATGGATCTGGCTTCCTGTCATATGGTTTGAGGCGCCACTATCGATGATCCATGGGCGTCCCCTCACTTCCACCTGCCATAACAACGTTAGTGTTTGGCGACCCAGGCAAGGTGTTCCTTACCTGGTTCGTTACAGAAATAGAACGCTGGTTCTGGCATGTAATCATTAATATTCACATTATTTGAAATAGCATGCTTGCGGAAAGAGTTCCTAGAGCGTCTAGAACGCCTAGGATTAGCCTTAGGAACGGACTTAGCATTTTCGTTGTTAGTCCTAGCAGCTTTTCCATTTTCAACATCTTCTTTGAGTTTTAAGCAATCATATTTGAAGTGATCTCCTTGTCCACAGTACCAACACGTCCTATAGTAAGTATCAAGATAGTACTTCTTATTGGGACGCTGAATCTTGTTTTCTTTCATCTTTTGAGGATTACAAACTTTTGAACCGTCCCCTTTAGCAATCTTCTTGTAAATCTTATGACTAGTGGAGTTAGTGTAGTAGTCTTCCTTTCCTAATTCCCCACTCTCTAGAACTCTAATTCTTTCAAGAAGATTTTTGGTTTTCTCCCGTTCAAGTTCAAGTTCTGAAGTTTTACTTGCCTCAAAATCACTAGGAAGAGAGTTCTTAGTGTCAGATTCATAACCTAGACCTCTCTTAGCTGGGACAAAGACCATTGGTCTCACTTCTTCAACTATGGGACTCTTACCCATCACTTTCACTTCTTCCCTAAGCTTAGCGTTCTCAAGTTTGAGACACATGATTTCAGTTTTTAGGGACTTAGTTTCTTCACAAGAAGACTCTAGTTGAATGGTCATGGAACTACAGTTTTCACATTCAACCACTATATTTTCATTTTCAAGTTCAAGTTCATCCATTCTATTTTGCATGATCACGTTTTCTTCCATGATTTTTCCAATGAGCTTAATGAGTTTAGACTTAGAACACTTTTCAAGAGAACTCATCATAGATTCACGAGTTACCTCATTTTCAGATTTCGAAGCGTTCTGTTCAACAATGGTGACGTCCTCCATAGCCATGAAAGCTACTTGCTCACCATCAGATGCGTCCTCAAGGGCTATGTATGCTTGTTCATCGGGTTCTTCATCATCATCATCATCAGAGGAAGAACTCCCATTATCCCATGCAGAGGCGAACGCTCCAATGAGAGCTTTTGTCTTCATTTCCTTTGCAGACATTCCTGTTGTGCACTTCTTAGCAAAGTGCCCTTTCCTGTTACACTTGTAGCATGTGAGTTCCTTCATTTCTGCCTCAGTGTACTTGCGGCTTTCCTTCTTGGGCATCTTGTGTTTATTGACGTGTTTGTTCCTTTTGCCAAAAACACGGAGAACTTTGTTAAAGAGAGCAACTTCTTCTTCTGCATCCAGTTGTTCTTTAGACTTGCTTTCTCTTTCCTTTAAGGCTTGAACGCGCATCTTCTCGCGGTTCTCAGCTTTGTTGGCTTCCACCATTACAGCGATTTCCTGTTGACGCCGAAGGTACTCAGCGTACTCTGGTGTTGTGGACGCCAATGCAAGATCAGTTTGAGGATTCTGTCCAAGCTGAGCCATATCAGAAATTCTTCTTTCCTCGTACTGCCTGAGCTTCCCATAGATTTCTTCCATGTCTAGAGTTTTGTTGGCTGTATTTTCTTTGAACGTTGTCCTGTCAAAGTTCCAGACTCCGGTCAAACCATCAATGACCACTTGAACTCTATTCCTCATGGAGATTTCTGTTTCTGGGATGCCCAAGTTCCTCATCTTGGTGACAAGGGCCTCAAAGCGATATGAGTAGTCGTTCACTGTCTCATTTGGCAGCATGCTAAAAGCATAGAACTCCTTCTTGATTTTCAGCTGGACGTCCTCTTTCATTTCAGCTGTTCCTACATGAAACTTCTCCAGGGCATCCCACTGTTGTTTAGCCGTTGGCAAGTTACCAACTCGAGTGGCGTCCCTTTCACATAGGGATGCTTGAAGGAAGCACATGGCTTTTGCGTTGGTTTCCATCAATTTGAACTCGTCAGGACCCCACTCGTCCTCCTTATCAGCTTTGTCAGCGGGCACCTTGAGATCTCCTGTCATAATGACCTTCCAGCATTGATAATTTTGACCTCTGCAGAAATTCGCGAACCTTGTCTTCCAGGGATTGAAGTTGCCGTCCGTCTGGCGCGGAGGCTTCACAAAAGAGATTCCAATCGGTTCCATGTCCATCTTTACCTGCAACTCAGTAAGAATCTAGAGCGCCTGCTCTGATACCAATTGTTGGATCGTTAGTCAAAAATACAAGGACGTCCTTAACAGGGTTAAGGTCGTCCTTTACCAGGATGTCCTTAATAAAGCTTAAGGACTTCCTTAGCTCGCAGCGGAAATCAAAAGACTAAACAAGTAAAGACAATAAGTAAGGAACGCTTTTGATTTATAGAGGAACCACTCAAGTACCAACTAGTCCTTGAGTGTAAACCTCTACCTCCTTGGAGGATTTTGTAATAGCTTCTTTCCTTTCTTATTAAGTTTCCTTACAATACACTGGCGAGTAGTTACACTTCTCTGGCACTTAGAAGGGCGTCCCTAAGTCCACTAGTAACAACTCCTTTAAGCCTGTAGAGTAACCTAACTTAATCTCTCTAAAGGACGCTATCACCTTTTCCTTACAGTTCGTCGTAAGGACTCTCTCACTATTTTTGTTCTTTTCTGTTACAAACACTTTGTGGTTTTGTGGTACGCTTCTCGCTCGATCTAACACCTAGTTCTCACTTGTTCTTGAGCTTGTTCTTGGTGTTCTTGAGCGACTGACAAATTCCCTGAATATTCTCTGAAGCGTCACATCACAATAAATGCTCTGGACGAGTATTTATAGTGACATTGAGAAAGGGCGACTTTCTCTGACGATCATGCCCTTTGGGGACGTTGCAACAGTAATCAGCTTCCACGTGTCTCTGTGATGATCAAGGAAGCTTACTGGCAATTCCGTTAGACTTGGATGCGGGATCTTCTTCCACGTGGAGATCATGATCAAAGCTTGTCTGGTGATGTCACTTTGTCGGCCAGCTTTGAAGGACTCCAGTGTAAAGGTTAAGGACGGTGTCCTTGTGTATGATTTTGCCAAGCCGTTCACTGAGAGACGTAGCGTCCTTACTCCTTAAGGACGACTACATGTTTATCAACTTGTTGTCCTTTTCAACGTGCGTCCCTGAAACACTTGGACAACTTATTAGATCAAGGCGAGTTTGTCATATCAAAACTAAGGGACGCCAGGCACAATGTTAATTACTGAAGGCGTCCTTAACATTGTCCCAACACCGCTGCTTTGCAGACGTTTCCTTGAGCCCCGCCACCTCCTTTTTGATCGCGGCAAGTTGGGCCTTGGCCGCCTTAAGCTCCGCCGCGTCCTGCTCCGCTTGCGCGCGCACCTCCGCGAGGGTCGTGTCGGCCGCCTCCCTGGCCTTGGTCGCCTCCTCCAACTGGGCCTCCGCCTCGCACAAACGATCGGGGAGATAGTTCAGCCACGCGTTGACCTGCAAATAAAAGCATATTTTTAGCCCGAGTGAAAGTTATAAAGGATCGACACCAAAAAGCAAAAGCGCCACATACCATATGGCCGTACTTCATGCACTCCCCTCCGACCTCTGCCGCGCTGAGGGTTTGGAACCATTCCCTCTCCTCCTCGTAGGGGTACTGGCCCTCCTTGAAAGTACCCTAGGCCGGCCCGGAGCAGGCGAAACCTGCCACCTCGGCCCTTCGGGACCAATGGCGGCGACTCCCGGTGCCCGTCGTGATCTGGGCAGGACCCTTCGCGACGGGCTCGGGAGGTTCCTCCTCAACGCGGACCAAGTCCCGCTTGGACTTCTTGGCTAGCACGCCCTCGGCATGGGCCGCGTCCTCGGCCCCCTTGCGCTTCGAGGCATCCCCCAGCGCGCGTTTGCCCCTGTTGTCTGCTGGGGAGTCCTTCCCCTTTGGCCCGAGGGCGCCCCTCGCGGTGGCCCCCTTCTGGCCCCCAGGTTTGGCAGTGGTGGGTGCGCCAGAGGTTGTCGCGGCAGACTTGCCGGTGAGAACGTCAAATACATCCATATCTGCAAAAACAAGTCACGAACATCTATTACTATATACTAAAGCGGAAGCAAATTCTGCCACCATATTGCGCCACATCACCCCCTTATTTAAAAATTTATCTTATTAAATCTTGATCTTATTATAATCTTATACATAATTAATTAAGATATTACTTATATCTTAGAACTTGAGTTGTTTGATTAATAATTCTATCCAAATATATAAATTTCTATCTTATTATTGTACACATTTAATTAATACATAGATTTATCATAAACATTTTATTTAAAAAAATATTTCTTTTCGTCATAATCTATAAATCATAATCATAATATTTTAACAATTTAATTAAGTATCATATTAAATTTAAATTATTTTTCGTAATTATTTTATGGTATTTTTTTAAAATCATCAATGGTAGCAAATTTTACCACTATAACTGAGACAAAATATTCATTTTAATTAAAATAATATATTAAATACATTTTTACTATTGTATCATACAAAAATATCAATAAAAAATAGATGTTATATTTACCATATATATCGATAATATTGCATACTGATTATGCCTTAGAAAAAAATATAGATTTCTTTATTAAGATAATAAATCATTAACATTTTCATTACATATTTATATATTTTTTATTTTTTTCTAAAAACAATAACATACGAGATAATTTGGTTTTGTATTTAACTTATAAAATATTATCAATATCTTCAATATTATAATATACTAATCCGAGTTTTTATTTAAACTTATTGATTTTGTTATATAAGTTAGTTCACATAATTTAATTAAATGCCAAAATATATGTATCAATTATTTATAAAATATGATAATGCATCCTATCTTATGTCATTCTTCCTCAATTATTTAACTATATATTTATGTATGTATAAAAAGTAACTATATAAATAAAATTTATTTATATCTATGATGATATACAAGAATTATGTCATTTTATACTCCTAAAAAGTAGCGTCATTTTAAAACAAAGTATACATTTGATAGTATTTTATTTGTTATAGTAAATCCATACACAAAGTAATAAATAAATAAATAACATTCCCGTACAAGGTACGGGTCATCAGCTAGTTTAGACTAAACGCGTTCAAGGCACTAATGAAGCATGCGCTAAAATAAGACTAATTCTCAAGGAAAATAGGAATACCCTCGCCCTCGGGCACCGGGGACGAGGGTGCCGGCGAGGGCACCACGTCTTCCCGGGACGGTGCCGGCCTCAGACTGAGTCCAGCGCGTTCGAGACGCTCTTGTGTTATCCAAACACTTTGCTCCCTTTTAAAGGGCGCAGCGAAAGCTTTCTTCGCCGCGGAGGCCTTTTTTGACTCACCGCGTTTGCGCTTATGGGAACGGAACCGCTCAGGGACAATGGGGCAAAACAGTTCATTGCCCGAGAAGTCGTGGACGATAAACCACTTCTCTTTCCACTTCGGGCCGACGTTGGAAGGAGTGATCAGCAGGTTGCAATGCGTAAGGCTAAAATTCACGATGCCCCTGCTGTCCGACTTTACCGTCACAATCTGTAGCATGTGCTCCACGGAGGGAGGATGCCTTAGCTCAAGACATCGCATGTGATGGGCCGCGATGGCGCTCCAACAGTTGGGCGCCATCGAGGCCGGGGCCAGATCGTAGTGAAACAAGAATTCCGCGACGTAGCGCGACAACGGGGCCCGAAAACCCGCGACAAGGCTCGCCGCGTACATGATGACACCCGCTTCGTAAACAACGAAACTGTTTCCCCCGTCGAGCGGCAACAAGAGTTCCACCCCGGCCGGCCAGGGGTATTCCGACGCGATAACATCCAGTTCCTCGAGAGTGAGGATGGAGGCACTACCCTTCGCTAGCGTCGTCGGGTTTTCATACTCGGCCAGGCGCTCGGGCCTGGTCTGTCGGAAGCGGGGGACCTCTGCCTTGACCCGCGTCAGGTACCGCGAGGGAAAGCTTCTCGTGGTCCCGGAGGTGGAGGCCTCGTCGCCAGCCTCGTCCTGGGGGTCGTAGGGCGTACACCGGGCCATTGATCGCGATGATGAGGCACTCCGTGTGCGGGCGGCGGACACTGTGGTAGGGTCGCTTTTGCTCAAACCGGCAGGCTCGCGGAAGTTGTTCTGGGAGTCACTCGCGGACATCTCCCGGTACTCAAGCGAGGGGTTGGGCGCGTAGAAGTCGTCCCAGTTCGCTATCCTGTCACCGCGATCCACGCCTGAGGGGCAGGAGTTGCTGGAAAACCCCAAATCCAGGGCACGGAAGCAAAGAGGCTCTTGGAGGAAGGAAAAAAGAGATGATATGCACGGGGAAAAACAAAAAAGGAAAAGCATGTAACGCGATAAATATACAGTGAACAAGCTCATAAGCAAGGAGGGCAGGTAAAGAGAAAAAGCGCGGTACCCCAACCACGGGCAGGTGTCATATCGCAATAGGGAAGGAAACCCTGTCAAAAAAGGCCTAGGGGCGCGCGAGATGTGTGTTAGAAGAACATTTCCGCCGTTCTCGACACACGTCTCCAGGAATAGGCCGAGGCGACGGGACGTTGGTGGGACGGGACGTCGCGCTGAGCGCGTTTTCCTCGCCTCCCACGACGTTTCGCCTCCCACGACGTTTTGCCTCCCACGACGTTTCGCCTCCCACGGCATTTCGCCTCCCACGGTTCTTTTCGGCCACTTCGCCACCCAAGACACGAGAGGACGGCCACGGCCGAATCCGAGCGGGAGCTAGGTCGGAGGCATCCGTCGCTCTCCACCACCCCGAACACCACCGGTACCCAACGGCGGTGCCGCCGCTGAAACTTAGGCGTCCCCCGGAAAATCCCCAAAAAAACCCGAAAACCCAGAAAAGCACAGAAGAGAAAAAAGAAAGGAGAGGGAAAGAGGACGTACCGGGTGGTCACGAGGAGGCGAAAGCAAGCGTAGAAGGCGGTGTTGGCGGGCAGTTTCAGGCAAAGCAAGGGCGAGTGGGCAAGGACGAGAGCGGAAATGGCGTTGGGAGGAGTTGGAAATGGCGAAGTGAAGAAGACGTAGAGCGGAAACCGCTCTTTTTGTTCGGATTCCAGCGGGCCGCAAATACGTGGGCTTCGGCTGACAGACGGCCCATAAGGCAAAAGCGGACCAAAGCCGCTTCCTTCGCCACACTCGCCCCGTCACCCTCATTTACCCGCTCAACTCTAAACAATAACGCGTTCCGCACGGCACGTTTCCGGTTCGAGGTGCTTTTTTGGACACATCCTCGGAAGGGCATCGAGTCCCGGTCCATGGGGTTGTGTTGATACCAGGAACCGTCATAGCGGTAAGGCCACCCCTCCAAAGCAAAATATCACCAAGTATAAACTCCTCAAACGCGACATCGAGCTCTATCGCGATCACCATACGCCCCTGTCCAAAAACCGACTCCCGGCGGCACGGCGCTCAAGTGACCATGTCTGCGTCGCGCTTCGAGCGTTGTGCCCGCGTAGGGAGGAGCCCGTCCCATCCACGCAAGTGGGTGGGCGGCAGCGTCCCATCAAACGAGCGGTGAGCGGCAATGTCCCATCCTGGCCCATGATTGGCCAGTTCCGCGGGCACCGCTCCAAGGGCCAGTCGGAGAGCGACACGTGCTTGGGCGGCCCTCGTCCCACATCGGTATCTCGATCAGTCTCGGCCCGGAGCTCGGCTATAAATAGCGAGCTCGGTGCACCAGAGCGAGGATCGAAAAACTCGCGAACCACATACACTAGATCTCGAGCTAAGATCATTGTTGTAACCCGATACACCTAAACGCGATAGAGAGCATCTGTTTACCATTGTAACCCCACAGTTAATACAAAAGCATCCTTAACACTGTTGGTGATTTTAGTGTTATCACCGTAACAGTGCCATTTGGTGTGGTCGGGATTCATACGACACTATGAAGGACTCACTTAGCTATATCACGGGTTTGGGGGTGCGGAGTGCACACTTGTGTAAGCTTAGTTGAGATCTAGAGGGAGATATTAAGGAATTATGATGTTACCTATAGGGTAACAGGATGTTACTATAGAGTAACAGTGGAACGGTGTCTCTAAGACAAGAGTTAGACATGATGTTCAAGCTGATCTATAAGTGTTGTTACCTAGTACGGAGTAACGACTTTGATGTCTAAGATGATTGACAAGTGTTGTTACCTGGGAGGTAACAATGACTTTATTGTCTTAGAAGGAACAAAGATGTGTCTGACGGATTGTTCTATCTAATGGAACAGTGACTGTTTCCTATGTGAGTCAGATGGTGTAACCGTCATGTAACTGACGTGAAACCACTTTGTAACTTCCTTAATATGTTGTTAATTAATGGTGACGTGGATAATATTATGTCTTCCACGTGTGGTTGTTGGTAACCACCGATAACCACAAGTAAACTGCCGGTAACAGCTAGTAATTGCCATTAACCGTTCCTTGTAACTGCTCCCTTGCCTCTATATAAAGGTTGTAGGGACAATAGTGTTGGGGTTAGAACGTTTGGTTCTGGTTGGTTCTTTTGGTCATTGGGAGAACGATTTCTCCATGATTGAACTTCAATGAAGAGTCTAAGTCCATTTTACATGAACTCTAAGGTTCGATCCATTACAAGAGCCTTGTATGGATTGGAGGGTTTGTCTTATCTCACTTCAAATTTCGTGGATTCCCTAAGGCTCAAAAGGGGCGAAATATTGATTTCGGAAAGTGACTACACGATTCAAACCTATATCGGTCCAGGTACATATGATTGATCTACTGAGGAAAGTTCGTGTTCAACAACTTCCACGAAGAGGCGTTCTACAACAACAACAGAGCACTGTTCCCTGGTTTGACAGAGTTGCTGTTACAGGGGGAACAACGCCAGGCACCAGCAGATTGAAGATCTTCGGTGGGAACAGCTGTTGTAGAGAGCCCAACACCTACAAACGAAATCAAGACTCCAACATTCGAAATCAATATTTTGAGATCAATCATATGGTACCAGTTTCCGAGAAGACAACCAGTTTGAAGTTGAAGGAGATCAATGGTACTTTGATCGTCCTACACAAGAACCCAAGATCCGATGGAAATTGGTCCATATTTTCTCAAGTTAGTTTTGAGAAAGAAAGGTCTTTTGGTCTTGATATTATTATAAAGAATGATATGTAATTGTTGATTATAAGCCATGCGTGATCTTTTGGTCATAAGATAAGACAATCACATATATGGAAGTGTGTTGTACACAAGTCCATGGTTTCTTGTTACGTCTTAATGAGAATTGATTGTGTGATACCTAATGGTATGTTAATCATATAAAAGAGATTAACGTATGATTATGCAAGGCCAGATGATTTTTTGGATCATACTGAATTTCGGATGACTGTTTCCTAGAAGGGATCAGTGATTGTTGTTCCTAAAACGGAATGTGTTGTTTTGTTCTTTAAAACATAACGAGTTCCTTCTATGGATATGTTAATCACTGGATAGTGATAAGACATGATTAATTTGCATTGAAATGCTGTATGACTCCATGCAAGTCATAGGGTAACAATGATAGTGACTCACATATTGTTTCCTCAAAGGGAACAATTAGTTTATTGAATATAGACTGAAAGTGAGCAATATTCCTCAAAAGGGGGAGGTTTCCCAAATGAGTCTACTATACCTCGTGTGTAGATTACTCATGTCTAAGTCCAGATTACTCTCTTGAGTCTACTGGTTAAGGCCCTACTGTGTTACGCAGATTGGCTATTCGACTCTACTGTTTCCATACAGATTAGTCGGTTTGATTTCATTTTTCTAATGTATTATGATTTAATGTTATAATTACATTTGAATGCAGGTTAATGAGGAAGGAGTTAAACAATGTTACAGGATTTTCACTCATGTCAACTTTATGGTTGGTTGGAGAGGTTGAACGTGACTGTTCCCCTCCTGAAATCCAATGTCCATTGGAAAGGATTGAAATGTCCTTGGAACTATGGTGAATGACACGTTACGTAAGTGGTGTAAGTGGCAACTTATGGAAAGTATTCCTTATGGAAAGTATTCCTTCCACGAATTACACTTGCTATGTGAAGGGAACAGTTGTGTCTCTTGCAATGTATGTACATAGGGTTCCTGTATCAATTTTGGGATTAAGATAAAAGGGGAGGAAAGAAGAGTTTTATCTTTATCCCAGTCTCATTACATTGAGAATGGGTTGGAAAACGAGGTTGAGGGATCAATGTCCCTAGATAGGACTGGAAACGTGTCCTTGGGAACGATGTCATTTGACAACATGAACTTGTTTCTTGTTTAGAAATGAAACCCTCAACATTCCCAATTGAGAATGTCATTATTTCTTGGATATTAAGAAAATGTTGAATGCAAATTGGATCGGTTAGAGAACTGTTACTCTAAAGGTGGATGGATATTTCTACTTGGGATCAGTTCCAAATCTTGGATTATGGAGCATAGTAACTCTGCCCAGGGGGTAAGGATCATGCTTGTTGGTACCAGTGCACGTCTTTGATGTGAGATATAGCATGATTCGTGGATTCATTACACATAGTGTGATTTTAGCTATTTCCATTCAGTGGAAAACAAGGTTGGATAATCACATGACGAAGTGGTTAGACCTAGGGGACGAGAATGAAAGACCTGCATAGATTTCTAGCGGTGGGACACCCAATTCCTACCTAATGAAAATTAGGGCAGAATTCAATGAGGAAAGCCCATTCCTA
Organism: Polygonum maritimum; assembly: GCA_963924305.1. Taxonomy (NCBI): domain Eukaryota; kingdom Viridiplantae; phylum Streptophyta; class Magnoliopsida; order Caryophyllales; family Polygonaceae; genus Polygonum; species Polygonum maritimum. The sequence continues at coordinate 7,156,771 of OZ002729.1, read as the reverse complement.
GAAACTGTGAGCACAACCGTAACAGTCCCCAATGTGTGCTCTATTCCTACAAGTTGGAGGTTGAAGGCGTAGTCTTCTTAATAGTTCCTTTGAAAAAGTGCAATGTAGGTGCATGATGAAAGGATCTACCCTATCCTTGAAAAAGTGCAATGTATGAGCATGATGAAAGGATCTACCTATATGAATGTGAAGTTTTGCCGCTTCATGAAGCTTCGGGTTGGGCTTCGTATACATTCATGAATAGATATGGACTCAGGGCTATAATAGAGTCAAGTTAAAACTTTGGAGATGTAACGAGACTTGTGTGTGTGTTATCTTCATTCATCCAAAGAGGTTGATTGGTTCAATCCTTAAGACACCATGATTCCCGGATGCTTGAAATGTGTAACTACACTAAAGTGGAAATTCAATCGTCACGACATTTTCGCTTATGCACGAGTTTGGGACAAAGGCTGATTATTTTATGAATCAGGGATTGCACTAAAATGGGGGAGGATTGTTGGTGATTTTAGTGTTATCACCTACTGTTACCCCTAGGTAACAGTGCCATTTGGTGTGGTCGGGATTCATACGACACTATGAAGGACTCACTTAGCTATATCACGGGTTTGGGGGTGCGGAGTGCACACTTGTGTAAGCTTAGTTGAGATCTAGAGGGAGATATTAAGGAATTATGATGTTACCTATAGGGTAACAGGATGTTACTATAGAGTAACAGTGGAACGGTGTCTCTAAGACAAGAGTTAGACATGATGTTCAAGCTGATCTATAAGTGTTGTTACCTAATATGGAGTAACGACTTTGATGTCTAAGATGATTGACAAGTGTTGTTACCTGGGAGGTAACAATGACTTTATTGTCTTAGAAGGAACAAAGATGTGTCTGACGGATTGTTCTATCTAATGGAACAGTGACTGTTTCCTATGTGAGTCAGATGGTGTAACCGTCATGTAACTGACGTGAAACCACTTTGTAACTTCCTTAATATGTTGTTAATTAATGGTGACGTGGATAATATTATGTCTTCCACGTGTGGTTGTTGGTAACCACCGATAACCACAAGTAACTGCCGGTAACGACTAGTAATTGCCATTAAACGTTCCCTGTAACTGCTCCCTTGCCTCTATATAAAGGCTGTAGGGACAATAGTGTTGGGGTTAGAACGTTTGGTTCTGGTTGGTTCTTTTGGTCATTGGGAGAACGATTTCTCCATGATTGAACTTCAATGAAGAGTCTAAGTCCATTTTACATGAACTCTAAGGTTCGATCCATTACAAGAGCCTTGTATGGATTGGAGGGTTTGTCTTATCTCACTTCAAATTTCGTGGATTCCCTAAGGCTCGAAAGGGGCGAAATATTGATTTCGGAAAGTGACTACACGATTCAAACCTATATCGGTCCAGGTACATGTGATTGATCTACTGAGGAAAGTTCGTCTTCAACAACTTCCACGAAGAGGCGTTCTACAACAACAACAGAGCACTGTTCCCTGGTTCGACAGAGTTGCTGTTACAGGGGGAACAACGCCAGGCACCAGCAGATTGAAGATCTTCGGTGGGAACAGCTGTTGTAGAGAGCCCAAGACCTATAAACGAAATCAAGACTCCAACAAACACTACCCCTATCGCGTTAAACACTTCAAGCGACCAAATACTTTCCATCTCTCCGTCCGTTGACTCGGTTGAGTTCAAATCTCTTGCTCTCATCGCGTTACTCTACAATCGGTGTTTTCGGACTTCAACATTATTTAATTTAATTTTCTTTTTATGAGATTTATTTTAATAATATATTATTTCTATTATAATATATTCTTATAATTAAACAAAGTATATAGTTTTTAAAATGGAAATGAGTAGATAAGAAGATTTTTAGAAAAATTGTGTATAAAGTTTAAAGTCCAATTATTTTAAGAAAAAAATAAAAATGAAATCAGTATATAGATTTGGATAATTGCTTTATTTCAAGCAATAGATTGGATAGATGTTTTTTTTAAAATTGGCTAGATATGCGTACTATTCCTAATAACTTTATTTCAAGCAATATATTAGATAGATTTTTTAAAAACTTGGCTAGATATGCGTACTACACTACTACTCCTAATAGATTTGGATATGAATTATTCTATAGCATACGATAGTTTATTTTATTTTTTCAATTAATTAAATTAAGAATTATTAGATAAGAAGAAATCTATTGTAGGGTCTACAATGAAATTTCAACCAATCAAACAATTTGAATTGTTAATAAAGATAGGTGATGCGGTCCAATGAGGAGGTGACACGCGTCAGACTAAATTTTATTTCTAACATCCGCTTTAGTATATAGTTACTAGTATTAGTTCCCGTGCCTTCCACGATTTCGATTTAACTAAAAATTTAGTTTAAATTTTATAAAGTAATACAAAATCTTGTATTAATTTTATTTAATTTGCTTCTTCCAGGATTTATAATATTGATAAACTGTTTGTGCTATAATATATTCTTTTAATCAAACAAAAGTTTGTAAGATTATAATTTTTGTATAAGGATTGAATACTTGTTTTTATCAATAAGTTTCCTTTTTTTTACTTATTATATTTATTTTTGTATACTTATTATTAGTTGTATATTTATTTTTATATTATTATTTTTAGTTATATGAATAGTTACATTGTTTCATTCTCACCTTCAACTCTTGTCGATTTGGATACCCACGTAAGTTAGGCTTTATTTTTTTTTGGATAAATTATTCATGTATTAGATAGATTTCTTTATAAATTTGGCTAGATATGTGTACTACTCCTAATTAGATTTGGATATGCGTTTGTTGCATCAGCTCACTGGTTGAGCACTCATGGTAGTACCATGAGGTCTCGGGTTCGAGACTCCAAGGCGGCAGTTTGACCTATTTCCTTTAGAGCTGGTTAGTAACCAGTTCTCATCCTTTCTTGTGGATGCTCTAGGCGAGCCCAAGTAGTACTTGCGGCGGCCCTAATCCTTACCTTATCAAAAAAGAAAAAATCAGATTTGGATATAAATTGTTCTATAGCATACATAAGTAGTACATTTGACTAGATATCCATACATAGTAGTTTATTTTATTTTTATTAAATAATTAAAATGAGAATTGGTAAATAAGAAGATATTTAATGTGGGGTCTACAATGAAATTTCAACCAATCAAACAAATTGAATTGTTTAATTAAAGATGGATGATGCGGTCAAATGAGAATGTGACACGTGTCGGACTAAATATTAAATCTAACCTGCACTTTAGTATATAGTTATGATTATGATGATGGAAGTTATTTCCCTGTCCCTCTCCCATTTCAGGCTAGGGATACATGATGTATTTTTTTTGATGGAGATACATGATGTATTGATATTACTATTAATTAAACTAAAATTTCTCTACATACATTTGTTATTATTAAATTGACCTTTAAAATTTGATGACATTGTTTTTTTATTAGAGAAATTTGCATTAAACCACCCATTAAATAGTCGAATTTACACTTAACCACCCATTATACAAAAATTTGTTTTAAACCACCCCAAACTTCAATTCCGTTAACAAATAGCCACCCAAGGCTCCATTCCGTCAAAATTGTCGTTAGAACATGTAGGATTAGCATAATGCCCTCAATTGTTCCAACAATTTACATGTTACCCAACCATTTTTGTCATTTTTAACAAAAATAAATAAAAAAATAAAAAGATTTTACTGGGAGTCCTCCACCTCTCCCGCTCCTTCTCCTTCCTCTCCGCCCGCGGCTGGGACTCCGACAGCGACTTCCTCCTCATCGAGTCGGCCTACCATCTCCCGCGATGGCTCGACCCCCAAACCTCCGCCAATCGCATCTTCCTCCGCAACGGCGACCTCCACATCGTCCCCCGCCGCCGATTCCCCTCGACTCCCCTCCTCTCTGACGCCCTCTCCTTCTTGATCTCCCATCCTGCCGGCGCGCACGCCTCTGCCTCCATCCAATATCCACCGTCAAGAGCCGCGTTTCCGGCTACCCGGAGCGGGCCCTCAAGAACGTCTAGGGTTCCACTACACATGGACCGCCGCCTCCTGTTCCCCCGCCGCCCCTCTCGCCTCCCTGTCTCTCTCCTCCCTTGGACTCGACGACGACGCCCCTTCCCTCTCCGCTGCCGCCATGGTCCCTCTTCCAGCGAGATCTCTTTCCTCCGGCGCCAATGCCACCGGCGAGATCTCTTTCCCTCGGACTTGATTATTTTGTTAAAAATGCCCAAATTGGATGGGTAACATGTAATTTTTGTGAATAGTTGAGGGCATTATGGTAATCTTACATGTTTTAACGGAATTTTTGATGAAATGGAGCCTTGGGTGGCTATTTGTTAAAATAATTGAAGTTTTGGGTGGTTTAAAATGAATTTTTGTATAATGGGTGGTTAAGTGTAAATTCATCTATTTAACGGGTGGTAAATTTCTTTTTTTATTAATAAATTAAGCTTGATTTTTTCGTTAGGCCTACATATATTTTTCTAACAAAAAAAAAGACTCATTTACCACGTAAACGTTAGGCCTACATAACTTCTATATTTCCTAAACATAGAATTATAAACTCTTTTTTTTATTGGTCAAAAAATTATAAACTCTTTCATATATACTCCATCCGTTGGTAACAAATTATTATCATCCTATAAGAGAAAGAGTCATGTAAAAATGAGTCTTACCGTAGGAAATAGGAATAACTCTCGTCCCTTGGATCATACTAATTCGTACGGTCGAGATCGCACGCGTCCCTTCCGTCCAAAAAAAATAAAAAAGAATTAAATGGGGCAGTCAAACCCAATTTCTCCTCTCTCTCGCTTGACTCGTCGGTAAGCTGAACGCTGCACATTCCCATCCTCCTCTGCCTTCTCACTCAACCCCAACCAGGGAGAAGAGAGCGTTCGTCGAGATCCGGAAGCGAGACGAGGATCCTCCGGCCGTTCCTCCAGCACATCCACGCCTTCTCCGTCGAGATCGAGGAGCCAACATCTCTGGCGATCTGGCGACCGGAGCCGAATCTTCCCTTGGCCTCTGGATTTCCCCGAAGGAGTCCCTGGATCGATTACTTTTGGCTCATCTGGTAAGCAAAAATTGATTTCGCTTTTCTCAGATCTGATTTTAGATTTCAACGAAAAGGCAACAGAAATCGATTTCGCTTTCGGTTTCTCAAATCTGATTTTTTTAAGATCTGACGTTGAGATCAGTCGGAGGAGCCACCGCCATGGAGGATCCGGATGAGAAGCGGAGGATCATGGAGCATCTGGAGAGGTTTGTGAGGAGGAAGGAATTCTATAGTCGAGTCGGAAAGGCGTGGAAGATCAGTCGGAGGAGCCACCGACGGCGAACAATCCGAGAGTCGGAAAGTCGTCACTCCCCGCAGGTTCCGCCATGACTCCTTCATCCATCGGCGAAACACTAGCCAGCTCACCGTCCTCCACCAACGGCGCTGCCTTCAACAGAGCCGCTCTCGGATTGTTCGCCGTCGTTGCTAGCCTCGGCGATGCTATTCAAGATCAGGTTTGGTTTGCTTTTGTACTAGATCTGCATCATGAACATGCACAATTTTGTTCTGATTTTTCGTTTTGATGTGATGATTCTTAATAGTGTTGTGCTTAATCTTCATTCTAGATTCCAACTGTGCATAAAAGAAGTGGATCTTGAGCCATAGCATTTGTTAAGATCAATTGATTTTTCTGTTAAATCCGTTCTCTTACACCAGATGATGAATATGTATTTTACTTGCTGTTTCTGTGGATGAATGTATCATATAGGTGGGATGGGGAGAAGCTAGTATGATACAAGCTGAGAGATTGTTGTTTTGTGGCGCTTGAAGATCATGGGAATCAAAATGTGAGACTTTGGCCGCTCAGCTGACATAGCATAACATGGAAAATAATGAGATACTTTGATTATTTTGTAACCATTAATAAAAGCCAATTTCCATAATTACATTTGAACAAATTGATCATAGAGTTGTACAAATTTGATCATTGAGTTGCACAAATTTGACCATTGAGTTGCACAAATATTGATGAACAAATTGACCATAGAATTCAACACATTGGCAATAGAGTTGAACAAATTGACCGTTGAGTTGCACAAACTTGACCATTGAGTTGCACAAATATTGATGAACAAATTGACCATAGAATTCAACACATTGGCAATAGAGTTAAACAAATTGACCGTTGAGTTGCACAAACTTGACCATTGAGTTGCACAAACTTGACCATTGAGTTGCACAAATATTGATGAACAAATTGACCATAGAATTCAACACATTGGCAATAGAGTTGAACAAATATGAATGAACAATTGACCATTGAGTTGCACAAACTTGACCATTGAGGTGCACAAATTTGACCATTGAGTTGCACAAATATTAATGAACAAATTGACCATAGAATTCAACACATTGGCAATAGAGTTGAACAAATATGAATGAACAAGTTGACCATTGAGTTGCACAAACTTGACCATTGAGTTGCACAAATTTGACCATTGAGTTGCACAAATATTGATGAACAAATTGACCATAGAATTCAACACATTGGCAATAGACTTGCACAAATTGCCAAAGCGAAACAAACTATACGAACTTCGATTGCTATAAAATGTGACATGAATGCAAAATTGATCATAGGGTTGCACAAATAAGCAATAGAGTTGCACAAATATGGTTGCACAAATCGGCCATAGAGTTGCACAAATCGGGCATAGAGTTGCACAAATACGGTTGCACAAATAGGCCATACGGTTGCACAAATCTGAACGCCCGTGCCGTTTTCCGAAAAATACGCCCATGCTGTTTTTTTCCCTTTTTTTCTTGAGCCCTTGATCTCTCCTCATCCAATGGCTATGATTCATTCCTATTTCCTACCATAATAATCATTCCTACCGGATCCGGACCCATCCTATAATATATTTTTGTTCAACAATATTTAGAGGGATTATTTGTCCATATGTATTATATTTTGTTCAACCATATTATCACCCATATTTATTATATTTTGTCATTTTTTTCCAATTTAATTCATAAAAAATTATACCCAAAAAAGATAAAAATCTTTTACTTGTCCAAAAACATATCAGAATAATATTATTTTAATATTCTATAGATAGATTTATACGAAACCCTAAAGATAGATTATAACATATCCAAATATCCAACGACGTGCCTGTATATATTCATACACAAGACATGGATTTTGTATCAAATCTCAGGCAGCATACCAAAAAAGAGCGTTCTTTAAATCCAGTCACGTACACACACACGATCGGAAATCCGTTAACGTGGGTCTTTTTTCTTTGGATTAATTAAGTTAAGCCTGGGTTAATTTCTAATTTGTATGTAGTTTTTTTTGGCTGAAACTTTATGTAGTTTTTTTCTAATTTTTATGTAGATTGTTCAACGTGGGTTTTTTGGGTTCAATGGAGTTAGCATTCTTGCAAAATTTTTTTATTAGAATTATGATTGAAGTTAGATTTTGGTACAGATTAATTCAACGACACAAACTTTAGTTTAGTTATTATTAGGGTCTCACTCCACAATGGTGTCGCGAAATACTTGGCCCTCCAAAAGATGAAAGAAGAAGGGATCAATGATTCAGTCACAATTTCAAAACACTTACATATTTACCCTACTCGTCTCGATAATTGAAGTACGTACATAACTAATAATCTAATATCTAATCCAAATGATAGATGTAGGAAAATTTACAAAGCAATGTTAGGCTGTCCCTTTTACTCCTAAAATCCAATTTGAAGGACGGCACTAACGAGCTAATCAAGAATCCTTGTCCTAACTAATTAACAACATGTTACATACATCAACGTTAGCTAATACGAAACAACTAAGCCTTGCACCACACCGCGGCAAATAGGGCAGCACTCGCTCCCGTTCTCCAACCAGGGGTCGATGCAAATCTTGTGAAATCGGTGTCCACACGGGTTCAGAGTCGTGCGAGCGACTCCCTCTTCGTCGTTTTCGTACTCCCCAAGACAAACCGCGCATTCGGTGCACCATTTCGCTATCTCTTCGATCTTGATGATCACATGATCCGCGGGCTGCTGTGGTTGGATAACGTGAACCGCTACTTTGATACTCTCGAAAACTTGTGGTCGTGGTTGTCGTTGTGGTTGTCGTTGAATCGAAGGAAATTGCGCGTCTTCAACGTCCGTTGTCGTTGTGGAAGGCTGTCTCCATCGTCCGCAGCAGTATCGTTCTATTGCAAAGACTATGAAGCACAACGAAAGCGGGGCAGCAATGACCAACATGCACATTATAAGGTTCAAGTTGGTTTTGCTCAATTCGTCCATGGTTTAGCCGCTGAGTCTAGCTACCAAATATCGCTCGCTTCAAGCTAGGGCACTTAATTACTTTATTGATTAAGATGGATGATTATTAAATGAGATCTTGATATTGCTTTGTATGAATTGCCAATTACTTATATCCTAACGATGGCGGTTGCGGTTTTCCCACGCCAGATTCTACACGTTAATTTTCAGGCTCAATTTGTTATTTGGGGGGGAAAAAAAATTGTCTAGATTCTTACACGTTTTTTTTGGGCATAGGTTAAGTTTTCTATTATACGAAACTAACGTCCTACGTAAGCTTTATAAGTTTTACACGTTATTGTATTTAGTTGTCTACTGGTAACAAGAGGGATTTCACCCTATCATAAATAGGCCTTCGGCTGCTTTGAAAGGGGCATGTGTCTCTATAGGTTACACAATAATTGAACCCATTTGGGATCAAGGAAGTCATATAACAAGATTGAATGAGATCGAGTGGCAAATCCAATTTGGTCTCACTTGCATTCATCCCTCTTCATACCACCACAAATGCACTAGACGACCCAGTAAAATGCTGAATCGACCCGAACAAACTCTTGGAAGCCCCGAAATGTCGAATCCGAAACACACCAGAAGGAGCAGACTCAGGAATCCTCCACTCTATAGTAGAAAGGCTTCTCGGGCTTAGCTTAGCCGGCCTCCGCCACTTGTACTTGAGGCAGAAGTCATCATCATCATAAACCGGGACCCACGTGTTTGTCCCGGTCAGCATCTCTACGAGAGCGAACGTGCCTTCGGTCATGAGATCATTCCTAGGACAAGCTGTCCAGAAAGTGGCCTCCACCTTGTCGCCTCTCTTGAAAGTAGAGTTCTTTGGGACGTCAGTGCTGGAATCGCCAAAGTTAGCGCCTAGTGGCACCATGTCAACCACTACTGGTGCGAGGAAGCTCAGTTGCTTGTTGAGGAGATCCGGAGGCTGCGGCCCTGGCTCGGTGGCTTGGTTGTGGATAAGAGAGTTTGCCAGCTTTGTGAACTCTTGAATGTAGGCGCTCAGCGTGTGGGGCCCGTAGAGTGTAGATGCACCCTGCAAAGACACATATAGTTGTCAAAGACTCCTAAGATATGTCACCTAGTTTTGAGCTTGAATTGGCTTGGGGAGTTTTACAGACCTCGTATCTTTGAACCTTGTACTCTTCAAAAGTGGTCACATATTGTGAATAGGTATTTGTCAAGCCTGCTATGACGACGTGGAGACCAGCGTTGAAATCTGCATCTTTGGAGTTAGTAAGAATTGTTCTTACTGCATCTCGAAGTCGCCTACCAGCCATTGTTGTGAACTCTGCAGGGAAGGATGAGCTGGAACATGAGCTAGTAGAATTTCACAGGGATGAGAGGATGGTCTAGCTACTTTGCTTGATTAGTTTTGATAAATATTGAAAGAACAAAATACTCCTTAGAAATTGGGGTCACATCTCAGAGTTCATACAGAACGGCTTACCTGAGGGAACACTGAGAATAAAAAGTTGCCCCACCCGGAGAATTTGGACAGGAAGAATTGAAGGCTGCCAGGGAAAAAAGAAAGGTAAAGGAGTTATGGCAATAGCACCAACTAATTATAAATGTATTTAGATAAAAAGATTAAGATGTTGGACAGAACAAAAAGAATACATGTATAGAATAAAATGTCATCAAGAAAAAGAAAAAGAAGAGAAATCCCAAAGATCAAATTCAGTACAATGTTATATCTTCTTGTTTTGAAACAACTTACCGCCCAATCATATGGGAGCTTCATTTCACCAGTATCAAGTAGTATAGGCTTTGGACTTTGACAATCAACTTGCTCTTTCCCTGGCGTTGTTATAACATTGCGCACCGCCTTCCAGAAAAGATTTCCCTGGTGACAATGCAAAATGTAAATATCACAGCTACTCTCATTTCAATACCATTACTACTCACAGATAAACTGATTACCTTGTCATCTCCTTGCTTAAAATCGAAAGCTCCAGGTCCATCTGTAGTGCCAGCAGCAAATGCAAATCCCATAGCAGCAGGGCATGTTTTAACTGTCTGATCACCGCCTCCTGGTTTTGGAATGGTCACTTTCAATTTGGAGAAATCCACATAAGCATGGCGGTAATCAACTTTCCCCTTGATCTGTTCAGATGCTGTGTTGAAAAGTTCCACAGCTTTCTTATATTGCCTCTGTCCTATTAAGCGTGTACTCTCAAATTCGTCTGGATAACTAGAAGACACATACTAGAAATTTAGTCTAGACTTATCATTGATGAATGAAAATGAATTTGAAAACAGGTGAGGAAATTGTTACCCTGGACCTCGCCCATAGCATAGCTCGTTCTTCCCGCCACATGTACTATGATTGAAGTCACAAGGAAGACCAGTGTCAGTGCAAAAGGCACCAAGAACATTTGGGCTAACATCACCACAGTTGGACTGACAAAAAGCAGTCACAAATCTCGGCTTATCAGCTTGGCGGAGGATACTTCTTACACGGCTAGAGACAGTAGAAGTTCTATTCACCCTTCTACCAGAAACAGCTCCAAAGGAGGCAGCAAGATTTGACAACTCATTACCTGCATTTGGACACAGCAGACAAACAAAAAAGAGTGTACATGTGAATGATTGGCATGTAGTATGAAAAAAGAGAGTACCCTCTAAAACAGGATGCACTCTGTAAAATATCAAAACAAACCAGCTAAAATCTCAAGTAACTGAAAAGGCTTCTACTAGTATTAGTAAGAGGATAATTCAGCACTTACGTTTATCTTCATTGCTAGGTATAATATTTGAAACTCTTCTTGGGATCTTATTCGATTCAGTTTCTGATGAATACACACTTTCACCATTTTTTGAGTCGAACCAATCTTCCATAAAACGTGAAGCAGCACCTTTGTTATCACCACTGATCAAGGAATTTGTGCGGCTCATAGAAGTGCCGTGGGTTGCAAACCAGTTGAAGCTCCCAACAGGGCCCCATTCATCATCCACAAACTTTAGTAAAGTCATTTCTTTATCAACATTATACTTGTATTTCTGGCGTTCTTCTGCAGGATTATTCAAGTAAGCACTAGGACTTCGGTTAACACTAGCATCAAGAACCTCACCTGCAAGCATGAGCCATATATAGTACTGTTATAAGTGGAATAGAGAAGATAATAGGAAATGAAACCGTTTTTACATAGATAGAGGGAACTCAGGGAAGTAATTTGGCTGACAGGTCAAATTTCAATATTACAGGCAAAGTAAAATCTGGAAGAAATCTAGGCTCTCACCTTGATTTACATATATTGACCCTGGCCTTAAATTATTATGGGCCCGTACGATGCTTTGTTCAATGCCATTGACAAGAGCATCAAATGATTGCCGCACAAATCCTAGAGAAGTAACAATATACACAACATACTGCAGATAGCCACCAGGACCAGCATGTGTATGAATTCCGCTTATGGCAACATTCTGCTCATTATACAAGTTGCCATACCTGCCAACAAAGTTCAGCATTTCAGATGCCAATGGCGACGGTAAATGCCTTCAACATCATCACAAGCATGTATACTAATGAAGCATCAGATTCAATTTGCCATAGCAATTTCCAACAAACAACCGCGTTTTAACAGAGCATTATCAGTTTGGCCGACTAAACCAGTTATAATTTACCTCGAGTTCAATTCAAGAATAATCAAATTAAAAAACACTTTTATGTAATTTTGAATAATCAAATTAATCAAGATTCTATTCAAGAATAAAAAAACACTTTTGCCATGATTTCCATCTATTTAAATAACGTCCCAAACCTCAAATGAAAAGAAAGAATCTGAAGCTTCTCAACCAATCATTCACATTCACATGTTGGGGATTGTTTATGCCCAATCTAAACAATCAATGATGCAAGTTTAGAAAGTCAGCTCTCTTTGTGTCCTGATTTAACAAGTGAATAGACAAGAAAGTAATAATACTCTAATCCAAATCCGAATGCCAGCGATTCAGACATTACAGACGAAGATCATTGAACAATATGAAACCAATTAACACACAAGAATCCAATAAATTACCTAGCTTTAAGCCGCTCAAGAACTTTGATGGTGACGATTTGAGAAGCCATACAAGCATCCAGGTTCACAAACAGAACTCGTTTACCCCGAGCTTGAGGCTCAGCCACAATGAAGGCTCGAGAGCGGAGCCTGAAGTGGATCCCGGACGCAATCTGCTCAGCAGTTGCGTATCCCATCATGTTAACATCCGCGGCCGGCCCCGTAATGTCGTAGCTCCCAAGCCCTACCAAGTAATTGGAGCCTGAAACGGCCACAATTCCTCTACTCATCCACAACGAGAGCAAGACCAGAAGCCACCACCATAGCCGAACACCTCTTCCTCCCGTCCCGAACACCTCCATATCGCAAGTTCGCCGGTCTCAAGAGAAACAGCCGAATTCGAAAAATCGGAAATCCGTAGTCGATTGACCTAGAAATCAGACCGAATTGGAGAGGAGCGAGCGCGACTAGTGTCTTCCTCTATGATTTGCTGCTGTCATTGTAACAGCTATGAATAGAATAGCTATAAGCTCATGGTAGAGTGTGGAATGAGTCAACACGATTACTATATTGTTCACACACAGCCGAGAGAGAGAACGAAAGCTCGCGTAGTTTGAGGTGTCCATGGATCAATCAATGGAGATTGGAAAAGGTGGGGTGTGCATGTGAACGGGATCGCCGGATCGGCGAATGTGTTTAGTTGTTGTGTAGGCGCAATTATCAAGTATGAACGGGAAATATGGACCAATTATCAGATTTGTAGGGATTTCTGATTACCACTCGTGTATTTACGCCATTTAAAGTGTACTCTCGTCTCGTGTATTAGAATGATTGCTGTATGATTACCATTTAATCTTCTACACTAACTTATTGTTCAAATCAGGTTGTGTGATGATGTGAAATGGATTAAAAACATAAATGCTAAACATCGTCACAATTTCAGTATTGCAACACCATTTCACATTCCATTAAAAATCTAAAATTCAAATAATATTAGCATGGACAATTGCTCAGACATACAATCTGCAATCATATCGGTTTGCAAAATTCAGATCTCTGATTTCTTTAATTTTGTCAAACAGAGTTGATCGCGAAACTGTCGGAGATGTGCGATTACTCGGCGGTGCTACGGTGCCAATTGCCGAGCGAGGAGATGAACGGTTTGGTCTCCATTAGATCTGAACAAGATCAAATCTGAAGAAGATCTAGCGAGTATAATGGACGAGTACGACCGAGCTTCGCTGATCGCCGGAAAGGAATTGAAAATCAAAGCGATTCTCTCACCTCCGAAGCCACCGCGGACAAAGAGTAGTAACTCGTCGCCGTCTTCGTCTCTCTCCTACACCGCCGATCTCTCTCCGACGAAGTCCGATGACCGGTATTTCTGTTTGCCGGCTACAAATCATTGTCCGATCTCGCCTCCGTCGCCGATCGGATACTTGTCCGACTCCAGATCTAGAAACTTGAAGGTCCGGCTTCCTTACAGATTCGATTGGAATCCGATAAGACCCGAAATTACCTCTGTTGTTTAATTGTATGATGGGGAAGTTTAATTGATGGGGAATGAATTTCCCTTTGGGGAAGTTTAATTGTATGTAATTTTTTATATCTATTGGGGCATAAATGGAAAATGAAAATGGTGATACTATTTTTTTGGTGATGTTTAGCATCCCTTGTTAAAAAAACCAGAAATTCATCCATTTTTTAATGCATTAAAAATGATTGAACTTGATCCCAACAAACAGACCCCGATTAAAAAAGTCTATTCTACTGTAAAAGAGAGTATTAACCGTACGCCCTAGGAAAACAATAAACCTGTTATAAAAGCGATTAAAAAGTTAAAAATTTAAGTTTTATAAAATCATTACATTATTAGGCTCTTATAATATGCTCTTAGTAATTATGTGCTCTTAGAGCACATAATACAATACAAAAATCCAAATAACAAATACTCAGTAACATAATATTGCCGAGTGCATGTTTTAATTAATTTGTACTCTGTTGTTAATAATCGAGACATGTTTAATTAGTTTGTACTCTGTTAATAATAGAGGTCCTTTTGGTTGAGAGAATTGCTGCCTGATTCACATATGGTTAATACTCTCATACAGTACATACTTAAATTTAGAAAGTTAGCGTATTTAGGGTCAGGTCTAGACATGTGCCCGGTTTGGTTATATATAACCGGCGAACCGGGACTGGAAACTAAACTACTGTAGTTTGATGGTTTAAGTTTAGATTTTGGCAAATGGTGAGTCACTAAACCGAATTTCGAAAACCGCGCGATCGGTTAAAATCGTTGATTTATGTATATTTTTTTAAATTAAAATAAATCTGTTGTGATAAAATAAATCCATATATTTACCATAATTTTCAAGATTAATATCAACAAAACGTTGAAAATATAAAGACGTTGTTTTAATATTTTAATTCTAAAACAATGTACCAAACAAACTATAAAAATCCTCACAATAATTACTTTTCATTCGTTAGTTGCAAAAGTTTATGATAACAAATTTTGGGTCTATAGCTATGTAGACAATTTTCAAGCACAACTCTCATCAAAAGATTTGTAAGCATACTGACTTATACACATAGTAATTGACTAATTGTAATATATATATGTTATAGCCAACACATCCATGAAAGCATAACTATATATACAGTTTTATACGTTTGACCAAAAAGAAACACATACTATTATTATACGTATATATTCTTAATCATTTGGTTCGGCTAGGACTAAAATTTAGTGTAGTCGGACAATTAATGTACGTATAGAAAAGATCATCAATCCCATCTTCATTGAATATACTGCTGAACTCCATGCGAGGGGATCTCTTTAAACCTTTTGGTCGTTGATCGATGTTGACCAATAAATTAAGGCTTCCGGCTTCCAAATCATCGGTAGTCTGAGGTGGTTGTTGTTGTTGACGTGTGCAATAGCAACATATTAGAACCAGGAATGCAATGATCAGTAGCCAAAGCAAATCCCGGCGCTCTTGAGAGGCGATTGAGGCCGACAAAGTGTCTGAAAGCAACTTAAGCCAATCGTCGTTGGCGCTCAAGCCGCCGCTCGAGGGAGAAGGTTTCGGTGGGCTTGCTATGGAACTCATAGGGATTTCTGGGGTACGTGAAAAGAATGATTTGGCTCTTCAATGGATTCTTTTGTAGGTTAAAGAAAAGATGTACGTACTTAATTTGGTATGCTTCCTGAGACATATTTGATCCAAATTCCATGTCTTGGGTAGGAATATATATATAGGCCGAAATAAGTCGTGATTGGATATAATATATGTTATAATTAATCAATCTTTAGGGTTATGGATAAATCTATCGATTTAGTTACTTAGGGTTATACCATTATCATAATAGCTTCATGAAATTTAATAATTGCGGGATTCAGCAATACGATCCTTCAAAAGATATTATATTAAAGAATGTTTTTTTTGGGTCGAATTATATTATCTTAAAAGATATTTTGCCATGAATATATATACAAATTGCATGCTTTTTTTAATGTAAAAGATACAGTATTAGATATGTTACAAGCACTTGATGCAGGAAAAAATAACGTGTAAGAATCTAAAAAAATCTGGCATGTGAAATAACCGCCTTAATTAATTACGTTGGGTGCAAGTATAATTTGTACACAACAATAGTATAAATATATACACGTATGTTGTACATAATGCATTTAAGATCTCAATTAACAATACAGTATATCGATCGACTGGTAATTGAAGAAATCTTTCGTAGCTAGAGACAGGAACCTGCTAGCTAAACCATGGACGGATTGAACAAGATCACGTTAGACCAGCTTATTATGGGCATCTCGATCATTACGACGCCGTTTTTGTTGATCTTCCTAGTCTTTGCAATACAACGATACTGTTGTGGGCGAAGGAGACAGCTTTCTGCGACTGACATCGAAGCCGGGCAATCGCCCCAGATCCAACAACAACAGCAGCAGCAACAACAACAACAAGTCTTGGTGAGCATTAAGCCACAACAGTCGGAGGATCAAGGGATCAAGATTAAGGAGATAGTAATATTGTGTACCGAGTGTGCGATTTGTCTTGGGGACTACGAAAGCGAGGAAAGTGGAGTTGCTTGTCGGACTCTGAAGCCGTGCGGCCACCGATTTCACACGCTTTGCATCGATGCGTTGTGGGAGAGCGAGCGCAAGTGGTGCCCTATTTGTCGCGGTTTGGTGCAAAAGTTTAACCATCCGTCTTCATCGGTTCGCGGGGATTGTTTGGCTGATGCAGAGTGACATGTATATATTTGTTGCATGGTTTTAAACATCACAGGCATTTGATGTAGACGTACTATTAGTTACTTTATCAAGATAAGTAAGATAAATATATATGTTATGAATGTCGATTCATCATATCGCTGAAATAGATTGATCATGTATAACAATTCAAGTTCATTGCCAGAGTCCAATCTTGTCAGTTGTCAATATATATAGCTAGAATTTTTGAGGTTTACGTAGAGTTACTCGAAGTTTGGACGGACCAGAGTAAGTATTTTATGACACAACAACAATAAAATTTACCCAGGTAGTCCCGTAGACGCGGGATCTGGAGGATCGATCAGGATGGGAGCAAACCAGACCTGGATGGGATGCGTCCAATATTTTACAACACAATTATAAAAAAAATTATATTAATATCATCATAACTATATATTAACTACTTCAACCGAAAAAAACAACTATATATTAACTATAAGGTTAAAATAATACTTAATTAATATAACATACATCAAACTGAAATGCCATCATCTATTCCGCCAATGTCTCTGGTCGTGTCTATTTTACATTTGAGCATATGTTCTCCCAAGATCTCTACCCTTAAATCTTCAACCCCAAAAAAAAAAGATCTCTACCCTTGAAATAATATGATTAATATGTTTTTCTATAAAGAATTATAATTACATGAAAGGCACATGTACATCTGTACAACTTGAATAATCATTTTCAAAAGAGAAAAAATGTCAACATTAACTACACTTAAAGCATGAAACTCATGTATTAGTTATACAAGCCAGTAGTGCCCGCCCGTCCAACGGGCTTTGGGGCATAAGCTTACGTTGTGTTGCTTCGTAATTGGCCGTTGTTATTCCTAAGACTTTGATGTTTTGAACGAAATATGTATTGGTAGAACATTGTCACTCTAATTGGAATAAGCTTACGTTATGTATTTGTGAACAACTATGTGGTTGGGCGAAATGCATAAGCTTACATTATGTTGCTTGGTAATGGACTGGTGTTATTTCTGCCAATTTTGTCATCATGAGTGTGAAAAAGGATATAGTAAATAAGCTAACATTAGATGTGGCATTGTGCAATACTGTTATCCCAACTCAAAGGTGATTTTGATGATGTCTCTTCTTTTCCATTTGATTTTCGTTTCTACGTAGAAGACGATTTGAATGCTGAGTAATGAAGTGGTTTGTTCATAAAAAAAAAACTCAAAGGTGATTTTTTTAAATCTGTATACTTTTTCTTGCTTTAGTAACTGTATGCCTACATAAAAATGATTTCCAATATTAAAAATCACTTATATCAAATAAAATACCACTTGACCAATAAAAGCGTATAAATTCGTTAAGAGATTTTTGGAGCCCAAATTTATTACAGACTTTTCATTACTATAAGTTTTCTTTGGTAGAATTAATACAAACTCTTTTTTTTGTCGATGGATTCTTTCTTTTCTTAACAAATCTTCATTGTGCATTTGTGTAGATGATAAAACAAGGTCAACACGGTTAATTTGGGAAAGCATAACTCTGTTGAACACTTGAACCGAAGTTGATCTTTGCAGCACGGAGGGGAGCAAAGATGACAAGCGCTTGTCATTTTTGTGCAGAATTGCACAAACTCCAAAGTTGTCTCGTCGTCCGTGGCTAGCAGTTGACCACAATAGTCCCTAGCCTCCTCGGATACAGTCTTCTTCATTGTCTTATTAAATTTCTGCAAACCCAAAGCATTGTGTTCCCAATGATGGTAACCACAGCCATTGCAGCCATAGTTCACGTTTTATTTTGTTAGATTCTGGTACTGAAAACCGGACTTGGGAGCAGAGGAGCTGCTCTAGCAAATGGCATCTTCTATTGGGTCAATGTGCTGTTATTGGCACTTTATGTCAAGTTTTCACCTTCACGTGTTAAAACTTGGCCGCTCGTTTGCGCACTCCTCAAATTCGGTCGCGCACTCCAGTATGGACGGGTTACGAAACTGTCCAAGCTGAATCCGGTTTTCTGGAAATCTTGGACAGTTTCAGAATCCGTCCATAAACGAACATCCGGTTCGCTTAAAAAACGGCCCATATGGACGGGTTCTGAAAATGTTGAAGTTTTAAAAAAAAAACAGCTTCTATGGGCAGGTTTACAACCCGCACAAATACAGATCTTGAATTTTGAAAAAAACGGCACCTATGGACAGATTCTGAACCCGTCCAAGTTAGGGTTTTTGAACGGCTCCTATGGACAGACTCTGAACCCGTCCATAAATCTAGTTATGCGGCCGCCAGATTTCGGCTTTTAATGCGGCCTCGTGCTTTTCACTATTCACTTTTCAATTGTTAATTCATCCCACAGGAGAAGGGTGGCTCGGAGGAGGTTGAAAACTGCCCACGAATGAGTTACGAATCCGTCCATGGGCGGGTTTGAAAACTGACCATGAACGAGTTACGAATCCGTCCATAGGTGGGTGTGAAAATTTCCCATGAACGAGTTACGAATCCGTTCATAGATGGGTGTGAAAACTTCCCATGAACGAGTTACGAATCCGTTCATAGGGCATTACACATACCCTGAGCCCTAAACCCTAGACCCTATGGACGGTTTCTGGACTAGTGCATAGGGTTTATACCCTAATGGCCGTTTTTCTGAATTTTTTTTAAAGAACTTATATCCATTTTTTTACAACAATTCAACGTTTTATCATTTAAAACATAAATAAAATCTTAAGTTACAAATCGGATGCCACATATAGCTTATATCGACCATGAAGAACTTCATCGTTAAGCGCTAGTCACTAGCTATTAGGACCTCTTATGTTTTATATAGACCTTAACGATGGTTCAACCCGCCATGAACCATGAAGTCCTTTACAAGGTTGAACTCGTCTTATACCATGAAGTCTTGCACGATGGTTGAACTCGTAATGTGCCATGAAGACCTTTATGATAGTACTTGTCATATACCATGAATATCTTTATGATGGTTCAACTCGTCAAGTACCATGAGGACTTCTTGTGAGTCGTTTGTTGGTTGAAGGGCTAATATGTGATATTAATCATAATAGTATAATATATGTAAGTGTAAGTTTAATGGCGAATCCGTTCATGGACGGGTTACGGATCCGTTCATGAACGAGTTACAACCTAAACAAAAATCGATAAGTTCGAATTTGAGCCAAACAAATTGCAAAATATAAACATAGCAATTGATATAGTCTAATTTTAGGATACAACTAGCAGATGACCCGTACCTTGTACGGGGGTGTTATTTATTTATTTTTATTGCTTTGTGTATGAATTTACTTTAACAATTACAAATATTATCATACGTATACTTTGTTTTAAAACGATGCTTATTTTTTGGAGTATAAAGTGACATTATTCTTGTATATCATCATATATATAAATAAATTTTATTTATATAGTTACTTTTTATGCATACATAAATATATATTTAAATAATTGAGGAAGAATGACATAAGATAAGATGCATTATCACATTTTATTAACAATTGTACAAATCTTTTGGTATTTAATTAAATTATGTAAACTAACTTTTATAATAAAATCAATAAGTTTAAATAAAAATTTGGATTAATATATTATAATATTAAAGATATAGATAATATTTAATAAGCTATAGAAAACCATATTATCTCGTATATATGTTATTTGTTTTTGAAAAAATAATTAAATAATAAATATATAAATATGTAATGAAAATAATAAGGAATTATTATCTTAATTAAGAAAGCGATCTTTTTTCCTAAAGCGTAATCACTATGCTATATTAGCGATATATATGATAAATTCAACATCCACTTTTTTTATTGATATTTTTATATGATACAATAGTAAAAATGTATTTAATATATTATTTTATATGATACAATGGTAAATTCAACCTCCGCCGCCGGACCACCATCCGGTCCATCGCTGCCCGCCACCTCTGACGCCGCATCTCCCTCCCTGCTCCCCACAGCCGCTCGGGTACCCTCCGCACTCCCCACCACCGCACCTCCCTCCCCGCTCCGGACCACCGCCCTTCCCCGCTCTTCTGCGATACTGGACCCGTCGAGATTTTCGTCCTCTGCCGGCGACCCTTGAACGGTTTGGAGACCCGGCTACCCTTGAACGGTTTCGAGACCCGTTGAAGAAGCTTGTGCGGGATCCACACCGGTCGAAAATTGGGCGGTTGCAACCTCCTCCGAGCCACCCGGAACCGCGGCCGCCGTTGAGACTCGGCCTTCCTCCTCCTCTCTCGCTCGATCCATGGACGGCGGATGATGACGATGAATGAGGCGGATGAATGACGGCGGATGAATTTTGAGGGTTATAAAACTTATGAACGGGTTCCAAAACTGTCCATATTTATGACCTAAAAAGTCAAAAATATGGACGGGTTCTAAAACTGTCCATACTTGTACGGGTTCTAAACCTGTCCAAAACTCGTCCAGGCAAATTCCGGTCCGTATCTACATTTCCTAAACCCGCACACGGGACCGGGCTTTTTTCTCAAATTATGGACGGGTTCTGAATCTGTTCATATTAAATCCGGTTTTTTTTGAAAAATTATGTACGGGTTCTGAATCTGTCTATATGAGGGTGCGCAACCGAAATTTTGGAGTGCGCAAAATTTCGCCGTAAAACTTGGACTGGTTACTCTAAGGAAGCTTTGTGCGACGTACCTGCTTTTTTTAAACTTGCCATTCCTTGGGCTTTTATGGTATGGTAAGCTCTGTTGATCGTTGCAATCTATACTTAAAGAGTGATGATTCTTCGTCTCTCGATAGCCATAGTAGTAAAGATTACACAGAGAATGAGATAAGACTGTCAGCAACCGAAAGCAACAACCAGCTTTGGCCCTTCCAGTTTTGCTGGCTTTGGCAACCTAACCCAAATACTCAAAACTTAGGGGAAGAGATTGTGATTTACCTCCTCATCACACCGATGCTTCAGCAAAGTCCTCTGATCAATTTCTTAACAATATGATAGAAGACCTCTTAGCTAGTGTGGCTTACATTATGACAGATGCTTCTAATCTGACAGTTGAGAGATAAGCTCAAATCAAGCTGCAAAATGAGGGCACTGAAGAAAAAGAAGGGGAGACGTACTTGTTGATAAATGATTCGACCAAGATCTTCCGTTCATGCTTGGGAAGCCTCTTTTTGCTTCACTGAACGCTTTTGGCATCATCAGAAGCAACGGCGACGGTAGAGGAGAAGAACCTCCCACGTCAGCGCCGTGAGATTTCGGCGGTGCGACGTCCCTTGCACACTTGCGCAACCACTGGATCACAGATCACGAAATCAATACTATGAACTTGACGATTTGTTGAGCAGAAGGCGGTAATTTATCAATCCGAAAAACCCTAGCTATAAAAAACGCCAAATCGAGAAATAAGTGCTAGTGTTCTCTTGCTTTGAAGGAGAAAGCAGGAGAGGAACTCGATTTTGTAGTCCAAATCGACGGTGAAGAAGAAATAGAAGGTACTTACTGGAATGGAGCAACAAGATCTGTGGCGGAGGCGGTGGCGGTGGCGGTTTCGTGGCAGAGCCAGTCGCGCGGCGGTAGCGGTTGCTTGGCGGAGGTCGAGGCGTGACGGTGTGGAGCCGGACCTGCTTTGCGGTCGCGTGGCGGAGCCCGTGTGCTCGCAGTTACGTGGCGCGGCGGTTGGGTGGCGTGACGGTGGAGGGCGAAACGGTGGAGGGTCGAACCCTGGTTGATTCCCAATTACGAGGCAGAGAAAGGGGGGAAAGGGTCTCCGATCCGCGAACTCACAACAATTACGAAGAGAGAAGAACCCAGTGGGAAAGAGAGGAGGCTCGGCAGCGAAGAGAGAAGTAGGGTAGAGGGATGGGAAGAGGCGAATTCCAGCAGAGGTGGGAGGCGAATGAGAGGTAAAACGCTCCTACGGAAATACAAGAAGACTCACCAAATTATTCAACTTGCAAAACTTTAACTCGCCAAACCTAATTTCCTTCACTTCAAAAAACAAAGCAGACTTAATGATCAACATTTATGTTATTGTAGAACCCAACTTTTCATTAGATATAAATAAATAGATTCAGCAATGAAAGTAAATAAGTAATAATAACAATGGTACGACCGAACCAATAATAAAATGTCACTTTATTTTGGTGAACATCAAATTAGTTAGCCTTCGAACTAATAACATCAGTTTGAACTTTAGATTTATTTGTTATATGTTATATATTTATAATATAGATATTGTTCATAGGTTCTACAGTGAACAAGTTTGTATAGAGAACAAGTAATGGATGGTGGGATTAGTGTCTATAATATTCATTAATAAGAAAATAGAAAAAAAAAACAAAAATATGAGAGATTCTCTCTGTTGGGACGCTATCAAGGACGCTTGCGTACTTGTTAGTGTGCCACACAACCGTCCCTTAGTTTTGATATGACAAACTCACTTTGATTCTAATAAATTTGTCCAAGAGCTCAGGAACGCCAGTGACAAAAGGACAACAAGTGTGTATGAACGTTCCTAGGCTTAGGGACGCTAGCTAACAGGAAGTAAGGACCAGCTAGAAGACTACTTGAGCAAGGACGGAGTCCCAAGCAAGTAGGAACGCAAGAAAGGAGTCCTTACTCACTAGCCGACAGGATGACATCACTCGACAATGTTTGATCATCCAAGGACACGTGGAGACCGATCCTGTAGCGGAGTCCGACACTACGTGGCGGACGATCCTGTTGCAGAGTCCATCAACAAGTGGCGGCCGATCCTGTAGCGGAGTTCATCATACATAGCTGGATACAGGAAGCTTCCTCATCACCGCCCTACTACGTGGAGGAAGATCTTGTAGCCACGTCCATGAAGGGCATGATCGTCCCAGAGAAATGACGCCCTTCCCCAAGTCCTATAAATACCCCAAGGTATTTATTGTAACGTTAACGCTTTCAGAGAATATTCAGAGAGAGTCAGTAGAAAGCGGCTCACTCAAGAACACGAAGAACTAACTCAAGAACTCAAGAACAGTGCTAGAACTTGTGTTAGATCGAGTGAGACTTGTAACCAAATCACAAAAACAGTTTGTAATCAGAAAAACCAAAAAGAGAGAGAAGTTCTGCGAAGTACTGCAGAACGTAGGAATAGAGTCCTTTAGTAGATTGAACTAGGTTAAGTTGTAGGCTTAAAGGAGTTCTTTACAAGTGAACTTAGGGAAAAGCTAAGTGTCAGAGAACTGTAAAGACTCGCCAGTACGACTGTAAGAACGTTCAATATAAAGGAAAGAACTATTCAAAAATCCTCCAAGGAGGTAGAGGTTTACACTCAAGGACTACTTGGTCTTGAGTGGTTCCTCTATAATTCACTGCGTTCATCTATTATCTGTTTAGTACTTTATTCCGCTGCATTACTCAAGGACGCCCCTACTCCCCGTAGGGACGCCTAATCAAAGGACGCCTTTACCAAAGTAAAGGACGTCCCTCAGTACTAACGATCCAACACTCTCCCATGATCTTTGTAACCACCAATAATATAATTTTGGAAAATAACGAATTTTCATTCTAGAATTTACGCATATACAAAGAACGCAGATCCTCCATTGTAGGGAACCATTCGGAGAATTACGCAAATCCTCCATCGCCGCTCAACCTCTCGCCCTAGCGCCACCACTCTCCAGGAAGTTTTCCGGCGACCACGCGTCGCCATCTGCCTTGCACCCCACCCGACCAGATCCCCCCTCCAAATCCGGGGTTTCGCCCGTCCCTCCGGATTGCGCCCCAGATCTGGTGCCCGACGTTGGTCGCTTCCCGATTCCGCCCATCGTCGGTGCTCGTCTGTAGGTTCAGGTCCCCTCCCACCGGCCTCTCGTAGCCCCCAATCGAACCGTGTCGGAGTTTCACCCCCCATTACCGTTCGTCGAGATTCGTCCGTGTCCCCTTTCCCCGTTGGAGTTTCTCCCCCCCCCCACCACGTTGCCAATTATTAATCGTACAAATACGACATCAGGTAATTTTGTATATAATGTTTTCATTATGTATATGATTTAAGTTGTTTTAGTATATGTCGTGAACTTATGTGTAAATTGTTTATGTGACTTATTTCTACAGATCAAGGTGTATATATATGTAGTAATATTGTATATGCCCACCTGAGGAATGTATATACAAAGTTTGTTGTTGTTGGATTGCTTCCGTGACCTATTTCTACGGATGTATATATGTATAGTAACATTGTATATGACAACCTGAGAGATGTATATACGAAATTTGTTCCGGATGGATACTAATTGCATTATTGTATATATGTACAATAATATTGTATATAATCACTTTGCCGGTGTAACCACTTCCCCGGCCACCACCATTGCGCCGACAATATCAAACCACCATTGCGCCGGCCGTCGGAACCACCAATTCGCTGGAAGACCCCATCGGAACCACCACGTTGCCAAAGCCACCACGAACCACGACGTTGCCGTTCATTGTATATATGTACAGTAATCGTGTATATGACAACCAGAGGAATGTATATACGAAATTTGTTGTGCCTGGATTATTTATGTGACCTATTTCTACAGATCAAGATGTATATATGTACAGTAGTAGTGTATATGACATCCTAAGGCATCTATATACAAAATTTCTTGAGGCCGGATTGTTTATGTGACCTTTTTCTACAGATCAAGATGTATATATGTAGAGTAATATTGTATATAACAACCTAAGGAATGTATATACGAAATTTGTTATGGTTGAATTTTTTATGTACAATCGATCATGTGTTTGTTTGTTGGCTTTAAAAAAATAATCAATTATAAGGAAGGTGACACCTAAGTAATTATCTCATATGTATGTGAATTTGATAATGGTAGTGGAAAGAGAACGGTTTTGATGTTGGAAAGAAAATCAAAATGGGGAATGGTTTTGCAACTGAGAAGATTTTCTTTTTGATTTGTTTTTTTTTTCAAAATAAAATCATCCCCTTCCTTCTTAAAACAAATCTTCTTGTTCCCTTTGCTGTAAATCCTGTAATCACTTTCCTATTTGATAATTTTTAAAAATCAAACAAAATATTTTGTTAGTTGCTATTAATGCGTACGTACAAAAATCACAATAATGACCCATTATTTCAATCTAATCTCCACCGTTGAGATTCTTTTAATCTAATGGTCTATAATTGTTCACTTGTTCTATTTTATTTGGGTGTTCACTATTGAACTTTAATCTTGTTCCTATTTAGAACTAGTCGAAACTTAGATGAAAGCATTACTAATTTACTATCACAACGGTTAGTTAAATCAATATTAACAAGAAAATTGACCCATCTATCATCATCATAACTATATACTAAAGCGGAGGTTAAACATGATATTTAGCCTGACACGGGTCAACTTTTCATTGGATCGCATCCCCCATCTTTATTAAATTAATATAATTTGTTTATTGATTGAAATTGTAGAGCCCACTTTAGATTTCTTCTTATTTGATTTCCATTTTAATTTTTTTCTTTAAAAAAATAGACTTTAAATTTATTCATAATTTTTCTTATCTACTAAAAACTTTAAAATCAATCTTATAATTTTATAAAGGTGAAAAACATGAGGTTGAAGATGATAATATTTGTCCAAATCTATATATACAACCATAGAATAATTTTATAATATAATCAACATTCTTAAAACAAATCTAGCAAAATCTTATTGTAGATTCTACATATATAAATTCTAGATATATATATATATGATTTTGATATGATTTTTTTCTAAAATAGTCATAAAAAATAAAAATATTAATTATAAAATAAATAAATTTATTGATAAAAACAAGTATTTAGTTCTTATATGACAAAATTATAATACTAAAAATCTTTATTCGATTAAAAGAATTTGTTATAACATAAATAATGTATCATAAAAATAAATTACATAAGATGCAAATTACATAAAATAAGACAAAATTTTATATCAAACTATTTTTTAATAACTTTATATAAAATTTAAATAAGTTTTTAGTTAAATCAAATCGTGCCTTCAAAGCATGAGGACTGAAGTAGGGTCAAACTTAGATGAAAGCATTACTAATATACTATCATTAAAGCCGAGGAATTTCGAACCTCCACATTAATTTTGACCCTAGCTACTTCATGTTAAAAAATTTATTTAGAAAAATAATTTTAAAGTCTTTCTTATTCTGATTAATTATCAATCATCTATCTTCTTCTTTTTCTAATTTCTATATTTTTCCACCTAATATCTATGTTTTTCAACTATTTACTTAAACATACATTTTAATAAATCAAAAGTATAATTAATTTGTTAAACTTATTTGTCACTTTGAAACTTTATTTTTATTGTATGTGCCATATTTTATGTCAATCATTTTTTGTCCCATATATTTGTAACTTAAGCAACAAATATCTAAAAATATATTTGTAAAATATCTAAAACATATATATAAAGTAAACTTGTGTTATACTATTCATTTATAAATTGTATTGATATATGACTCTACTATAACTAAATTAATTATAATTTTATAAGATCTATTAAAATATTCATTTTATTTGAAAAAATATCATTACTTATACAAGTCTATTTTTATAAAATATTCATGTAGATAAGTCATAATTAACTTAGTTTTTTATTTCTACCATCATATAAAAATCTTATTAATTATAAAAACATATATATGTTGCTAAAATATTTCACTTGAGATTTCATATCATATCACATATGGCTTTTTTAATTAATCAAATATATTTTGAAATAATGATAGTATATTATCTATGATTATTATTTAATTCATATTATATAAATTTTAATTTTAAATCTATTCTTAACATCAAATCACGATTTTGGATCAAAATATTGTAACGATGTCTATTGAAAAAAGGATATCAATATCGTAATAATATTACTGTGCATTCTCTTTTATCAATTGAATAATACATCAAAAAAATTTTATCGATCGTTCCCTATATAGGTATGGACAATAATCTATTTAACTATTAAGAGTTAATTCTCTCATCGAATAAGTCATTAATAAAAAAAATTGATAATACTATTCACAAGTATTAAGTCAAACAATTTGAATGAAACTGGAAATATTATAGAATCAACCTTTGAAACACGCCCAAGAAGAAGAAGAAGATCTTTGGAGCCTCATCAACCAAATTGCTGTCAACGCCAATGATCTCCCATGGGTGCTTATGGGAGACTTCAATGCTATCAAAGATCCTAATGATAAGATGTATGGCAGAGGTGTTAACACCAGCTTTAGCACTGATCTCCTGGATTGTGTCAACTCTAATGGCTTGACAGATTTAAAATTTCATGGCTCCTTCTTTACCTGGTCTAACAAACAAGGAGGAGATGACCTAGTTAAGTGCAAGCTGGACAGAATCTTAGCTAATCAGGAGTGGTGTGATACCTTTCATAACTTCAAAGCTAGTTTTGAGCTCCCTGGTTGCTCAGACCACAGTCCTGCCATACTCAAGATTTTTGGTGCTAAGCAAGTTACCAGGCCACCCTTCAAGTTCAATAACTCCTGGGCAGATCACAAGGACTTCTCAAGTGTGGTCAGTGACAAATGGAAGAGCAGTTCTATAAATGGTTTCAAGATGTACAAGGTTGTTTGCAAGCTTAAGAGCCTCAAAATTCCCCTCAGAAAACTTAAGTCCAAGAACCTGGATAATATTGACTCTGAAATTGACAGGCTTAAGTCCAAGCTTACAGTGGTCCAAAATCATTTACAGAACATGGTACTTGATGACAGCTTGAGAAACAAGGAAATTGAAGTCATTGATCAGTTAAAAGCAGTTTTCAAAAGTAGAAGAAATCAACAACAACAACTTGCTAAACTCCACTGGCTCAAATTTCAGGACAGTTGTAGCATTTTCTTCCACAACTCCATCAAGCAAAGGAAAGCCCTCAACTCTATCAGCTCCCTTATTGATGAGCATGGCAATGCTGTTACAGATGAGCAGGAGATAAGAGCCATGACTGTTAACCACTTCTATTCCTTCCTTGGTCACACAGGACCAGAAGGCCTTCCTGATTGCAACACTGTTAACAGTGGTCCTATCCTGGATGATTTTGACAGAGAAAATATGATAAGATTTTTCAACAAGGATGATGTGAAGAGAGCCTTTTGGAGTATTAGCAAAAACAAGGCCCCAGGGCCGGATGGTTTCAATGCACATTTCTTTAAGAGAGCATGTCCTATCATTGGAGAAGAAGTTTCAGATGCTGTCCTTGAATTCTTCTCTAGTGGAAAATTGTTGAAAGAGCTTGGAAATACTGTGATTGCTCTAATTTCAAAGGTGGACAATGCTACTTCCATAAGTGAATACAGACCTATCTCCTGCTACAATGTGATCTATAAGATCATTTCCAAGATGCTCGTGGCAAGAATGCAGGATATATTGCCAAAAATGATTGATGTTAATCAGGGAGCATTCATTAAGGGGCGTAGCATCAGACATAATATAGCTGTTTGCCAGGATTTGGTCAAGAGCTATGCTAGAAAATACATAAGCCCCAGGTGTGCTCTGAAGATTGACCTTAGGAAGGCCTATGACACAGTCAGCTGGAGTTTCATGTTTAAGCTCCTAAAGGATCTGAACTTCCACCCAATCATGGTGAACTGGATCAAAGAATGCATCACAAGCTGCCAATACACTATTAAAATTAGGCAGGAGCATTGTGGCCACTTCAAAGCTAAGAGAGGGCTAAGGCAAGGTGACCCCATGGCCCCTTACCTATTCGTTCTTATCATGGAGTATCTCACCAGAGCCCTCAAACTTTCAGCTAGCAAGCCTCTGTTCAAACACCACCCAAGATGCAAAAGAGCCAATATTGTGAATCTTTGTTTTGCAGATGATCTGTTCATATTCTCACATGGTTCTACTCCTTCTGTCAAGATTATTAATGACACCCTGGATGAGTTTGGAAGCCTATCTGGATTGCATATGAATCTTAACAAATCCAAGGTTTTTTGTGCTGGGATGAGAAGAGATCAGGAGGATGATATATGTGGCATTCTTGGTATGAGCAGTGGTGATCTACCAGTGAAATACCTTGGAGTGCCTCTGTGCAACTCTCGGGCTCAATGTAAAGACTATGCTGAGCTAGTGAACAGAATAAGGAATAAAGCCAATGCTTGGGCAGCAAGGACTTTATCATATGCAGGGAGACTTGAGATCATCAAGGTTGTTTTCCATGGAATTATCCAATACTGGTGCAAAATTTTCCTTTTGCCTAAAGCAATGATAAATGAGCTAAGCAGAATTCTTAGAAACTTCCTTTGGAGTGGAAGTAGCACAGGAAGTAGAGCCCCAGTTGCTTGGAAGAAGGTATGCCGACCAAAGAGTGAAGGAGGACTTGGATTAAAGGACCTTACAGCTTGGAACAAATTTCACATTACTGAGTTCCTTTATGATGCTTCCAGCCAGAATAACTCCATCTGGTATCATTGGATCTCCACTAACTACACCAGGGGCTAGAGCATTTGGGAAGTTGCCACAAATTCTTCTTCAAGTGCTATGTGGAAAGCTATACTGAGAATGAGAGATGAGATCTTAGAATCCCTTAATGGACCCAATGTGCTTGTTATCAACTCCAACCATGGTAGGTTTGACAGCAAGGGTCTTTATGAAAACATGAGAAATAAAGGGGTGTGTGTACCTTGGACAGAAGCTGTGTGGTCTCGTCTTAACACGCCTAGAATGGCCTTCATTGCCTGGAAAATTCTCAATGCTGGCATCAGTACTAGAACTCAGCTCAAAGCCTGGGGTATGTCAAATGAAGACTGTTGTCTCCTATGCAACTGTAACAGTCCTCAGCCAGAAACTTCTTCCCACTTATGGTTCGAGTGCAGTTACTCTACAAAAGTAATTTCCAGAGTTATGGCTTGGGCTCGGCTTGGAAGAAGAAGTAAGAACATTGATGATTGGATTGATGCAACCTCAAGATTCCAGGGAAGAACAACTTTCAAATTTAATTTGTGGAATCATTGCCACTGTGTGTGTATTTACTTCATATGGAAAGCTAGAAACTCAGATGTGTTCAACCAACAAAATATTAGCAGTGATGAGTGTGTCCTTATGTGTATTAGGCATATTAGAGATAGCTGCAAAGCTAGATGGAAAGCTCGTTCATGTGAGCTAAGGAAGTTTTTGGAGAGAGTTGAGAGTGATGTTGATGTAAATAGCTAGTATGCTAGCGTTTTTGTAATCGTCCCGTAGTTTTAATACAATTAACCCTTTTAATTCAAAAAAAAAAAAAAAAAAAGAAGAAGAAGAGCGGGAAAGTACAAGGACAATAATACATGTCTCATTATTTCCCGCTCACCTCCTTGAGTATGCTTAATGGTTTTTTTACGTAAGAGAATTGTATGAAAAGATTTTGATTGCTCTTCTCATTAATTGATAATAACATATGTATACAAGAGACTACTTGGAGCCCAAGCTATGTTGTCATGTAATAAAATAACAACATTTTTACAAGGATGTCCAAAAGATAATATCATGGCTTAAAAGATACTATATATCATAATGTCTTTTCAAATACTCTACTTATAATAAATATCATAATATAATATTAATTCAGGAAATTTATACAAGTACCATTAATAAATCCTCTAAAAAGTTAAAAGATATTCCAAATTAAAGATTGAAAAATATCAAAAATAAAGTTTAACGCGTGTAATATATAAGACGGGGCCAGGAGAAAGGTGTAAGAATCCAACAGATCGAGATATTTCTTTCTCTTGGTTTACATATAAGTGCATGATAATTAGCTCTTAGCTAGACTTACCGGACAAAACCCTACCAAATCATGGATGGGACAGACTTAACGTATTTAGTAGTATTACTCATCGCCCTTGCCATTCTGTATTTGAGGTGCGCGATTGCAATCTGGTGGGGACAGGAAGAGCCCTCCACAACCGACATCGAGGTCGCGCAACAACAACAACGACCACAAGATTTCGTGAGCATTGAAAGAGTAGGAGTCATCGGCGTCATCCAACCACCAAAATCCGCGGAGCACGTGATCAGGATTACAGAGTGGTGCACCGAGTGTGCGATTTGCCTTGGGGACTACGAAAGCGACGGATATGGAGTTCTCCGTACGACTCTGAAGCCGTGTGGCCACCGGTTTCACAAGCTCTGCATCGACGCGTGGTTTGAGAACGGGCCCAAGTGCTGCCCTATTTGTCGTGGTGTGTCGCAAGATTCCTCCGACTCGGTTTCGATTAGGGTTAATTAGTTGACATGAGGTATAATGCGGTGTTGGTGGTATGTTTCTGATTATGACAGCACCGGGATTCTAGATTAGATGGTTTTTTTGTACCTAGTGTTCTTCAAATTGGATTGTTGCACTATAGAGACAACCTAACTCTGTGTACATTAATTTTCTATATTGTGAAGTGAAGACATCATGTACATCTTTTCAAGTCAAGGTAAATATATATACAATATTCCGAACATTGAGTTCATTGATGGAGTCCAATCTTGTCAATATGTAGCTAGAGTTTGTGAAGTTCATTGCTTAATTATCGTCTGTTGATCTCGATCTCGGTTTACTTCGGATCAAAGATAAGATAGAACATATATATCATATATTGTGTACTCCGCAACTAATTTGTTTATCTTTTAGACGGTTTATCCTTAGAAGATAGAAGTTAATTATCTTAACCAAGTATTAATTATCCACATATCTTGCTCAAAAAAAATTATCCACATATCATCTAGATTTACTTAGCTTTACCGATAGTACTAGTATCAGTCCCCGTGTCACGATTTGATTTAACTAAAAACTTACTTAACAACAAATAACAACGTTTACCCAGGGAAATCCCGCATCAACAGGATCTGAAGGGTCAGAATGGGGATGGGGGCATTTCATACCTAGATAGAATGCGCACAATACATTGATTAATTTATTTGAATTTCTTTTTGAGGGAGAGTCTTTAGATATATATAGATAGATAGATAATTATTATTTTTTTTGAATTTTTTTCTAATTTTTATCCACTCATAATTATATTTGTTGATGATTATATTTACTTATACATTGATTAATTTTATGTGTGTATTTGTATATATTTCTTTAAATTATGAGTGTATTAATAGATTTATAAATTAATTAAGTTGCTATGTGCATATATATTTTAACCAAAAAAAGATCTAACACGTATACGTTTGTATATACTGTATTAAGCTTTCCAAATATGATATAAAAAAATAACACAATATAAATTAATTATGTTATAAACTCGATATTGATAGAATTATATGAAACCCAAAGATTCGGTAATAACAAACTCAATATCTGTGCTCAAAAACAAACTCAATATCTAATCTAATACGTAATTAATCTATCTATCTTATATAAAACCAACACAAGCCGAACTTAAATAGCGGTATTGGATAAAATTATTTCACCCGTACCATGCACAAAGATTCTTACCCTACAAAAGACCTCAACGATCAAAATCCCGTGCTACGATCATACGAAACCATAAAACCCTAAGTCGATCGATCAGTTGATAAGAAATTTGAGGTCCATGGCCGGCGTTCCGGCACCTTCTCCGGCCAGTGATGCGTTCAATTACGCTGATGATTATGCGTTCAACCTCGTCTTCTTCGAGGTTATTCCATGGTTCTTGCTTGTTCTTCTTACGGCAGCACAAATATACCTCCAATGTTGCAAAGGTCTTCATGAACAAGAAGAAGAAGCCACCGACCTCGAAGCCGGAAACCCTAATAATAATCAACGACGACAACAACAACTTCGTCTACCGGTCAACATCGGTCAACAACTACCGGTCAACATCGGTCAACGGCCACCGTGTACACCCTTCATGCAGGCGCCACGGGCGGCACAGAGGCCAGAGGACCCAAATAGGATTGCGGAGATCTCAAGGGGGTGTAAAGAGTGCGTGTTCTGCCTCGGGGAATTCTCGAGCGACGCGATTGGGGTGGTTCGTGAGACTCTGACGCCTTGTGGACATCGGTTCCACAAGACTTGCATCGACAAGTGGTTGAAGGCTGGTCATGGGTGCCCTGTTTGTCGAGGTGTGCCGGGTATTTTCTCGACTTCTATGCGCGAAAAGTGTCCTTCCAATGTAGGTTAATGCACCATGCTAGCGAGCTAGGTTTATTCCTGGCTCTTTTATTTTGGGTGATTAAGAGTGAATTAAGGGCGTAGAGGTGTATATAATCTATCACGTCTTTTACTTTGTTTTAGTGTTGAGGAACTGTGGATAGTGAAAGATATGTTAACATTTTGAACTAGTTTCTTGAGTACCGGTAGATACCTTTGGTTCTACACAAGTACACTTGTTTTCTTGAGTGTTTTTATTCGTGGAATAACTTTTACTTGAAAAGGGGTTTTTTATAATGCTTCTACATGGTTTAACTTTAAATGGACTAATTTGAGTTGTGACGCGACCTACAAAATATTGAGGAAGCATTAGATGACTTTAAAAATGGAGGATTGCCTAAAAAAATTAAATCGGGAATGGATCATGTGTGACTTTTAATGGATTAATTAACACAATGGTGGTGCTTGAGTTCAATCAATTTGAATAGAAAAAACTTACTGAGAATTTTAGACTTGAAAACTGATCCAGAAATCAATGGTTAAAGTAATAATGTAATATTACGTACTTAGTATAAGAAAAACTTTATTCTACATATTCTCATATATTTTATTTCAAAAAATAATATTATATTATTAAAAAATTACCTAGTAGTCATAATATTATTGAAATAACCATAAAAAAATCATATTCTTGAGATGTTAGACCGATCCAAACTACTCAATAACTTGTCATAACCTGACTAATCTTGACCTTGAATTCGGTCAACCCGGACGAGAGATCTGTTTTGGGACATAGGTTAATCTTGGAACACCAAATAATATCCATAAATAATTGTTACTTTCTAAAAATTTAAATTTTTAATAAAAATGATGGATACAGTTTCATTTTTCATAGGTTAAATTTTGGAACACCAAAGAATATCCATAAATGTGTTGATAATATATACGATTTCA
Source organism: Polygonum maritimum (assembly GCA_963924305.1). Lineage (NCBI taxonomy): Eukaryota > Viridiplantae > Streptophyta > Magnoliopsida > Caryophyllales > Polygonaceae > Polygonum > Polygonum maritimum. The sequence continues at coordinate 7,122,146 of OZ002729.1, read as the reverse complement.
TCGCTTTCGCTTTATCCACCTTTGGAAAATTGAAAGAGATGTTCTGTCTAGGGTCATACGGGTTCCTCAAAGTCATGCCTCCATAGGTTGCGTTTTACTTTGAATAAGGGTGTTGTTTGCGGGTAAAATTTCACAAATTTATATTAAATCGAGATTTTGCTTGAAATAGTTAAAAATTAACCAAAATATTAAATTTGGTTAATCTATTTTAAATTAAATGCAAATATGATATTAAAGTTGACAAATATGTCATTCCATTTAATTTGGGCCCAAATTGAGATTGATTTGAGAGAGTTACAATTTGGCCCAAACAACAATTAAAAAAGAAATTAAAATTAAAAGAAATTAATTAGTGGTGGTTAAGGGTAGTTATCTAGTTAACTTCCTACCCAAACTAATATATAAGACCGAAAGAAATCATCGGCAAAAGGGGGGACTCTCTCTGACGTCCGAGGAACACAATCAAAACAAAGGGATTCTCTCCCATTTAAAAAAAGGAGTTGTAATGTAGAAATGATTCTCAATGAATTAATGTCTACGTACAATTCCAAGGCAACGTGAAGATAGAATGGGGAATGGCTTTATATATTAGTCTATGCCCAATTCAAAACGGAAGCGGCAAACAAGATCGATCGGCATACTTCGTACATGACGTCGATGATTCATGGAGGAGTCATGGGGTTTCCGGTCTTTGAAAAAGCCACGCATAAACTACCGTTTATACGCGAGAATTATCAAGATTTATATCTCGTGGGGGATTGAAAGTAATTACTTTCGTACCCCTACATTTTGTCGATATTTATAGTCGATTAGTCGATCCGAGAGTAATTACTTTTGGGTCTCTATACTACATTCGGATTTGTGGTTGACATGAAAGTAATTACTTTCGGGTCTCCACGTTAAGCAAAACGGTGATGGATTCGGAGTAATTACTTTCGAACCATTACACCGGTTATCATATATACTTCACAAAGGACTTAAAGGCCCTTTAAAACGGAGTAGTTAATTTGTGTATGGTACACCAACAAGACATTTTGTGCCCAATTTACTCCAAAATTATACATGGGTTTTTGACCAATAAAAAAATACAAAACGCATGATCAACTGGGCTTTGCCCATGATTTGCCCACTAAATATAAAATGCGTCGTCAATGTGATCGATCGAATTCATTTCACAGTATATGCTACTGGATTGAAAGCGATGATGACATGTATATGTATCACGGTCATGTTCGTGAATATATATATAAAATCACGTATGTACATTCATATATATGTATGTATATAAAAGGGGCCAGGTATATATATATATATGTATGAATTCGATCTGGTGGACAGCCAAAACGTGCGTATAGTCGGTATAGATCATGAATATATATTCATCATTGGCCAATTGGTACCAAAGTAGTTTGCTACCTCTTCGGATCAAATGGGTTAATACAGATCACGAGCAGATCGAAATTAACTTATGAGAAATATATATTTGGCCTTAACTCCCAAATTAATTTGATTTAAGAGGGGTGTTATGCAAATAAAGAATTATATGGCAAGATTATATGCCTTTTGAGTATGTGGCTAAATCGTAATCAAGGTTATCCATTTAAGTGGTTTAGTAGTTTAATTAATTAAAAAAGCGGAAGAGTTCATGTGAGGCAATTAATTCCCAAACCCAAGTTAATACGTACTATCTGATTGCTTATATGCAATTGCAAGTTATTAACACTTTGGTACGTGCGGGAGACTTTACGTGACAGGCTTCCGAGCATTATATATCTCGGTCCATTTTAACGACCTTTGTTTAATATAAATTTTACAAGGCTATGAAGGCCAAAATTAATTATTTAGAACTACGTAAAGACTTGATGTTCTTTTATGAACTACGTAGGAAACTTGATACCAATATATATTTATCAAGTTCAGTCGCAAATCTTAATTGAAACAAAATTAAGTTTAATTTGAGAACTACGTATGATTTGATCCCGTTCATACGGGTACGTAGGAAATTTAACGTGAAATTTATACGCGTTAGATTCAATCGCAACCTTAAATTAAAATTCAATGTCTTTTAGAACTACGTAAAGACTTAATGTTCTTCTATAAACTACGTAGGAAACTTGATATAAATTAAATATATAAAGTTCAGTCGCAAATCTTAATTGAAATAAAATTAAGTTTAATTAGGAACTACAAGTGGTTTGATCCCTTTCTAAAAAGAGTATGTAGGACACTTGACATAAAGCTAATCAAGGCTCGTCGAGTTCAATCACACTTCAAATTAAATTAACGTTTTTAACAAAAGAACTACGTATTGATTTGATGCCTAATAAAGGCTACGTAGGAAACTCAATATAAGACAATGTGTCCATTGAGTTCAATCACAACCCAAAATCAAAATCAAAATTAAACCTTAGAACTACGTATGATTTGATCCCGTTCATACGGGTACGTAGGAAATTTAACGTAAATTTGTATACGTTAAATTCAATCACGACCTTAAATTAAATTTTAATGGGTCATTAGAACTACGTATGATTTGATCCCGTTCATACGGGTACGTAGGAAATTTAACGTGAAATTTGTACGCGTTAAATTCAATCACAATTTTAAATTGAATTTTAATATGTCATTAAGAACTACGTGTTGATTTGATGCCTAATAAAGGCTACGTAGGAAACTCCATATATATGACAATGTGTCATCGAGTTCAATTACACCCCAGTGTAAATTAACGTCTCCTAAAGAACTACGTAAAGACTTGATGTTCTTTATGAACTACGTAGGAAACTTGATATTGATCATATATATCAAGTCCAGTCGCGGATCTCAAATCAAACGAGATATATGTCCTAGAACTACGTTTGACTTGATTCCATATCATATAAATGGATACGTAGGAAATACGACATAAAAATATAAATGTGCCGTATTCAATCACAAATTAAATTAAAAACAATAAACCCTTAAGCCTTGTGTTTGATAGTGAAGAGATTATACAACCCTTCCTAGAAGGTGGGTTTAATCTTATTTGCACCGCACAAATGGTAGTTGGTTTGAGTTCGAGCAACCCTTCTTAGAAGGTGGGTTCGGGCTTATTCCGCTGATGTGTGGAAATCAAACATAAAACCAAAATAAACAAACAAATAATTCTGAACTACGTAAGGCTTGATTCTCTATAAAAGAGATACGTAGGCAACCCGTAAAATTGGGTGCAGCCCAAATCATAAAAAACATTAAATATTTTGTATCGATATTGCTTTTAATCAAAAGAGTCAAAAGAGAGGGTCGAACTAAAATAAAAATAATTATTATATGTTTTGCAATTTTGTGTACATTTTTGCTCAACAGGTGTTGAACCCGAATTGGCTACTAGACTCCCATCAGTGGCGGAACCGGGATTTTAGCTCAGAGGGGGCTAAATAGCTTAATTTAAGTATAATCGTTACAAATTTGATCAATCTAAATAAACCCGATATGTTCAATCTATAATTATAAAATTAGTTCTAATCCGAGTAAAGAAAATGAAACAAAATTAAGTTTTTATTAAACTCAAAGTGGACTTCAGGAAACATTATGATCCAATTGGTAAGTTTAAAGTTCAAACCGATAAGTTTTAGATACAGTACATGTGGCTCGTGTTTGGACGGGCGGATGGTGTCATCAACGTCGAGGCATGCGGAAATGTGGAAGTGAAGCGGTTGGAGGACGGAGGCGGGGAGATCTGAGGCAAACAATGCCGATCCTAACAAATTAGAGGCACTGAGCGAAAATTAATTAAGGGATGTTTTGCATAAAATTTCTTCCATTATTATACAAAAATTCCTCTTTTTTAAAAATTAGCTAATACTTAGTATTTTTCACTAATCATATGTTTCGCCATCTTTTTTTTACGGCCTAACTTCATTTCAGTTATAGTGTATGGTGGTGTTTGTTTATATATAAGTTTTTAATATTCCATCCATTTTGAAATAGACGTCTATGTTGGGGAAATTTCGGATCGTCCCTGCACAACTGATGGATAGTAAGCGAACCAAGAAAAAGACAACAAGCAATTGTTGACCCAGTTCGTCTCAAGGACTACGTTTGGGGGCACTACCAAGCTAGGGATTCTCCACGTACTAGATCAGAGAACTCTAAGGTTTATAAAGATTCTTCCTAAGCCTAAATTCTCAATCTCGCTTTCAGGATCTCTCTCAATGCTTTTTGGTAACACACCAATTATAATAATCGAGTTGAGTATAAATAAAAAAAACTAGAGCTACAAGATATCTTTTTTCCCTAAGAAACAATGTCTCCCAAAAAAGGATAAGATCTTCTCGAAAAAAAGTCAAACCTCGCTGCACGCGGTCCAAAACTCGCCCAAGCCCGGAAACTCGCCCGAGTTTCGAGCACTCCCTCTCGGCCTCCAAACCGCGGGCTCGGCCGGCAAAGCGCGCCCGCTCTTTGGGCGTTTCTGCCGAGCTTTGCCGCAACCCCGAACCGCGGGATGGCCCGGACAAAGCGCGCCCGCGCTTTCGCTGCTGCCTGAGTCCTCGCACCTCGCCCCCGGCCCGATTCTTCATCTTCGACTTCTCTTCCTCGTCTTTTGGTCTTAGCTCATCCCGCCTTCTTCCGCTCAACCGAATCAGGCTCCATACTCAACAGTCTATATAACAACCAACCTTTTCTCATTTCACAATACTTGTAAATTTCACATTTTCTCCATCAATTTTCATTTATACCCCTAATAATTATTTATATCATAATCATATACATTTTTTCATTTTTTTACACTAATAATTAACTTAATAATAATAATATAGATAATATAGGGAAAACAGTTCTTTCTCAATATATCTACAAATGTTATTTGGACAATTATTTTAATACGGAGGGAATAATGTATTACTATAATAATAATTTTATAAAAAAAAACATAAAATCGACTCCCATCCAATTTTTTATATTTGTAATTAAGTATCGAATAATAAAAAATAACTAAAATAAATTTACAAAAATGATGTGTATGTTAAGATTTTTGTTACCAAAGGACTATAAAGATCTTATTTTTTTGTTTTCTCTTGGCCGAAAAAGATATCTATACTACCTATAGTATAAAGCGGAGACAATGTCTTCACAAAAATTTGCGCCACGTGTCATTTCTATAGTAAAATAATCAGTCGGGCCCTCCTTTATACAAACTAGTTGTACCCGTCGTGCCACGCACGACTCGTGTTTTTGTAATTTTTTGAATATATCATAAATAGAATCGTAGTGTGATAATGTATAATAAAAAATTTGACATAATTTAAATTCATCGAGTATTAGAAGACTTTAATTGATATATAATCGATTAAGAATATATTGCTATGCACTTATATTTTATAGTCAATAATATACATTATTTTGCAATTTATATTTACTTATATTTTAGTATGCTAATCACCAACTTGATATAATCAAATTAAACATGTAGTTGTTTTATTCATAATATTTAATGAATAATTGTTTGCCTCTATATGCGTGAATAAACCAAAAAAATATCTTATTAATATATAATATATTTTCAACATTCAAGATAATATTATTGTTTACGTATTGTATTATACGTGATACTTGTTTTTTTTAGTCCTATTGTACATTTGTACGTGATACTATGAGTACCTTATAATGTAGAAGAAAATCAATCAATGGTATATGTGAACGCATATTGGGTATTTTTTGTAGAAGAAAATTGAAGATAAAATTATTTAAGGAATATAAAAATAAAGACAGATAGTATGGCTTTAAAGATAATGTTGAAAATTAGATAATTAAGGAAAATAAAAAGATATAGGGTTGTTATTATCTATTTGAGTTGAAAAAAAAAATTAAAATTAAGCGGGGCCAAAATTAACGTGGAGGCTCGAAATTCTCCGGGTTTAATATATAGTATAGACTAGTCGCACCCGTCGTGCCATGCACGACTTCTATTTTTAAATCTCTTTTTTGATATACAATATATAGAATATTAATATAATTCACGTACCCTGCACGGGATTAGTATTAAAATTTTGCTCAAATATTTTTTCATATACCTTAAATATTTTGTGATAATCAAGTTTAATTTAATATTAAAATGTGATAATAAATAGGAAAAAATATTATTTAGTCAGTTTTTATAATAATTTATTGGATTTAGTTAATGTGTGTCCATGGATACATATTAGTAAACTAATTATTTTAAATATATTCCAATTTTTTCACCCATTTTAATAATCATTTAATATAATAAACTAAAGTTATAGAAAAATGAAAGGGCACATTATAAAAATATTTAATTTGGAAAGTAAATCATAAAAAAAAAGTCGTAAGTCCTGTAAAAAAATCTTAAATAATTCTAGAAAATTAAAACTATGATAAAAAAAATGGATATATGGTGTAATATAGTGATTAAACCTAGACAAAATATACATATGGTTTAATTCAAGATTTTTTTTAGTAATTAGCTATTTAAATGTGATTCCAAATATACTTATGATTTTGATTACTTTTTTTTGGTCGAAAAAGATTTTGATTACTAAAGATTGTGATTGCTAACTACAAATATACTTATCATAAAAAAAAGCAAGATAAAAAAATGGATTCAGTAAAATCTTCTTGCTAAATATATGCCTTTGTACAATTTGGGTTCGGTGAACTATTTTATTTTCAAGATGTAGGATTGTTTTTCATTTTGTTGTAATATATAAAATATAAATGGAAACAAATTAAAGGGAAAAGATTAAAACGATATATTGAGAACCAAACCGATATACGGTGTAATAAAATAAGTTTAGTTGATTGCCTTAATACCCATTCCGAGTTGGATGTGATTCTAAATAATTTCAATGTTTTTTTTTGATGTAGGAATTTTTTTGTTTCCATTTATACTTTAGGGAAAATATAAAATATAAATGGAAACAATAGATATGGTAAAAAAAGATAAGATTTGGATTTTACCAAGATATACTATTACTAAAAATATTTTTGTGATATTTGACTAAAAAAATATTTTCGGAATACCCTTAATAAAATCCAAGTATACCTATAATAAAAAAAATCAAACTTTGAAGATAACAATTCGGTAAAATTTCTTGCTAAATAGTTCCAACTACAAAATCATGGATACTTATTTTGCTAGATAGTTCCAACTACAAAATTATGGATACTTATTTTTTAAGATTTTGTTACTATAATCATGCTTAGAATTAGGAGGAGGTTAGTAGTAGTATCGAAAACAATTTCAACCAAAAAAAGTAGTATTTAAAAAAAAAGGAGGTTAAGAAGATTTGGTTGTTATATAGTAGATTATATGTATAATTTGTTTTTAAAAAAATGCGGATTTGGTATTAAAAAAATGGAGAAGATGTTTTTTATTATTATCTAACTTTTTAATGATGATTTATCATTATCTAAAATATTAAATATCAAAAATTCAATATCAAAATTTTAAAAAAAGGAAACAAAATTTCTACATCAAAGTTCTACAAAATAATTTCCTACCTCATCAATGGCCACGGATTCTTGCCATCAAATCTTATTACATAATCGGGTTTATAATTTTTTTATATATTATTTTTAGTAGTTATCTGATAAGGAAAAGTTTTCCATTATTAAAAAGATTTGGTTGTTATATAGTAGATTTAGATTACCTTTATAATTTGTTAAGAAAAAGCGGATTTGGTACAAAAAATAAGGAAGATTTTTTTTATTATCTAAAATTTAAAGGATGATTTATCATTATCTAAAATATTAAATATCAAAAATTCTACAAAATATTTTCCTTATATTTCAGCAATGGCATTGGATTCTTGCCATCAAAATCGGGTTGATAAATTTTTATATATTATTTTTAGTAGTTATCGTATAAGGAAAAGTTTTCAATTATTTATTATGAAGATTTGGTTGTTATATACGGATAAGGAAAAGCTTTTTTTTCGGCAATCAAAAAATAAGCTAAATAAGGATAAAATAAAATAAGGATAAAATCAATTGAGGAGGTTAATTTATAGTATTTTTTTTCGGCAATCAAAAAATTAATTAAATGACATGGCTTAAGGAAATGATGACACGTGGCAAAAGCTGATGTGGCGCATTCTCAGATCGACACGTGGACAAAGCTGACGTGGCGCATCGTGGAAGCTCCAATCCTTACGGCTTTTATATATACTAGCAAATGACCCGCACCTTGTACGGGGTGTTATTTATTTATATAACATCTAATCTTTTTATTGAGATATTAATATGATATGATAGTAAAAAGTATATAAACATATTATTTTTATAGAATGAATATTTGGCTTAAATATAGTGGTAGAATTTGCTACATACCATAATAAAATCACGAACAATAATTTATAATTAATATGCTATTTAATTAAATGGGTAAAATATTATGATTATGACTAAATAAAAATATATTTTTAATAAAAAGTTTATGATAGATCTGTGTATTAATTAAATGGATATAATGATAAGGTTGAGATTTATATAAGATAGAATTGTTACTTAAACAAATCAAATTCTAAGATAGAACTAATATCTTAATTATGTATAAGATTTAATAAGTTAATTTTTTAAAAGTGACGAATACAATGTAAGAAATATTTTTAATAAGATAGTTTTTTAATTATATAGTAATAGATTAGTAATAGTAACAATTATAGATAGATTTAATAAAAAATATAATTATTTAAAGATATAGATATACCAAATCTTAGCTAACTTTGTTAACATGCTATATTATATCTTTACAATGTATATAAACTACATGCTTTTACGTAATATATCAATGCAAATGATATATTAACATGCTTTAATATATATGCATATAAAATTAACATGCTCTTACTTTACTTTTATAGTGATATCTGTAGCTACAATATATCTTTAGGTAAGTAGTAGAAAATCTTAATATGGTTGAGAAAGATAAAATTTTCAATTTAATAAAGGATAAAAGAATTTATATATAATCTATTATTTTAATAAAAGGGGTGATGTGGCGCAATATGGTGGCGGAATTTGCTTCCGCTTTAGTATATAGTAATAGATAGATAGATAGATATAGATTAGGTAGTTAAAATCTCATATAATCTTATCTTGTAAAAATTGCTTAAAATTTACCAAAAAATTATGAATTATCACTTACCAAGAATTAGTTATAATATTCTAATAAATATTATTATTTAATAAAAAATGACATTTATCGTAAACTAATTTTTGAACAAATCGAACTTATTTATATTATGAGTTGAATTACTATTGGTAAAAAAACAATAATCACAATACGAAGATAAATATATATGATTCTATAATTTTAACATGTTAATTTACATATCTATATTAAATTCGATTAATAATCACATTACCCGTACATGGTACGGGGGTTTAACTAGTTACGTATTATTTTGTTTAATATTCGATGGAGCAATAATATTATCTTGATAGATAGATAAAAACCAAGCGATACCCCTAAATAAAAACCTTAGACCTCTACAAACTTGTGCTCCAATATCAAAAAACCCTAAGTCGGTCGTTGATAAGCCTTGGAGTTCCATGCAAGGATCTCTCACCGGTATCTTCTCCGGCCGGACACATGCCCTATTTATGGATACTCGTCGCCCTACTCTTCATTCTTCTTATTGTCCCAGTCATCATGATAATATTGAAATCTAGCAACGGTGAACAGCGACCCAACCTTGACGGAACCCCTAATAACCGTCGGCCATCTCCAAGTCAAAGTCGTCCCTCTAGTGGTCCCCAGCAGCGGCAACAGCCTCTTAGAGCGGTCAACGTCAGTCAACGACCGTCGCTGAGAAGTCAACAGCCAGCCAGCCCCGCTGTCGGGCAGAGGCGAACAGAGGATCAGCTTAGGGTTCAGGAGATCTCGGGGGAGCGTGACGAGTGCACGATCTGCCTCGGGGAATTCTGGACCGGAGTGGCTCATGAGACTCTTAAGCCGTGCGGACACCGATTCCATAGGGCTTGCATCGATGAGTGGTTCAAGGCAGGCCGCAATTGCCCTATTTGTCGCAAGATTCCTCGATTACCGTTCAGGGAAACTAAATCTTCCTTCCGACGTAGGTTAGCTAGGTGTTTTACCTGACCCTTAATAAGTTTAGGTGCATTAAGTATGTTGAGGTATTGATCTCTTCTTTTTTTGTTTCTTTTTTGTCCAAGTAGAGGTTTTGAATCTCTAGCTAGTTTATTAGTCTATGTGTTCTTTTATTTTTCTTAGAGTTTGAGGAATTTTTTTAGGGGGTTGATTTTATTTTTCTTAGAGTTCGAGGAATTTGAAGTCCGAGACTGAATCAGGAGGATCGTCTTTTTTCTTATTATAAGGGGTTTGACAAGATCTAAAAACAAAGCAATAGTTTTTCTTATTTTTAGGTTTGACAATTGTGAAACATTGTTTTTTGAGTTTCTAGCTGTTTGTTCTGATTCAATACTAGGGAACAATGACATAGATTTGTGGTACAAGACTCAAAATACCCGTTGGTCTAGTGGGATGTGGCACTTGACCCCTTAAGCGCTTGTTCAAGAGGTTTGAAGTTCAAATCTCCTTGACAGCGTGGATGGAGCAACGGAATTGGGAGGGTCGCCCCCTTCACAGGGCCACTGCAGTACCCGGTCCGGATGTAGGCGGGGTTTACTAGCCGAACCGGACGTGAGAGCAAAAAAAAAAAAAGACTCAAAATAAATCACTACGGGTATATATATAATTTGAAAGGCAAGGAACTTCAAAATTGATTATACGAGTGAGGAATGTACCAACATTTTGAAGCCATGTCACTCTAGGTTTTCCTATTATGTTTTGTAAAAACCTAATCGACCACACATATAAGCTACTGCCCTTAGGCATTTATAATAGATCGATAACCATGGATGGCATCCCCGCAGCCTCCCCAACCGATGGGAACCCGACGACGGTGAGCCACGGGCCCGGTCTACTCGCACTCTACTTCACCCTCGTTCTCTTCGTCCTCCTCATCCGTTGCTGGCCGGAGTGCAAGCCACGTGGCAACCCCGACGTCGAGGCCCAGCTCCATTTGACCCACCAAAGCAATCGCCCTACGCACCATGATCACGGACATCACAACGTACATTATCAAATGGGATTGGGCTCATTTCCCTACCACTTCGTCGACACGCCTGAGACCAACGTCCAATGGCCTAGGCGTGTCGACGAAGGGAGGATCAAGGAGATCGCGGCCGTGTGCACGGAGTGCGCGATCTGCCTCGGGGAGTACGCGGACGACGAATGGGGAGTGAGCCATCGGACCCTGAAGCCGTGTGGCCACCGCTTCCATCGCCTTTGCATCGACCCGTGGCTCGACACCGAGCAACGCCGCTGCCCTATCTGTCGCGCCGTGCCACATGAGTCGTCATTCGAGATCGTCCACGCGATCCATTGATTGAAATGCAATCATTGTCTTTGCAATCTTATGTAATTCCATTTGGTGATTTTGTTTTTCTCTTCTTCTTTTTTTTTTTTTTTTTTTTGCACAAGCCGATCGAATCGTGATTGATTGATTATGTGCTAGGCTGCTAGCTAGGGTTCTTTTAGTTTAACCCCAATTTGTTTGTGTCGGCGGCGGATTGTATAATGGAATTAACTATGCGTTGATTTTCTTAAATCCAATTTGAGTGATATTAAGTTGAGAAAAAATAAATAAAGTTGGATGAATCCTACAAACAAACTAGATTCGTCCTCTTTTAAATAGAGATGGAAATTATTCATGGGTCCCCGATTTACCCGATCACCCGACCCGAATATATGGACGAAAACCCGAAGAAAGGTGGATGAAGTGCGGGTGTGTGGGTGTGCGGGTGTGTAGATGGGTTGGGTTTTGGTGGAGAGCCATCCGAACCGTCACCCGATCCATGACCCGTTCATCCATCCGACTCATTTACCCGAATGCATACTGCTCTTGAATTTGATATTGCATTCCAATTTCCACGTTATTATCTTGCAATTGGGATCATATATTGCACTATTTTTTGTATTAGACTACTAGTTTATTTTTATTTTTATTGGACCTAATAAATTAGTAAGTTTTTATATAGTCTATACATGATAATTATGTAAAATTATAAATTTAGCTTAGAATCTTGATAGGATTCGCGGAGACCCAACCCACCCGATTACTCCACGGACGATGGACGGGGTGGATGTGGGTGGTGAATTCTATGGGTGGTGGATGGATCGGGTGGGGTACTTTTTCATGAATAGGGTGATGGAAATGGCTCATCCACCCATAACCCGATCCATTTCCATTCCTACTTTTAAATGTAACTAGTGTAATTCTCGTGCCATGCACAAGGTTTGGATTTAATTTTTTAACGCATGAAAAATAATTATGATAATTAAATTTAGTTCACCGTTAAAATATAAAAAAATGTAAAATAAAGAATATTTTACAATTAACAATTAATCGATATGAAATTGATATAACCAAAACACCATAATGAAAGATTCTTTAATGTATTTTATGACCCAATTTTTTTCAACAAAATGTATTAACTTATTAAAACAAAATTTATAAATAAATAAGATGGAACAATGGAGAAGAGTGATTATATTAACAAATCATGGTCCTATATATAATGTGTAGTAAATGTCAAGATGTCATCAAAATTTTCCGTTTTTATAATATTACAAATTAGGAAGAAAAATCTTAATTGATTATTTTATGGAAAGGATAAAGTAATGTTGAAACAAATGTTTATCCTTTTTCATCGTATAGAATGTTATCTGGTCATAATCGTAATAAATTGGAGAATTTTAGATGTATAATATCATAAATTAGTAAAAAATACAATAAATAAATCTTGAGAAAAAGTATTACTTTTTTCCATTCCATTTGTTCTTTTTCTACATAATTAACTTTTTTTAAAATTTAAAAGATTGCTTAAGAAAATTTGATCCGGTCACAATTCTTGCACATAATTATTTGTTTCCTAATTTAGAAGATTACTTAGACTAATGTGATTCGATAGTTAGATAAAGATTGTACAATCTTGATAAGAAAAAAATAGGCGATCACAATTGTTAAAAAGATTATAAATGATTACTCTTTTCCTATTTTAGGCTTAAAATAATTCTTTCATATAGTAATTAGTATCTTAAGTAAATTTCAACACGTAGTCATTTACCGATTTTTTAATTTTGGAAAATCAAAATTCAAGGTAAAATAACAAACCAACTCTTCCGCAAGGTAATTATGATTAAGGTGGTCAAATGAAATTAATGATATGGCTAGAATTACTGATGGTTAAGATTTGACTGAAATTAACTAATATATAAATGAAATTAATAATGGTTAAGACCTGAAGATTGACCAAATGAATCTTAGTACTACCCATTTTAAATATTTATATTGTTTATAAAATGATATGCAAGATAAATAAATAAATTTCAACAAAATGTATACATCCATAACAAATACCAACGAGAATTAAGGAATGATGAATGGGAAAGAGAATAAAAATAGAAATTAATTTGCATGAATATTAAAGTAGAGATTTAATTCGAATAAAATCTAAAGTATCGTAACTACTTACGGAAAATATCGGGGTGGATATCAATCATATAGTTAGAATATCAAAACTAATTACTAAATATATCATGAAAAAATATGACATGGGTATTAGAAAATAAATAATATATGATCATGTGGATCAACGATATACGTGGCATATCCTTGGGACGACATGTGGAAAAATTTGAGGTGGCGCAATGCGGTGGCTCCAATCCTATCACCATTAGAGTGACTAATAGCAAGAGACTTAATGTGTGAAAGCATGTCCAAAGTCTTCTTATCGATTTTCCCAAATGTGAAAAAAACAAGGAGGATAAATTTGTATCCGTACTCTTCACATTTGGACTCATACTTCATCGATCTTTTTTCTCTCAACGACATTGTGCAAGGTCAACCCATGCACCCATGAACTCGCACCCATACTAGCAAAGGGGGAGACCTTAGTCACATCCACACACATGTCCTGCCCATTCTCCGAGAGAAAACACATAGGAGCCTACTTCCGCATTACGACCCCGATATTGGCACATGCCCTATATCAACAAAATAAAAATATCCCACACCAGTTTATGCGTGAATTCACCCCCATATCATTAGAACAATGAACAACATGATCCCCCATTTGTCCATCTTAAAACCGTTACAACTCGGGCAAATAATGCCATCTGGAAAAAGATGCACCATAAGTTCATAGCACGGCATAGAACGGAAAAGACCTTTTCCAAGGCATAAGTGAATCACTCTCCTACTTAGCTTTATAAAGTGCTATAGACTTACAAAAATGTTTCTTTTTGAAAAGAGGCATACACTTTGATGTCTTTCTACCAAAAAATGTACACTTTGATGTCATTCTATTAGTCGATCATATAGTGATACCGGCTAGACCTCAACCTGATTTATTTTATTATATTATTTTTATGTTTGTAAATAATATTATATTCTTGTTTCAATTATATATATAAATTATAAATTGTCCATATTTACACATGAAATTCATTAGATAAATACACGTCATCTTCCCGGCTATAATAGACTCAACTATAAAGCCCACATCTTTTAACAACCACAACTTAATTTGGGCGAAATGCAATTGTATATCTACGAGTATGCTAGCTTCAAATGAGGATGCTTCTCTTCGACTCTGCTAGTGCCCTAACTACACTCTCTTATGGTTATTTTCGTCACATTTTTTTGTGATTGATACTGAAGCTTGCTAAAATAACGCATAATTCTCACTATGTAGGCGAATCTACTTTTGATAATTTGCTTGAAGATAAATTAATTTCGAGTTAGTCAAATATGGTAGACTGATATATAATCTACTTTTGAAAAAATTAAGCTCTTACGGCCACAGTCGATTATGGTCGTGAGAGCTTAATTTTTTCTTATCATGTCGTTTTTTACAGGGTTTGACCTCGAATCGTATCTTTTCTCATCGCGCTTGTTTTTTCACAAAGGTGATAGATACACGTCATCTTACCGGTTATAACCGACTCAACTCTAATGCCCACATTTTAAAACAATCACAACTTAATTTGGACGAATTGCAATTGTATATGTAAGAGTATGCTAGCTTAAAATGAGGATGTTTCTCTTCGACTCTTCTGGTGCCCTAACTACACACTCTTAATGGTTATTTTTGGTCATATTTTGTTGTGATACTGAATCTAGCTAAAATAACGCATAATTTTCACTATGCAGGTCAATCTATATTCAATGATTTGCTTGAAGATAACTTCATTTTGAGTTAGTCGAATATGGTAGACTGATATTTAATCTACTTTCGAAAAAATTAAGCTCTTACGACCACAGTCGATTATGGTCGTGACAGCTTAACTGTTTCTTATCATGTCGTTTTTTACGGGGTTTAACCTCGAATCGTATCTTTTCTCATCGCGCTTGTTTTTTCACAAAGGCGATAGATACACGTCAGCTTACCGGTTATAACTGACTCAACTCTAACACCCACATTTTTAAACAACCACAACTTAATTTGGACGAAACGCAATTGTATATGTACGAGTATGCTAGCTTCAAATGATGACGCTTCTCTTCGACTCCTCTAGTGCCCTAACTACTCTCTTATGGTTATTTTCGTCACATTTTGTTGTGATACTGAATCTAGCTAAAATAACGCGTAATTCTCACTATGCAGGCGAATCTAGCTACTGTCAATGATTTGCTTGAAGATAACTTCATTTCGAGGTAGTCAAATGCAATAGACCGATATTTAATATACCTTTGAAAAAAAATTAAGCTCTCACGACTACAATCGATAATGGTCATGAAAGCTTAATTTTTTCTTCTCATGTCGTTTTTTTTACGGGGTTTGACCTCAAATCGTATATTTTCTCATCATGTTTGTTTTTTCATACATCGTTAAGCCATTTGAAGTAAACATAAACCTCCATATATCTACTTACACGAGTTAGAAAATCCATAACAACCGACACTCTAATCTCCATTCGACATTCACAAAGGTGATAGGACCAATCCATATGATCAGCTAAAAACAGCAATGCAATTCCTCCAAAAGGAAATGCATCCCCATTACCCCATATATCGATTTCCTGCCAACAAAACTTTCCCTTTACATCCATAACTTACATCCGGAGTTTAATTGCTCAACAGCCCAGATGCATGACTCTAACAGCACTACTACAGTGCATCTCACTAACGCCGTTTAAGGGACGTTAACCCACTCTCTCTTAACCGCCAAACGGCGGCCCGTTGACGACCACTGACTGACGGCCAAATCAATCAAACCCACTCTATAAAAAACCCACAGCTCACATTTTTGGCTCCCACAGGTTCACAATTTCAGCGTGGTGGGTTTTTGAGGATCTAGGGTTCATCGATCTGCTGCTCCCTCTCTAGCTCCATCTGGATTCTGGGTCCATCTCGATTTCTCGGTAATTCTCTTTGTCTGGGTTTTCTTGATTTTGATTTCCTTTCATTGTTTGTGCTTGCATGTTTGAAATGATGTATAATTTGGTTTGTGTAGAAAGTAATTGCACTTGACGATCACTCTAGTACTATGTGAAAATTAGTGGATCTGTTGATTTTACTTATGATTACTAGCAAAGAAGCACGTTGAATAGAAGTATTTCACAAGAGGAACTAATATTATAAGAAAATTGAAAATTAAAGTGGCTAAGATTAAGATCTAATTTCGACCCAAAAAAAAAGATTAAGATCTAATGAAATCTATATGTGGAATTCTTGGACCATGATACGAAAGTACTTACGTTATGCCTGATTTATACACACCTAGTGTTTGTGTAGATTTGTCCGGAATTCTTGCTGAATTTTGGGGATCCAAACCAAATGCATGTCTTTTTTAAGTGTAGAAATATTTTGACTTTCTTTTGGGCAGATGAATTTTGATTTGTTTATTTTTTCTGATGGGAAGTGTGATTCAGGATGGTCTAGTGATGTAGGAAAATTAGGGTTTGTCTTGGCTAGTTGTCAATTTCATTTAGCAAAAACTGAGGGGAATTTTTTTATTTCAAGCCCAGGCTGATGATGATTGGTGACTTGCATGTTTTTGGATGTGGTCCATATGTTGGTAGAGCTAGCTGTTTTAGAGTGTTTACTTTGTAGTTTCTTGGGTGTCCATGGCTTCTTGCCACCCAATTCTGCATTTTAGGGATGTCATTAGGTTGTTCCGGGTTTCGGTTACTACATTAGGGAAAAAAAACAAGAGTGGCACGCGCTCGATCCTCAAGTGAAAATAGATCTGAAAACGACAATTTACACGTGGACATCGCATCGCCTTTTTGGTGGTTAGATAATGACTATAAATCCGTATCGACTATAAATTAAGGCTTACAGATTGCATTTCCTTCTTGGTCGTTAGGTAATGATTATAAATACATAATTCGTATATCGACAACAAATGAGGCTAACGGCCTTGCTACTTTAATTAATGCATCTCTCGGTATTGCCTCATTTGAGATTTTATGTGTCGCGCGCATATAGAGTTTGTTAGGGCTGATCTTATTTCATTTCTATAGTTCATTTATGGCTCTTGTCTATCATTTTGGCAGGCTTCGAAGCTAATCACCATGGGCTTCGACAATGAGTGCATCAAAGATATTCAATCTCTCAATGGAGAGTTTTTCTGTCCAGTATGTAGGCTCCTTGTTTTCCCTGATGAGGCTTGGAAGACTCCGTGTGGCCACTTGTATTGCAAGGCTTGCATAGCCTATGTTACGCAAAGTACAAGTACTTGTCCGTATGATGGCATGTTCGTGCCTCGGTTGCGGACTAAGGTGCTTTATCTTTACAGTGACTCATCATAGATATCTCACATTTTCGCCTTAAGACATTTATATCATGTTTGTTCTAAAATACAATATTTCCGTTTGCAGCCCCTTCTTCAAGTAGACAGAATGCTGGCTGATACCATATGGCGGATATCTGTTCGCTGTCTGTATCACAAAAGTGGATGTACTTGGGAAGGCACCTTATTGGAGTGTCTTGCTCATTCTTCTAGGTGTGACTTTGGCTATTATTCGGTTAATTGCAGTCGCTGTGGAGTGCTGATACTACACATGCAAATGTCAGAACACCTTAACTTCTGCAGTGTACGTAATATCTTACTAGACACCTTCTCACTTCCTTAGAAAATGTATGTACATGTTCTGATTTCTGATTAAATCATTGTGTCTGAATCAGGCTATGCGTCAGCAGGCGCCGCCTTCTCAGGTCACTCAGTTGCCTCAGCAGCCTAATCAAGCTCCCTCGACCTCCCATATGCAACAGATTCTACCTTCTGGGGAAAGACAAGATCATGAGCAAAATGTGTGTTCTGAGCAACATGTCACTTACTCTAATGCTCAGATCACTTATCTTGAGGATCAGCTTTTAGGTGAAGACATGGATACACTACTTGATAATGCAGCTGCGAATCATAACCAACCGGCTTATCCCCAAGTGCACACCGGAACCCAGAGTTTTCCTGATCAGCAGTATATGCAAGCGCCGCCGAGTTATCCACCTCCCACACATCCTCAACCAATGCATAGCCAAGTAGCATGTCATGCACCATCTTATGCGGAACAACAGCAACCTAGACCCCAGGATATACCACAACCGATGCAAATGCCACAGAATTACCAAACTTATCCTCCAATGCAACCTCAGTCGTGGGAAAACTCAAATGTCTTTCACCCACAAACTGATCTACCTATGCAGAACCAGCTTCAACCAAATGCTTATCCCATGGTTCAGGGACAATCTTATCAGCCACCTCACGTGCCTACACGAGTACCTTTCTCTGCCGAGCCTGTTCTTGCCCATCCGCCTTCACTTAACAATCCATCTGGATTGATGTCTTCAAACAATTTGTCTGGGGAGGCTTCATACTTGGGATATGGGACACAAGAAACAAATGGGCATGTAAGTATAGGATTTTCTCAAAGTCAGGTTATGCCATCTTTCCCTCCGGCCCCAGCATCGCAGCTTCCAGTACAAAGACAATCATTACCCTTACAGCCACCACAGGTATTGAATAGTGGGATGACGGCAGCAACCTTGTTACAAAGCCATGAAAATCGTGTTGGTCATCGTTTTGGTCCTTCAAATCCTCTGGAGGGGAACGGTTTACCCGTGGAGAATGTAAAACAAGAGCATGATATTCTTGAGTTTCCGGCATCATCTCCAGCTTTTTGGGATGATATGCCCATAAGTTATTCACCTAATTTGCATGAACCAACTCCTAGAATGTGCCCTTCAACTTCCATACCCATGCCTTCTCACCAACAAGTTGGTTCAGGTGACATGTCTAAACTGATAATTAAGATTTCTTGATGAAAACTATAATGTTACCAAATTTTCCTCATTTCTACCTTTTGTTGTTTATCTAGCTAGGAGAAGCTTGTGAAGATAGCTTGGCTATTGAAAACTCTGATAGAAACAATGTTGGTATTCTTAAAGCCGGATTTGATCATTTTTCAGGTGGTGGATTTGATGCTACTAAGGCTCATTCATCTGAAGAGGGATCGAGGAGCTCCACTTTTTCTTCGAATCCAAATGCTATTCATGGAGGTAAGTTTTCAGCTCCACCAGTCCATTTACAAAATTGTTAGTCTAATATCGGTCAATCTTGCAAATTCGACTTACGATTCTTACAAACATGTTTAGGTGGATTTTCATTTGATCAAGGTGTGGTTCCTAGTCATGTTGGGAGTGTTGAGAGTTATGGCGGTCCACCTCAAGAAGAAAAAACTTCTATTCCCAATAGCTCTCAGCTACAACAACAACAACAAGCTTATTCATACAGTAATGGGACGCTATCCAAGAGTAGCGATTTTTCAAGCAAACGTCCACTTGGAGGAGGATTTTACCCCGTAAGTGTGGACTTCGAATGAGCTCATTGTCCACTTTGTTAATGTTTATTTGTTTATAGTTACCATCAGTCCATAAGTTTCCTTATCCATGTGCACTAAATGATTTCTTTTATCCTGATTCTTGTTTTCTCTTGGGTTTGCACAACATAAGGGTGAATTGGGTCCATCTAACAGTTATCTGAAAAAGAAGCGAGTGAAGACACTGTGTCATGTTTGTAATATGGGGGTGGAAGATTTGAGGAGGCATTCTCAGACGATGCAGCACCGGGTGGCCATGGACCTTCTCGCAAAGAAACAAAAGACTTTAATGAAGCCAAAGTAAGCTCTTATGCTATATATGTTTCAATAAAGCAAGGATCCAACTTATTCTCTTGCTTCCTCACTTCTAGTAGCTAGTGTGTTGACATTGTGGCTGCCTTTTTGAAGCATAATATTACTTGCATGAGAATAATGGTAATGATTTTCTCCGCGGTCATCTAAATCAAGCTTTGTCTTCATTTGTAGATTTTCGAACGATCATTCCCCAATTGATGGGCGACGCTACCCATGGAATGGCAATCCTGATGACGGCCATGACAATAATGGTAATGCACCAACTGTCCAATGAACTGTCCTGGTGTGGTGTCATTGCTAAAGGCTTAATTTTTAGTGTTTTCGTTATTGAGATCGGTGATTCAGTGTCACATGACTTTCTGTTTTCTGGCTGGTTTATGCCTGATTTGTGTTTCAGATGACAACTATTAGTCGACTATGTGTTCGGAAACTGAAGTTTATTTCTCGGTCAATTGTGTTCTTTATGACTGTTTTTGAAATTTCATGGCTTTAGACGATGATGTAAGACTGCCCATGAGTTTAAAATTGTGCTACTTCCAGAGTCTCTCTAGCTGATGCAATGGATTTTGTTTTGTTTTCGGTTAATTCATTTTTTATTGCTGGCATGGTAGATATCTTGAATTGGGTTACATTTTGCTTTTTGTGATGCATATATATTTCTGTGCTTTGTAGTTGAAGAGGCTAAGAATTTTGCTAGCTTGCTGACATGATCATTATGCTAATGGATTTGTGATGATTTTAGCTTGAAATTAAAATTGATCTACTTCTCAAAAAAAATTAAAAAAAATTGATATAGGAAGTATGTACTAGAAAGTTGCATATGAGCTAGAACCTCAAGAATGTCAAACGAACATATATCCTATTCTAGTCAATCTGTAAATGTGATCCCATACTTATAAATGCTATGATTTGTTGTATAATATCTTAGATTATAACTAGAAATATGAAAAATAAGAAAAAAATAAACTTATGTAGCATTGGTCAAACCCTAAAAACTAGACTAAATATATGTAGTAAATGGCATCAACCATTTAGACACTCATAGACACACAAATATGTAGTTTGATTAGTTCACCAAGTTCCTCTTTTGGCTATTCAGGTGGTTGGTTCAAAAACTAATATGTATATTAGTCTAATATAGCATATAAAAACTTCCATACTTAAAGTTAAACAGATGCAGAACTAGTGGTACAAATAATACAAGAAGTTAGTAGTTGTATGTTAGTGGCTTCTTATGATTTGGTATGATCCTTATAGATCCAAGTTAACAGACAAGGGACAATCTTTTCCTACATGTATGATGAAAATAAATGGTGATAAGACTTATAACAAAGTATGTAATTTGAAGAATGAGAGGATTAGTTGCTTGAACTGGTTGATCATTTTGGGCAAGATTCAAATTCTTGGCAAGGTAGTCTCACTTGGGTTAAGTTTATGTGGTGGCCATTTTTCTCCCCATCAATTCATTCATTGCCTTTTTTGCTTACAATTAAGGACTTATATTTTCCTTGATTTTTAAGCTATTTGGTTGAACAGTTTTGTCTTTTCTCGGCCACCAACTTTCGTCTTTTTCCTGATTTCAGTTATGTGGTTATGCACTTGTCATTTTTATTAACATCTGAGGTCAGCAACCTAATTAATGTCTGTTTTTTTTCTTTATTTCTCTTTTTCCAGTAGGTATTTTCGAGTTGACCCTGCGTTTTTTTCGCGGAAATAAGCATCAAGAAGAGGCCGAAGAAATCAAGATTTACATTCTGTGCTCATCTTTAAGTCTATGGTAAGGTAATCTTTTATGTGACATCTAACTTAACCTGCATTGGAGTTACTTAACATAGTATGTTAATTTTTCGGTAATCTATACGCTATATTGGAACAAGATGTAGCCAAATTTCATGAACTTGGATGTTGTTTAGCCAATATATGCTTCCCTAGAGCCGTTAATGAGCTTTTAGTTTATCAGGATATAGAGGGAAATTTAGATCTTAAAATATAGAGCTGTACAGATTTGGATGGGCCGGAATTCAGGCCGCTCTTATGAACTCAGTTTGTAGCCATAGGCGGAACTATGTTGTGGCCAGTGGAGGCCCTGCCACCCCCAATCCAATTTTTTTTAGGTATATATGTTACTCTTTTCGAGACCTTCGATTTGATATATTATACGCTTTAATCCGACATCCGAGCAAAAAGTTATGAACATCAGAAGATTGGACTTGCACAATGCACTTTTAAAGTTTATTTTCCAAATATTTTTTTCTTTTCCTAAACCTTATACTTTCATATTAATTTCAAAACAGTATGTTATTGGTGAGGTATATTGAATAATACACGTTATTTTTTTTCTGAAACATGTTGGTATCTTTTCAATAAAAATGATGATAATTATACACAAGTTGTGATTAAACTGTGATAATATATTTTAAGATTTTACAATGAAAACGAAGATAATTATAGTCCTAGTTACTATACAACAAAATTGAGATATAATCGATTTTTTTAGAAAATTGTTTAGAGATTTTAATAGAGTTAAGAAATAAGTTGTTCTATATAATATACTAAAGTAAATTTTCGGCTAAAAACAAAAGTGATCACTATGTTCTTATTATAAGTTGTAAGTTCGCTATATTTACTTAAAAAGATTTGCCCCCCTCAATATGTTTATTCTGGTTCCGCCCTTGTTTGTAGCCTGATTAGTCTGTTTGTACTGTAATCATGTTAGTCAATATATATAACCAATATGTGAAAAGCAATGGCATGTGACAATTTTGAAGGTGGCTTTCCTGATTCTTACTGAAAGTGAAAATTAATGTTGACAAGTTGTTTGGAGTGGTTGTTTTTGTAGTCATAGAGATCCCAGAAAACAGGCTCACAACAAGTTGTTTGGGTTGCAATGCTGATTGCTCTATGCACTTCTAGTTGTTCTTGGATGTAAATGTTTCGTAAGATGTGGCTGACTGATGTGTATTTTGTATTGATGAAGAGCATTTGAGACACACTGGATACACAATTCTGTTTATAAGTTTGTATCAAAATCTTTATTCTGTGTCATCAAAAGAAGTAAAATCATATGATCTGGTTCATGGTGTTCGGGATTATAAAACCATCTTTTTGAAGCCTCATTGGCTAAGCTCATAAGAATCCTCACATCGAAGAAATTACCACAAGGTTGCATTTGCTTGGGAAAGTCATCTGCACATAGCAATTGATGTACAAACCTTGCTATATAGGCTCAGGGACAATTGTCATCCACAAGGGCTATAATGGCCAAACTCTGAATATGAAATTCCAACAACTTAGGACTAATAAGGGTTGCTATCGAAAACGTGAAAATGATCAAACTTGTAAACAGAATCCATAAACTGGCATTGCAAAGGATATGCGGGCCGAGCGGCGTCTGTCTGGAACCGAATTGAGCCGGCAAAACCGAATCGAAAATGATATACAAGAATTTAGTGATCCAAAAACCAAGCCGAAAAAGTTGATTTCCTTTTCTTGATTTTAGATGAATATAGAGTTTTTAAAAAATATCGAACCGAATCGAAACCAAAATCGTGGAAATTATTAAACCGAACACGGCCGGTTTTGGTTCGGTTTTTTTTTTCGACCAAGCACGACCGTGATCTGCCCTAAAAGGACAAGATCCTTCTCATTTAAGACCGTTTTTCAGTTTAGACTGGCTTCGTGCATTTGCCGAAAACCCGGTCCGAATTGATTTTTGCCCGGTCTAAGGGCGGACACGTGAGTTGCACGCCGGTAAATTTTATAAATCGAAGAAACGACGTCGTATCGCACCCCCGCGTTTGCGTTTTACTCTTCAACGTACACCGGTGCTAAAACCCTAAACCCCTAATTCAGACAAAGCTGACCCCCAAATCGGAGTAATCCCTCTAGCCAGATCGCTATCTCCACATCTCAGGCGAAGGTAATGATGTTTTCCGATGTCGGCGACTGTTGATTCTCCCTATCTCTGTCTTGCTATGGTGATTGGATCAGTTAGTTTCGTGTGAGAATGCTTGTGCTTTTTTCTCGTCTATCAACGTTTGGTTTTCTGCTAATTGATCTCGCATTCAATCCGAAGGTTCTGTTAGCTTGTTGAGATTCATGGCGGACAAGAACGCTCCTCCCTCCGTGGACGCTTCCACCGTCATGGCGAGGGAAAAGGTGACATCTTTTTGTGTGAAATTGTTAGTTTTGCCTTTCTCTCTTTTGCCAAGTAGTTTTTAAGTTTGTTGAACTTGAGCAGATCTTCGGTGCTGCTGAAAAGGAGATGGAATACAGGGTAGAGCTGTTTAACAAGTGGGTAAATTTGGATTCTTTGTTTGTGTATATGAAATTTGCAGACATTACTTCTTTTTCGAGTCCAAATCAAAAATTTATGTTCATTAATCGAGTTCAAGACTGAATGAATACTAAATTGGCAAATTTTGATCTGATCATCCTGTTTTTGAGCATACTTTGTGTTCCTGTCTGCTAATAACAGTGTTTGGGCTCTTAATTTGACTTGTGAATTGTGATTCTTGTCCAATTCAGGGTTACTAGTACATGCTTTAACAAGTGTATTGATAAGAGGTATAGCAACTTCTCCTTTCTCTTTGAAGTCCATTCCTATGCATAACGAAAAGCTTGGAGTAACTCATATCACACACTTTTCTGACAGATACAAGGAAACTGAACTATACATAGGCGAAAATAGTTGCATTGACCGATGTGTATCAAAGTATTGGCAGGTAATATGCTCATGAGAATGAATTGTTGGCTTCCCAAGTGGTGTTTGACTGTTTGTTTAGGCTATATACTTAGCACTTTCGAAAATCCATTCGCTGTCCTTGTCAGGTAACAAATCTGATTGGACAACGTATCGCAACCGGGCGTCCACCTGTGTAAACTGTTTTGCTGTCCATGAAATGGAATTTTTTGTTGGTTTCACTAAAAATCAAGCCGAGCATAGAAATCAATCTCTTTGCTGACTGCTGAGTTTCTTAGCTTTTTTCTTTGTTATACAAAACAGAGCTCCCATTTCAAGTATTTGTACATTTTTGACAGGATTTTTTGGTATATGATGGTGGCGCATCAGTAGTAGTTTTGGGTTGACAGTTTTGTATCAGGTACAATTATACAAAGGATAGTTCATTCTTTGGAAACCCAATAAGCTCTTTTTCTGTACTTTGGCTTGTAATCAAACAAGAAGTGCAAGAAAACATGTCATACCATATTCAGCAAGATTTCTTAAACATTGCCAATGTTGTCACTCTGATTGCAATCTATGAATCTGTTATGCAATATGCCTTATGTTGTATTTGCCAATTTTTACACTATTCTCTGAAACTTTTAAGTATAATGCATCAGTTACCAAACATCACTGTTTTTGTAGGATAAAAAATGCCAAACATCACTTGTGTTTGCTTTAAAATAAGAAAACTGCATAATGCATAAATCAATTATACTACTGAACATCCAATTCTTTTCTTCCGTCTTATTGAAACAATGAACGCAGAATTTGGTTCCATTCTAAACTCGTTACACAATAATCCAAGTCCTGCCGAGTTTACAGCAAATTTTTGCAATCAAAATTACAAGAAGAAGGCCAACAACAAGAAACCTGGACCAACCATTTGCAATTTTGTACTATAGCTGGTTTGTTATACCAGCGGTTGAACATGAAGCTAAAATCCTGAAACAAAATGCTCAGGGACCTTGATTTTCTTCCCCTAATAATTTCACAATCGCCAATTTAATCCCGGAATGTATCTTGAACCTCAAATAGCCAAATTGGGAATCAAGATAGATACAATCATAATTAGGAAAGGGAGGCAGAGCATTTGAAAAGAGATGAAGAGTCTATACAAAGTTTAAGATAGGTTGCGCTTGGCGTCCAATGAAGTTCCGTCTTTGAGCGTCTCCCGGGCATCATTGTCCATCCCAAGACTGAACAAGGCAGCAGCTTGGAGATAGAATGCAGTTGGCCACTCTGGAGATACCACTTGTGCCTGCATTGCATCTCCAAGAGCTTCTTGTGGCATATTGTTCATCAAGTACGACAGACATCGTCTTGCAAATACAGTAGGGGAGACCATTGATCCGTCGTCAATGAACTGTGCAAGTGAAATACTGATCTCACATAAGGAATTAAAACACAAAATGGCGCTAGGGAAATTCCAGGTTTTTTACAGCATTTTCTGATGATAAAGGTGGACTTACCTGAGTATAACCCATGATGGCTGTAGAAAATTCCTTAGTACGAAAGGCAGTATCACCACGTTTTCTGGCATTCAGTGTTTCTTGAATTGGACTAGTCCATGTTTGGAATGAAAGCTGGCAAAAAGATCAAGTTCTGGGATTACTTACATGCCGCCATTCAAGAAATAGGCAGCTTTCCAATAAACTAAGAAAAATTTAATGCTACATCTTATGCAGGAACAAAGTACATACTGAAAAGTAACCTATCAGTAGAAAACTCAGGTTCTAGATGCTGCTATGGTTTACCCATATAAGCCGTCATCTATGAACTTTCGCAATCACACTTCCAATGGTAGACTCACTAGTTTTCAAGGGATATATATGTCAAATTTATCATCCTTCCTAGTTTTCTGTTTGGTGTCATCAGTTGCCACTAATAACAGTTAACGTTAGTCCTATAAACAAGTGCTTATCCTTGAATGATTTTCTCTAAGAGGACTATCATAGTTGGAAAGGAGGCTGTAAGGTAAATTATGTTTAAGGTGTGACATGCAGTTTCTATTTGGGATGATAATAGTTTTGGTATCCGAGCAAGAAAACAAGAAAATATCTAACCTCATTTGCAATCCCTTCATCATCCTTGTAACCAACATCTTCCAAAATTTCATGTATGGCAGTAAGATCCAACCTCGAGCAGGCATCACCCAGAGGAGTTAACAATTCCGTTTCTTGTGGCGAATCAATGCCTTGTGAAATCCCCATCAGAACATGTGATGGAACCTGCCAATATTATTAAATACTAATGCTTAGAAATAGATTCAGCACAAGAACATAATTTAGCATATATGGAGTAAAATAATGCAACTACAGGAGCCCTCCCTTCTGATCACTCATCAAAATGCAGGAATTGCTAAGAACTTTATTTGTGCAAGTCAAGCAAAGATGTGGCGTACCTCGGCTTCTTTCTGAAGGGAAGAAAGTGCTGATAAAAGAGATCTATAGTTGGGTCTTTCTCGAGGTTCATACTCTAAACAGCGTGAGGCCAATCTGATTAATTCTGTTCTGTCATCGTCTGTCACATGGCCCTCCAAGCACGAGTCCATAAGCATTTGGAAGTTCTTGGCTCTTATCATATCAAGAGCCTGGTAGAATACATATTAAAAAAAACTTAGTTACAAATTCATTATACATAAGAAATCCTATGGACATTAATGCCTTTTTTCACATAATGCTACATCATGAAGCTGGTGATGGAAGGGGAGTAAAGCTATTTACAGATAAATTGAGCAATGATTATTTTATAAGAGATTCGCAAAATGGATAGAGAAATTTTGCAGATTGATAGCATCCCTAAGCAAATGAACATGTAAACTATCTGTACTAGAGATTCATTGCATGCTGTGGGAAACCTGTTGTAATAAAAATATAATCAAGAAAGAGATTTACATGGCTTGGTGGTATATGCTTGCCACTGAGGAGATCAAGTAGTAAAGTCCCGTAACTAAAAATAACACTCTCGGGGCAAATTCTACCTGCAAAATAAAATAGTACATCAGGATTATTTAGACATGTGAAAACATCCACAACAAGAACGAAATGTTCA
Source organism: Polygonum maritimum (assembly GCA_963924305.1). Classification (NCBI taxonomy): domain Eukaryota; kingdom Viridiplantae; phylum Streptophyta; class Magnoliopsida; order Caryophyllales; family Polygonaceae; genus Polygonum; species Polygonum maritimum. The sequence continues at coordinate 7,094,145 of OZ002729.1, read as the reverse complement.
ATAGTTTCAGCCAAAGAGTTGCAACATCTTTAGCAAACAGTTAAAATTAATTCCCTCAAATCCAAGCACAACGGATGAGGACTGAGTGAAGACTATCAATGATTTAAACATAGAGATCAATACGCCTATGTCAAAAGTGTCGACTCACACTCTAAGAGTCAACAATAACCAATCAATTCACAGTAGCTCTCTCACCAGTTCTCATGTATTCTGGAGGAGTAAAAGCCAGATTTGTGCTATAGCTTTTCCCATCTCGGCTATTTTTCATAAGGCCGAAGCACGAGAGCCTGGGATTAGCGTCCTGTCAAGTATAGAGACCCAAGTCACTACAGATAGTACAAAAAATAAAACTTATCTCAAGGAAAGCTAACATGATTTCCAAGGGGAAACTACCTGATCAAATAGAACTCGGTACGCGTTAAGATCATGATATAGTGCTCTTCCTCTATTGCTACAATACTCCAACGCTTGAGCCAGATAAAACGACACCCTCACCCGCATTGCCCATTTCATGGGCTGAGTTTCCCCTATAAAAAGTTAACCAAAGCCATTTTCACTTTCCAATTCACAGAAGCTAATGAACTTATACCACCTCATTCCTTCTCCTACAAAATGAAATGCTTACAATGGAAAAGGTGCTTTGAAAGAGTGTCATTAGGCATGAACTCAGCAACCAGCAATCTCTCATCACCCTCATAGCAACACCCAATCAAATTCGCCAACCGCTCGCTCCTCAGCTGCCCAACCGTCCTCGATTCCTCCTACATTACAACAATAATCCATTTTCCAATCACCATTTCATCATCACAAAAAGGAAACACACTGAACTTTACAAAAAGGGCAAACTTTTAGAAACATACAATAAATTGTCTGGAATCAGGCCAAGCGGAGCGATTAAACCGCTTGACGGCGACCCAACGGCCATCGCTGAGCTTCCCTCTATACACAACATTGGGAGCTTTCTCCCCATGCTCAGACACAATATTCTCAGACGAAAACCCAGAAGTGGCAGCTCTCAATTGATCCAATTTGTACTCAGTAAACGAAGGCAATGCATCTGCCTCATCTTTGCCCGCCTTCTCCTCTGCAAAAATCAACCAAAAGATTCAAACTTTCAGCTGGAATCAAACACTACCAAACAAACAAAAAAAGGGGGCTTTCCACATTTGTACCCAGATCAGACGAGATTGGGATGTTGGACTTGCTCTTATGGCTACACGAGCAACAGCAACAGCAAAGAGTGAGCTTTGAGCACCCACATCCCATTGCTAGTCCTAAACAAGCTTTGAGAAAGAGAGAGGAGAAAGCTCAGATCAGATTTCTAGGTCACACACCCACTCTCTCTCTTTGAAGTTCGGAACGAGGGTTGTGTGTTGTTTGCGTGTGTGAGTGAGGAGTACCCAAAAAGGGTTTTCAGTTTTCGATTAAAGAAATTTATAGGCAGAGAGATCAGACAAGAATCAGCTCTTAGTTTATTCAGAAATTAGGAGAGAGAACTTCTGCCCAGTTTTTCTCTCAAATACAAAATCAAACTCTCGTCTTTCTGTTTCTGGGTGTCTGGACTCTGGTCTTAAGCTCAATGCTTGGCCTCCATTTTCATCGTTCTATGATTTCTCTCAGATTTTTGTTTTTGCACATTATTGTTCTGTATAATTTGCCTGCTAGTATGTAATTTTCCCTCCAGCTGTGAAGTTTCCCGTGTTCTGCAACAGGAAGACTTTGACCAGTGAATTTGAACATGCGACACGTGTCACCTACAATCATTGGGCATTGAAAGTCTAGGCTGTGAACCCGGTTCACACTCGTCTTTAGACAAGAAACAAGATCGGGATTGATAAGTTTCTCAATTGGATAAAATCCACCTTTACACATGATTTTGTGGATTTTGTATTTCGAATTTTTAGATTAAATTTTTAAAAGAAGTTATGTTTTTCTACTTAAGTCTTAGGTCCTACATCACAATTGTTATCTTATGCCATAGAATAATAATTGACCGGTTTGCTAATCTTAAACTTGATTTATATATAAACTAAACCCATAAAATCAACCCGAAAAAATGTGGCCTTCCCTTTCTAGTGAAAAACGTCTAAAATCAAAGTTTATATCCTAATCAGGGTTTATCATCAATATCTAACGCACTAATTGTCTATGTTCTATGCTATAGGTGGACTCAAGTGTCAACAAAATATTGGTATCAATCAAATTATAAGGTTTCAATTTTGTGTGTTTGATACCAATTTCAGATGCTTCTCTCATTTCTTTTGAATATTAAATTTCAACTTGGATTTTCAAATCTTAGTTAAATTTGATGGTGATTTCCTATCAAAACTGTGAAATTCAGTATTTTATAATTTGTTATAACAAAGTTTTCAAAAAGAAACAAGTGGGTGGCCAAAGGATGCAGAACAATTTGGCTGAAAGTAATGGTTGCCTTTTTTTTTGGTCAAAGAAAAATAATGGTTGCCTTTTCCAACTCAAATTAGGTCATTGTCTAGTGTCTAAACATGTTCATGTAGGGTTTGTTTGATTAATTGTATCATATGTAATATACCTAGTATTGGCATCAAATTCTTCTTCCTATTTGTATAAATCCAATGGGAGTTCAATAATATATCTTACTGTTTTACAAGTGTGCAACTATGAATTCCATTATATAAGAACATTTGAGGGTCCATGACAGAGATGATGATAGAAGTTTATAATTTGGTGTTTTCTGGTGGATTCTATGTTCCAAAGAGAAATAATCCCTAGGAAAAAAATGAAGTGCAACCATATTTTACATTAGTAGTTTATAATTTCATATAAATAATAATTACTCGGTAACAAACACAAGTTATGTTTCCCAGACATATTATTTTGCGAGAAACATGGACCACGATTAGACGAAATTTAGAAATCATGAATCGTTTATTTTTACATATAAGGTTGGAATCCAACCTTTATAAATACTTAAGAAGCTAATAATAATATTTGTAAGGAATTCTCCCTTTGTTATAAAGGGGTCTTCCTATTAAACATTTGGCCCATGTGGGGTAAAATGATGACCATATCTCCCAACACACCTACATGTCAATACATGATCCTTAAGCTTGTGGGATCTTGAAAGAACGAACCAGAATAAAAAACCAGACATATGCATTAATCATTATCAGCCTTCCGAACCAAGGAGCAAAATAATTGAGGGAGGCAATAACAACACAGCAGAACTAAATTAATTCATTAATAATTACAACTCAGATGACAGTCAGTCTTGCATGACCATAGCACACTGAGCTTTTCCCCTTATGTGGATGACAGACAATATTAAGACAGCACTTGTTAAAGTCTTGCATATATGACCATTAATCCATTATACTACAAACACTGAGCTTTATCACATTTTTCAGGACTCCATTCTTCTATGTAAAAACTTATGAAATTAAGATAGCAATTGTTAAAGAGAGCAGCACTTCTCCTTATGTTGATGAAAGGCAGAAGAAACCTTTCAAGCCCCTGCTGAGCAAACCTCTTTTACTCTTAAGACAATTAAAGAGTAGCAAAACGGAAACTGGTGCACACTACTTACAATGCTTCTAGATATTATTATTTTGTACCTGCTAAAGTAACAATTGTTTCACGCTCTTCCGACCGGGGAATTGGGCGGATACGAAACATAGCTAGAAGGTCTACCTTCTTCATTGCTCGTGCCGAAAGGCCCAGAGACCCGCGGGAGGTCATAGATCGGAGGTTTCTTTGACATGCTTTGGACCAGCGCCTGGGGCCCTCTGCAGTCTAGGATTGCAACACATGTAGCAAAAGTTTGTAGAAGTGAGATTGATGAGTCAAATTCAACCGAGTAAACCCCTTCCTTGTAGGGATGGAAGCTCAAAGCAAGCTTACTTTCCTGCCCCACCTGTAAAACATTCAATTTAGAGGAATGTCAATATGGCCTTTTGTTATCATGTGCTAGTTTATTTAGACAAATTTTCGAAACTTTTATAGGATATTTATTTCATTTATGGTTAGTGTCTAAAACAGTATTTCATAGGAAGACGACATGGATATAGTACAAAACTGCAAAAGCTTAGGAATGGAGAGACAGAATGAAAGATCAGCATACCTGATGATAAAGCTTAAACTCGTTTGAATCATTTGTGGCTTTTGATGAGCTTAAGAATTTCTGTGAGTCGCCTTGGCTTGTGAAAATCCTTAGTTGGCAACCCAAATCCCACCCTCCACAGTCACAAGATCCACCGGATCTCCATCTCTCAGTCAAGGTTGATATGGATCCCTTACTCGGTATAGTATGAACACCACCCGGCAATATCAATGTAGAACTCATGGAACTTTGGGTTGCTTTCAGAGGCTTTACAACAATGGCTGCAAGTTCATTAGTGGGCTGAAGCTCAGTAGCATTCTGATGATCAACCTCACCAACATCCACTGAAAACAAAGTGAACTCCCTTGTATTATCACCATCTGTGCAAATCTGCCTGGTGCGAGCCTGGCAATCTGAGACTGTCATTTGTGCTACAACATTACTTAGAAAATGACCTTTGCCTTTGGTTCCTTGATTTGGCCACAACGCATTCTTTTTCTTAGTTTCATGAAAAGATAAGAAAGTATATATCCAGCTAGAGCCGGTTGTTTCAGCCGCACTAGACTCTCTTACCGTAGCAGCCAGGATGTTGTCCCTATCATTGCCAACAGCAAAACTAAGTATAGGACGTTCATTCTTGACTGCTACCTTCAAGAGCGCCTGGACCGGTGTTGATTCCCTTTTAAGATACTGGTGGGAATCTTTAGCACCCTTTGTTGCACTAATGATTGTAGATTTTACTTTTACAGCATCTTTTCTGTGTGGCTCAGCCAACTCACAAACATTTGGTGCCTTGGGCTTCATTAATGGATCCAGTAATCTTTTTAGAGGGCTGGATCTGGCTCTACCATTAGCTTGTGATTTGTCTGTATTCGAGGATACTGAACCAGCAGCTCTATCTGAAGAAGGCGGTCTGCGAAGCGGTGAATTGTCTCTAGAGCCAGCACTCCTGATAATATTTCCCATGGCAGAACTTAATCTACGAATAGGTGAGGGGTGTCTTACTTGGGCAGTAGGTTGTGAGCCATTTTTGTTGTCCACCTCGTTAGAAAGACGGGCTGCAGTTGAACTCTTGAGCACCACAATTGAAGGCTTCTTCTCAATGTTTCTGCTTCTTGATGGACTCTGTTGAGATGAAACATTGGCAGTCAGTGTGCTGGTGGGACGAGACTTGCTTGTCTCTAACTTCTTCTTGGTGTTTTTCTCTTGCAAAGGTAAGGGGCAGGTCTCAGGAACATTAGAAGAAAGATCTGAACCATGAACTTGCTTCAAACTGGCTGGTTCAGAGGAGCTCTTTCTTCCACACTCATTTGGCATCCGAATAGCAGAAGATGTTAATTCGGATGAATCAGGCATTCGCTTGCTCCTTGCTGGATCTCTTGGTACCAGGAGAACCACTGTGTTGCGTTCCTTCGAGCAATCTGGATGATTAGCTTTTCTTGACTGCATTGCCTCTTTCAACTCACTTTCTCTGATTCTCAGCTTTCCTTTCCGAGATGAAACCGCATCAGAATTTCCCCTGCTTTGCAGCTTTGCAATTTCGAAGTTTGTGCTCGGGTCGTATTCTTTCTTCTTGTGCATTTCCTGACTAACTCCAGACTCCTTTATTCTGCAAGTTTGATCCATTCCACAAAGATTTTTTTGTCTAACCCTTTCATCAGGAACAGATGCAGATAGCCCTTCAAACTTGCTAACATTTTCTTGATCAACATTGTGAGAACTACCTTCCAATGGATATACCTTTTGATTATGATGCGGAACAAGGTGGTATGTCCTTTGGCGGGCAGGAGATTGAGAATCAGTTTTTATTGGGGAAGCTTCCAGGTGAGATTGCAATGAAGAACGGTGCAATGTTTGCTGAGCAGGAGATGAGCTCCGACCTCTGCTGGAAGGAGATGACCCCTCTGTTGAAAAATAAGACGTGCTGCTAGCGGAAGACGTATAACCACTATTTTTGTGAGGCACTTGATTGTTGTTATACTTCCATTTCTCCAAACGCCTCCAATCGAGAACACCAACATTCAGTGGTTTTTCCTTAAAGTTTTTCCCGTTCTCCAGATAGCTTGGCAAATTCGACATGTATCTGACCAGCTCATCCTTTTCAGCTTTTTCCTCAGCTCCATGACTTTGCTGGCTCCCATATGACTTGTTAGGTAAGTAACCGCCCGTGCCTTTTGTGATCTGATGATGAAAATCAGCATATGACAAGGCAGGCTTGTCCGTCATCAAAATGTCTCGTAGTTTTGTGCTGGGACGAGAACGAGATGCTGCAGTATGATCTGGCATTTTCAAGTTTTTTTGGCCCCTTGAGCTGCACTTAGATTCCATGAAAAGCCTTCTGCTTCGCTGGAATTATAGGAACTGCAGCATGTTCACAATCAATCAGTTCACATATACACCGACAATAAAAAAAAGGATTACAAGGTAATAAAGCCAAAGTTACCCACTGAAATCAATCGAAACTAGACTACTAGACTGGGAGAAAGGGTCCAGGCTATGTAGCAAAGGTTCATCATATCTGTAAAATACAAATGACATTAATTGCAATCAGATACATACAAACAAAATTACAAAAACGATTCCAGGACAAGGATTTACAGCCATATTCAAATTTCAAACCTTGAACCCTGCCTGTTTGAACTTTGAAGTGCATCAGTAGATAAACCAGCAAAACAATTGAGTAGTAATTTCCTCTATAATTATCCGAAGTTTAAGATAGTCTCACTGTCACACATACCTACTCAAGATAAAGAGTCCATTCCATTAAAGGTAATTTTTTAAGTGGCTTAAAAGTTTGGTTTTCAAAACACTTTTTGCCTAAGCATGAAACTTCCATGGGTAACCACAACAAAAACACCAAGCCTTCAAACTCAAGTAACACTCACAAATTACAAAACATAGAGACGAAGTGCCCATTCAAAGAAACTTCTCAAGATCAAACAACAGATCCTCACAAAACTGACCACAAAAGGACATGTGACACTACAAGTCGGACAATGACGAGGAAAGATAAGAGCCGAGGGCATCTTGTGGCCTATGGACAGCCGACTTAGCGCAAGAAAGCAACCCATACAAAAAATCCAAAGTGCTTATTCGTGTTCACATTCTAAAAGATCTCAAGCATAGCTCAAAACTCAAAAGTGACAGAGATACTTGACCCGAAAAATATGACTATTCAAACAAAATAAGAATTACTATGAAAGTTGAGCATACAAACGGTAACACATATCTGATTTTGTTCGGCAGAAATCAAAAAATTGAGTAATGTGGATTTTCAGTTCAGTTTCCCCCAAAAAAAACTACTGAAAGTTCGATACCGTTCCCGGAATTATCGTCTTCACGCTGATAACAGATTATTAACAAAAGGAAAACAAATCTTCAACCTAATTCACATTCAAGTTCCGTCTGTAAACTGGATCGACGAAAAGAAGGAAAACGAAGCGCAAACTTTGCGCAAACACGAGTCACACGGCCAGAAGCTCAACAAATTGGAACAAAGAGCAGGTAGCGAACAAATTCCGAGCATAAGGACTCACCGGAAAGCGAAAACCAGAGCACACCGACTTCGCCGGCTCCGGAGAAGGAGGCAACAGAGTGTCGGTGGAGGCAACAATGTCAGTAATGGAGCGAAAACCGCCTCGTGATCCGAAAGGCTGATGAAGACGAGGCTCGCAAGAATAAATTATTAGGGAGTAACACGGCAGAATGGAGAGAAAATGTGCAGAGCAGAAGAAGGAAAAGAGTTGCAGAGGAGAGAGAAATGGGGGAAAATACTAAAAAAAGGGGATTTTGGAGCTCAGCTCTCAGAGTGTTGGTGTTGATTGTTGAGTTGTTTCAGAAAATAGGGGAGGTGAGAGAGAAGGAGATCTGGCGATGGATCGGACGGCTGAGATTCGAGATGAATAAACGGCAGGTCCCATCAAAGAGGGCGCGAGCTATGCGTTGTGGGGCCCTTCAGTGGACTTGTGGGGTACTAGTGGGCCCGTCCTTCTTTTTTTTACCTTCATCATTTTCCGTTCGATTTTTGACCATTTGTTACGGTTTTACCGTTTCGAGTTTGGTGTTTCTTTCGTAAACCTTTGTTCTGGTTGTTCTTTTCCTTTACCATTGTTCAACTAGGTGATATTGTTTTTGAAGTATCAATGAACAAGAGATATGGTAGATGGCGTCATTTAGACTATATTTATTGGTTGGTCAAGTTTTTGATCACTATGAATATAAAATTAATTTTATTATTTTTTCTATCCTTTCTTTTTTTCTTTTAAGGTCGTCATATATCACCATTTTAAACAAAGGCCAAACTTCATCTTTACGATGGAGAAGACTGAACTTCAATTATTTCCTTCTCTTTTCTTTAAAGGTAATAGTTTTTTATTCTCTCCTTTCTCCTAAGGCCAAAAATTGGCCCACCCGTGGCCATGCTCTTAGAGTATATATAGTGGTAGACCAAAACTTTTGGTTATTAAATTAAAATAATGTGTTTATATATGTATTATTTTATTTGATTAATAAAAAAAGGATCAAAAAGTGGTATAATGGGACATGTGGTAAGCTGTGGTGCAAAGACCAAACTTCCATTTGGTCACCATGATGACCAATTCATCCACTTTTACATTTTTTTAGAGTAAAAAATACTCTCTCTCCTCCATGACCAAAATTTTGGTTAACCATTGTGACTACTCTTAGAGCTTTGCTAACAATTGGCCATTTTTTATGTCATAGAAGAGAGATAACAATTATGTTAATTATAAAATAATTGAAAAGAGAATATTTTGGAGTAGAAAAACTGAAGTATGGTCTTCATGATGACTAAATATAACTTAGTTTTTGCATGATAGGTTGACAAGTGTCAAGATACTTTATTCTTTTTCTTTTTCCATTCAATCCATTAAAATAATAATAGTAATATATCATTATAAGTTGAAGGCCAAAATTTTTGTCTAACCATTGCATATGCTCTTATTCCATTCATTTCAAAATAGTTGTTTATAGTGCTCAAAAAAAATTAGTTGTTTATATCTCTTGCTTTGGCAATCTTATAGTTTTTCCATCTATAACCCCAATAATTAACTCTATCATAATCATAAACATTTTTTCATGTTTCTATTTTTTTGGTCAAAAATTTTCATGTTTCTTTATAATAATAATAATTAACTCTACATTGATAGGAATAATATAGGAAAAACAATACTTTATTAATACATGTAAAAATGTTATTTGGACAATTATTTGAAAATGGATGGAGTATTTAATAATGCTTTGTTTGTCGGGATTGTTATAAAAAAAAAAAGTTGGTTGGAGTTGTCAAATTAGTTGGATATCTAACAAAAATGTATAATAAGCTCAGTCCAACGGTTAGACCTTGGAGGAGGAACTCCTAGATCGTTATTTGAACACCCATCAAGAACAAAACCATAAAAGTTAAATAATTTAGAACTTGTTGTCCTAAAATTACAAATTTGTAAACAATAAGAAATTACAATAAGTCTAATATAAAAACATTTTTATTTCAGGTTCGTAAATTTTGATTTCTTTCTTAAAATATGTTTGTAGGACACTATAAAAACAAAACTCCAAGCAATTTGTGCTTGGCATTGTTTGACAGAATCAAACACATATCCTTGCTCGCCTTTGTTGTGCAATTCGAGTTTTCTGAGTTGTAAAATTGTAATGATGGAAACAGCAAACATCAGTGACTCAGTGAGAGTGCGTTTTTTTGACACTTGCAAAAAGTTGCGACAGTCAAGTAAAACAAAAATGGATTCAAGGAAAAAAAAAAAGCCAATTTATAAGAAAGTGGAAGCGAGGAAAGTAAGGTGGGGCGGAAAGGTGAAAAGAAAAGTTTAGTGGCGGGAAAGTGAAATATGCAACTTTTTTACAATTGGATCTCAATGTTGTTACTATGCACAAACACACCCATGGGCCATGAATCATGATCGGTGATCCCGAATATTCCACGTGCGACACACGTTTAACTTTTCGAGTGGCAAACATTGTGATGAGTTTGTATGATTCTACTCAATGCTTTAAGATTTACACTTTTGTGCCTAAACAAACATTTACAAATAAGATTGCTCTTCTCACGTACATTTCCTTATAAGTGGCAAACATCTACCCCCAAAGACATATTCCGTATTATTTTTGAAAGATTTTAAGTGATTCAATCTCATATGAACCATGTCAAGTAAATCGAGATTGATACTAGGGTCTAGGGTCATATAAGATCTCCTAATTTAAAGAGCGAGCCTATTTCACTCTGTTTTTTGGATGTTTTATCTCTATCAAATTTGAAAACTGTGTTTTTCTCTGTCAACATTATTCTTTTTTGTTAATCTCTCATCCAGTCTAGTTCTATTTATCATAGGTAATTTATATCCGTATCAGGTACTATAAATGCCCATGGCTAGAGACAACCCTCTCAATTCCAAAACGTTAAAGAGATTTCAAACCTCCTTAATTTAAACAATTATATTTGTTCTCCTATGTCAAATAAACAATTATATTTATCCATAACGTTAAAAAGATTTCAAACTTCCCATGGCTTGTCATCTATTAGAGGTTTGGGTCTAGTGTTTAGGGTTTACATATCATTTTCCTACATATTGTTAAGATATTGTTGTTTAGATTATAAATCTTAGCTGCTGAGATCTACGTATCTCTTTTATTTCAGTTCCTTATTTTGTGAGATACTATTAGGGTTAGTTATGCTCAGCTCTATCTTGTATTCCAAGGCTCTATATAAGCCCTGCACCTTCTCAGTAATAAACACGGCAATTACAAAACTCTTATATGGTATCAGCCTAGTTTCTGGGCACCCTTCGTTTGCTCTTCACAACACCTCACAACCCTTACTCATGGCGGCAGAATTACCTTCGATTTTGCCCAATCCCTATGATGCTGAAAAACCCTTTCTTCTTGTTCAATTCCCTCAAATACACAAACTCACACCAACCAACTACCTTGCCTGGAGCTCTCAAATAACTCTCACACTTGAGGGTTATGATCTCTTCTCTTACTTGGATGGGTCTCTGGACATGCCTCCAGCGGTGACCGTGCGTGACAATCGATCCGTGCCCAATCCGGCATACCTGGCCTGGCGTCGTCAAGACCGCCTCATACACAGTGCTCTTGTGGGCACACTTTCGGCAAGTGTTTCATCTCTTGTCACGCAAGCCAAGTCCTCTCGGGTTGTGTGGGATCTCCTCAAATCAACCTATGCCACCGCCTCGAGGGGTCACAAGCAGCAGATCAAGAACAAAATCCGCACCACCACCAAAGGTTCTCGATCGGTGTCCGAGTTCATGCATGGTCTCAAGGCCGATGCTGATCTCTTGGCGTCTCTTAGCGCTCCCCTTGCTCAGGAAGACTTAACTGATCACATCCTACGTGGTCTTGATGAGACTTTTCAGTCCGTCATTGACGGCGTACACAACCGAGATACCCCTATCTCTTTCGAGGAGCTTCACGAGAAGTTGATTGTCAAGGAGCCTGCCTTGAAGCATGAAGATCACAAAGCGTCCTCTCCGGCCACTGCTCTGACGGCGTCTAAGTCGAAAGGTAACAAACACAAACCCTCTTTTCCTATGCAGTGGCAACCCTCTCTCCCTCCTCAACCACCACAATCCTTGACGCCTAATCACAACTCTACCTTTACTCCACAAAAATCCTATCAACCGAGACCCTCCCCTCCCTCACCCTCTAATCCACAAAAGCCTTTCAAAGGACGTTACCAATACTGCGTTGTCCTCGGCCATGTGGTAAACCATTGCCCTAAATTCAAGAATGACCACCCCACCTTTGTCTGGCCCTCCACAGCCCGCTTCCCGACTCAAAACCCACCTCAGGCGCACACCCTCACCACCCAACCCCCTCCCCAATGGCTAGTTGACAGTGGCGCATCCCATCACGTTACTAACGACCTTCAAAACATGGCTTACCATCACCCCTACACCGGACCCGATGAACTCTTCGTTGGAAACGGTACGGCCTTACCAATCTCACATTCCGGTTCTATTGTTTTAAACTCGGTGAATCATCCTTTCATGTTAAACAATGTGTTGTGTGTTCCGAACATGACTAAAAGTGCTTTATCTGTTTCAAAATTTTGTGCACAAACTGGTTATCATATTCTTTTCTCATCAAATTCTTTTTCTGTGAAGGACAAGATGGGCACCACCATGCTTAGCGGACCTTGTGTCGATGGCATCTACATGTGGCCTTCCTCTATTCCCTCGGTCAACTCCATTCATTCGGTTTCTACAAAACATATTCATCATTGCTTAGGGCATCCTTCCACCGCCGTCTTCAAGCTGCTTCAGCATCACTTTAGTTTATCTTCATCTAGTTCATTTAACATGTTAGAATGTCATGATTGTCAAATAAACAAAAGCCATAGGCTTCCATTTTATTCTTCCAGTATTGTTGCATCAAAACCGCTTGAAATCATATTTTCTGATGTTTGGACCTCTCCTCAATTATCTTTTGATGGTTACAAGTATTATATTATATTTGTGGATCAATTCACACGTTATATTTGGTTGTACCCATTAAAGAAAAAATCGGACACTTACCAAACATTCATCAAATTTAAAGCGTTGATTGAAAATTTTTTTGACGTTAAAATCAAAACCCTTTTTTCAGATAATGGTGGTGAATATATTGCACTAAAAGATTTCTTAAGTTCCAATGGCATCACTCACCTTACATCCCCACCACATACACCTCAACATAATGGTCTTTCGGAACGACGACATCATCACATTGTTGAAACAAGTTTGAGTCTTTTGAGTTTTTCAAGCATGCCGTTAGATCATTGGCCTCTAGCTATGTCTACTGCGGTCTACTTAATCAATCGTCTCCCAACTCCGGTTTTACAAAATGATTCACCGTATTTACGACTTTTGAACAAACCACCCGATTACACTAAGCTCAAGTCCTTTGGCTGCTTGTGCTATCCTTGTCTTCGGCCCTACACATCTAACAAACTCGAAACCAAATCTACAGCTTGTGTATTCGTTGGATACTCAACATCCCAATCTGCCTATAAATGCCTTGATCCATCAACCAAACGCCTCTATATCTCTCGCCACGTTCAATTTATTGAGCACCAATTCCCCTACAAAACCAAACCTACACAGGTGCAACGAGATGAAAGTTTGGGTGAGGAATGGGGTTTAATTTCCTTACCCATTCTCAATCCAATTGTACCAGCCCAAATTCCTTTACCAAATCCCACACCACTGTCATCCACTACTCCCCCACATACACCCTCAAATCCCACGTCTCCTCTCTTAAACCCTACGTCCCCCCAATCAGCAAACACGCCACCCCCCCCTAAATTTCCAAATCCTAACCCTCTCCCCCATCTACCGTCCCAATCCACTCCCACCACGTCACCAATCTCCTCACACCCTACCACTAATCCTATTTCTTCCGCTGCTTCCTCACCTCACACCAATACGCCAACTCCACCTCCCATTCCGCTGCCAAACCCTCATCCGGAACCCCCCCAAGGCATCATCACTCGATCAAAGAATAACATACACAAGCCCATTCAAAAACTAAACCTTGCCATCACCAAAACTACTCCCACCGAACCCACCACAATTACTCAAGCCCTTAAAAGCCAAGAATGGAGAGCTGCCATGCACAAGGAATTTGAGGCACTTTGTTCTAACTACACCTGGACACTTGTACCGGCCTCGTCCGACCAAAACCGAGTAGGATGCAAGTGGGTCTTCCGCGCAAAATTCAAACCCGATGGAAGCGTTGATCGTCTCAAGGCGAGACTAGTCGCCAAAGGTTTTCACCAGCGCTCCGGTCTTGACTACTCCGAGACCTTCAGTCCCGTTATGAAACCCTTCAGTCCCGTTGTGAAACCCGTCACATCCAACGGTAAGAGTCGTGCTCTCCCTTGCTGTCTCTTACAGCTGGCCGCTCAAGCAATTAGACGTCAACAACGCATTCCTTCAAGGTAGACTTCATGAAAGCGTCTACATGGTCCAACCTCCGGGCTTTGTGGATGCTTCACGTCCCTCACATGTTTGCAAGCTAAACAAGGCTATTTATGGCCTTAAACAAGCCCCCCGGGCCTGGTACACGGAGCTCAAGCAATACCTTCTCGGACTCGGTTTAAAGAATTCAGTGGCTGATGCATCACTATTTTACTTGCGTCGTTCCAACCTGACATTGTTTCTACTAGTCTACGTTGACGACATTATTATTACGGGAAATCAGCCGCTCAAAGTTCAAGCCCTACTCGATGCTCTCGCCAGTCGCTTCTCCCTCAAGGATCTCGGAACCCTCTCCTATTTTCTTGGGTTGGAAGTCCTGCCTTCACCAAAGGGCCTGTTCTTGTCTCAAAAGAAGTACGTACTTGACCTCCTAGAACAAGCAGGCATGTCTTTGGCCAAACCGGTATCTACTCCTGCTGTAGACTCAATCCAGCGACCGTCGGATGCCGGCGACCCACTTCCAAGCCCCACCGATTATCGGTCCATCATTGGGAGCCTTCAATACCTTGCTCACACAAGACCGGATGTTGCGTTCACCGTGAACAAACTCGCCCAGTTCATGCAACAACCGACCACCGAACACTGGCTTTCTCTCAAACGCCTCCTTCGGTACCTCGCCGGCACGGTCGATCACGGTATAGTCATCTCTTCAACTTCATCACCAGCCCTTCATGCGTTTTCGGATGCCGATTGGGCTGGCGACAAAACCGACTACAGGTCGACCACCGGTTACATCATCTATCATGGCTCCACACCCATCTCCTGGTCCTCTCGGAAACAAAAAACAGTGGCTCGCTCGTCCACCGAAGCTGAATATAAGGCTCTTGCGGACACCGCCTCGGAGCTGTTATGGATCACTTCGTTGTTACATGAACTCGGAATTCGTCTTCAACGTCAACCCGTACTGTATTGTGACAACTTAGGGGCCACGTACCTCAGCTCCAACCCAGTTTTTCATTCCCGCATGAAGCACATAGCCCTGACGTTTCACTTCGTACAAGAACAGGTTCAAAGTGGAGCTCTTCGCGTGACACACGTCCCTACAGCTGATCAACTAGCAGACGTTCTCACCAAACCATTACAACGGTCAAGATTCGCCAGCATCGTTGCAAAGCTCGGCTTAGCTCGACGACCAACTCATCTTGCGGGGGAATGTTAAGATATTGTTGTTTAGATTATAAATCTTAGCTGTTGAGATCTACGTATCTCTTTTATTTCAGTTCCTTATTTTGTGAGATACTATTAGGGTTAGTTATGCTCAGCTCTATCTTGTATTCCAAGGCTCTATATAAGCTCTGCACCTTCTCAATAATAAACACGGCAATTACAAAACTCTTATACATATAGCCCACATTTATGTATCACGGATCACATCCATCCCATTTTTATCCAATATTTCTTTCAAAAGAAACAAAACAAAAACAATTACATAATAACCCATGTACTGCACGAAATAAACAAAATATATAATGCTATATTACAAAGTTCAATCATCGAATTACAAATGTGTTCGTATCTTTCTATTTAAAATGATGGATGCAAAAGAAAAATAATACAATGTTATAAATATAGAATAATCAAAAAGTAAAACTATTTTCATCAAACTAGCTCAAGGCCAAATTCACTCCACATTATTACATACAAAAAAGGCTATTATTCAATGATAAAAGTGTTGATTAATCATACATCGTAACATCCATTACTACTACAACAATTCTTACGAATCGAACATCATTACTTTCATAAACAGAAAAAAATATAAAAAAAACTAAATGTGTATAAAAAATGCTGACAAACCAATTCACCCGTCCATCAGACGAACCAAGACTTCTAGTAGATATTTAAAGAGTTTAACTCCTCATCTTACTATATCAACTGATTATTAGTTTAGGTTAAGACTATTCCATCGTGAGTTGAATCGTTACATACGTCTGTAGTGATCTCGGACTCTTGGGAATTTATCATCGTATGGTGATGGTAGAGATTTTTACAAATAAGAGTATCGAATTAAATAACAAAAAGTCTCGAAAAGCTAGTCTTTTGATTAAAATCACCGCTTTCGCTATCATGGATGATATTCATGGTACTTTTAAAAAGGTAATCAAAATTCTCAATGTGATGAGTTAATTAATTTTCATCTGCACTTAGGGGTGGCAAATTCTGACCCGATCCGAACTAACCGACCGAATTATCCGTTTCGAGAACCGACCGAGACCCGAAATTTTGTTTTGTCAAATAAAATCCGAAACCGACTCAATCCGACCGAATTTGACCCGGAGGTATAAGCAACCCGATTAAGAATGACCCGAAACCCGATTACGTCCGAAGATATCAATCCAATTTCAAACCGAAACCTGAATAACCCGACCCGAAAATACCCGACCGAGTTATATCCGAAACCCGAAACAATCCAAACCCGATTCTACCCGACATCCTAAACAACCCGAACCCGATTGTACCCGATAGTTATATATGATATCCGAAACAATCCGAACTTAGTATGATATTCTATATAATAGGATATAAAACATAATATATTATTAGTAGAAAGTGTAATACAAAATTGCAAATTTAAGAGATTAACTGTATAATCATGTTTATCTGAACTGTGATCTCTTTTTATGTTATTTTAAAACTATTGATCGTAATTTGACAAATATTTATAATTTAATATTATCATTCATTACTAAAGATATATTTGTTTGGCAAAATATAAGATCTTATTTATTGATATATTAATTTGATCATGAGAATGGATATGATTTTGAGAATATACAAGATCTCGTAGATATTAATATCATTATATTGGTATATATGCTTATGTTGTACACTTGAAATATAGGAAAAAAAATACGTTATTTTAAATATAGTTAAATCAAAATTAGATTGATTCACTGTTCCAACTATCAAAACATAATTATACAAACACATTTCTACTGAGACCCAATTCAATCAAAAATTGATTTAACAAAAACTGATTCAGCTGTAATCGATTCAACCGAATCCGATTCATCCGAAACCGATTCAGCTGAAACCGATTCAACCGAAATCCGTTTCAACCGAAATCCGATTCAATCGAAAATTGAAAAAACCGACTCAACCCGAAACCGACTCAACCGAAACCCGAATTAAATTAACCGGTTATAACCCGCTAACCCGACTTATCCGACAATTTGAATATCCGACCCGATCTGACCCGACCCGAATGCACCCGATTTTCCGTTTATATCCGATATTGTTCACATCCGAATAACCCGAAACCGAATTATCCGACCGAAACCCGACCGATTATCCGAATTACCACCCCTATCTGCACTAATGAAGACCATTCAAACTAACAATGATTAAAATATACACTAATGATCAAGCATCTTGTCAGATCCCAAAAAGAAATTATATCATGCCAAGTATTTTGGTCAAAGAAAAAAAAGGGCATTTATCTTCTAATTTGATTGCCTAATTAAAAAACGGATATTCTAAACACAGGTTGCCTCACATGCATACTGATTAGTTAATTACAATTTACATTAATCATATAAGAATATGGTGAGATTATCATATAAGAATATGGTGAGATTATTAGAGATTTGCTCTACGTGTATCGACTGTCCTTATCTGCTTTGTGCGATACGTACATAACATAATCATATGTGTAATAATGCGTGACAGAAAGAATAATTTAGCATCATTAGTTTATTACGCTTCTGTTAATTAATCAGCATAATAAAACCACGCGTTTATAATACAGTATTAATTAACTAGTAACTAGTTGATCATATGAATTATTGGGAAAACTGGCTAGCACGAAGCATCGTATAGTTTTTCCCTCTATGGTAATAGATCCCCCAATGTAATTATAACGACGATAACAATACAAGATATATAATGTAGTGATATCCCCCAAACTTAACCTTTTAAGTAGGATTAGGACATGTTTGAATCCCCCTCGCAACTATATACCCTACATTATTATTCTCTACGATAATAATACATGATACTGTAATTATAACGGCGATCCAAACATTCCTCTAGCATTGAGGTTTGAATGAGAGATACTTATGATGCACCGCTCTTTTTCTAAAATTGGCCCTTTGTGGCGGTGCGGATGGGAGCTTCTCTTGAAGCAACAACACGTTGATTTTCTGTCCCATTTATGTGTCCCTTACATCTTATTGGTTCACATCCGCTTCAATTAATCTAAAATTAGTTTTGTTTTAATAAATTTATATAGATTAACCAATCAAATTGAAAGGGACACATAAAAGGGACACAATACGGGGACAGAGGATCCGGACGGACCGGACCGCTTTTGTCGAGCCCTATCCGACCATGTCTAACTATTTCGTTATTCATCGGCCCAACCGATCTGGTTGCCAAGTTTGAGACCGAGATAAACACTTTCACCAAATATGGTAATAAGACTAAATAGCACTTAGGCACTTAGCTCAAACGGAACTCATTTTATCACTATACAGAGAACAACGATTTTGTTGTTTTCCAAGCATTGACGCTAACATGGACCAAAATCTCATAGCATGACAATGACAAATGGTTTTTCCAAAAGCTAAATGGGCTTGGAGAAGTTTGGCCCAATCAAAGAGGTATAGATAGGTCTAGTTAAATACAGCAAACCTCCTACATGAGCACTGCAAGTTAAACATAGCTCATTTGATCACACTATCCAGAGAACATCCTGAGGGCCCGTTTGGTATCCAACGGTGGAAACGGAAATGGAAATAGAATGGAATGGAATGGAAACGAACCTAATCCACATTAGAATCATGATACATGATGAGTCACCTCAATTTTCATTCAAAAACTACCGTAAGTCCCCTCGCGGCACTCAATTTGTTTCCCTAATATAAGGGTGGGTGATAGACACATGTTAGGTAGTGTTTTAGAGCATGTTTAGTTAGGATTTTTATTGCTTTTGGTTTAGTTTTAGTTAGTTTTGCTAGTTTTGTTAGTTTGTAGAAAGATTCGGATATCTACACTTTATTGTGGTTTTTGATTGTAGATGTGAAGACAACAAGTGTAGAGGAGGTGTAGCCAAAGCATTAGAGGAGGCAAGAAGGGAACCAAGCCATGATATTAGCCCCAAGAGTTGATGGGAAAAGCACACTTGAGTCCGGACTATGTATTGGAGTTGTTGTTTCGACACCTCTTGCTTGCAAGAGATGGATCTGAAGCTACAATGGTTGGATTGAGATGAATTTGGTGTCATTGGAAAGCTAACTCGAAGAGCTACAATTCATCTTTTTACTCCGAGTCCAAATTCCAACTCTAAGTGTGTCAAAACAGCCTCTGAAGTGTCATGTGACGACCAGTGTTGAAAACGCGGGCAGAAGGCTCGAAAACTCGCCCGAGTTTTGGAGGACCAGCCCGAGTTTTTGGACCTGCGTCTCTGCCGTGAAAACTCGGGCCAAGCTGCAGAAACTCGCCCGAGTTTCCATGGTGCATGCCCGAGTTTTCGCCCGTGTCCGAGTTCTGTCCGAGATTTATATGGGATCTTTTTGGGCCCTTTTGAGTTATGTTTTTAGATATATTTTTGGAAGACATATTATATAGTTAGCCCTAGTTCTAGGTTTGATTATCTTTTGAATCTTTGTTTGGTTATTGGAGACTTGGAGAACAAGAACCCTATGGGAAACTTTGTAAGCTTTTCCATGTCTTTCAACAACTAAATCCTTTTTGCTTAACTAGTTAATTGAAGTTGTGAACAAAGTATTATTGTGAGGTTTGATTGTTCTTAATTTCCCTTGACTAGATTGTTTTCTCTGTGCTTAATTGAATAAATTTGATCTAGGGTTTTATTAGCTTGATCACCTAATATGATTTCTAGGATGAATTACAACTAGATCTTTCTAATTACTGGTTGGTGTTAATTAGATCATAAGTAGAACCTTTAATCAATCTAGGACTGGTAGGACTAGTTGATTAGAGAAGAGAATTCAATTGCATGTTATTTGGATGTCTGATTGCTCTGAATGCATGTTTCTATTGATACTTGAATCTTAATGATGTTGTCAAGTTGAATTTAGGAGGTCTCCTAGGTTATTTGATAATTAGGGTTGTTAGTACCGGTCGGGCTAATAAGTAGAATTGAAGTAGGATTAATAATGCCATGAAGTTGGGTTATTAGCATTCCAAAATAGATTAGTCAAGGTAAAAAGAGAATTTTGATAATCAATGATCAATAATCAAGTTCACAATGGATATTAACTGGTTGAGCATATTTCTCCCATATTTTACATATCATCTTTGTTTTGTATTCATTAGTTAGTTTAGATTCTAAATTAATATTCAAAACCCCCTTTTTACTCTGAGTAGCGTAACAATAAACATTGAAACCTGAGTCTCTGTGGGATCGACCCTTACTTCTCTACTACATTCATAGTTGGGTTGTTTGTTATTTCTATTGTGTGTCCTAAGGGCACACAATAGAAAAATCGAATTATCAATAAGAATGTAACATTTTAAACTCCTATTTAGTTTTCCTTTGTGAAGCAAAATTTTAGGATAATTTAATGTATAAAATATTTTATTGATCAAAGATATGACTCTAAATTCGAAAAAATAGAATGATCTTGTAAATGTTGTTGAAGAACTAAAATTGAAGTTAGTCTTTACTTAAATTAATATGATTCATTAAAGAATTTCAATAATTTTGTAAATATATTTTTGAGATTTGATTTATATATTTTGACAAGTTGTATTTTTGTCAACAAAAATCATAAAAGTATTGAGGTAGATCGATATCTTAGTTTTTTTTTTTTGATAAAGAAAGGATTAGGGTCGCCGCAAGTACTATTTGGGCTCGCCTAGAGCATCCACAAGGGATGAGAACTGGTTACTAACCAGCTCTAAAGGAAATAGGGCAAACCGCCGCCCTGGAGTCTCGAACCCGAGACCTCTTGGTACTACCAAGAGTGCTCAACCAGTGAGCTAGTGCGACAAGCGCGATCGATATCTTAGTTAGATTCAAAGATTTCATACTCATATGGTAGAGATATGATCTTAAAGTCATGATTTTTTATGACTTTTTTTCTAGTAATTAATTTTTTCATAAATTTAAAATTTTTTACCTAATCTTTTTTTTTTTTCCAAATTTTGTTTATTCAATAGTGAAATTCATCTTAAAATTATCAAAATTAAGAATTATCTTAACATCTTCCTAATTATATTAACATTTTCGTTGTTAGAGTTATTAAAATAAAATTATTTCCTCATACATTTAATTTTATGGTTACTTGACTTCAAATCCATTACAAACAATTTGTCTATTTTGTAAAATATTGGATATGTATGCTTTTCACTTGATTCTTCATTTGGAATTTTATGTAAATAGTATAATAATTTAAATTTCATCCATCTTTTTTGCTTGATTCCTTAATCAGTTTGTGCACATTGCTATTTTTGACTACTTAACAAGATTACATATGAATGTGATCTTGTTACAACAACGAATGGGTTAAATGAAATAATATGAATGTGTATTAAGTATAATTCTAAATGTGTCTTAAGTACCAACCAAAAGCTTATACACAATCACCAACTAATGTGATGCACATGCATGCCTATATTAAACAAACAGTCATATTAAAAGCTTATACACAGTCACCCATTATTATTATGCATAGTCATGTTTTTACACTGGAATTAAAGTACAAATTCAAATTTAATATACTACACAGTTATATGGAATCACAAGCAAGACACATTCATGTACGATATACCCCACAATCATTGTCGATGTTATACACAGTCTATTTTACTCATTGTGTCCCAACCAAAATAATAAACTACACTTATTAAGAAGTTTATAGCACACAATTAAGTATACATTTGGTACACAATCATAATGAAAGTGAGCATGAGGTGTTCTTTTTGTCACAAATTTTACGAGAGGAAGCTTTAGTTGTAAATCTTGATTTTTTGCATTGTTGATACCCTGAGTTTTATGTTTGATATTCAATTTCAATTGTAAAACGATCTCGGTCGATCTCGTCTGTGTATCAAATTGGTTGTAAAACGATGTCAAAACTAAAATTTGAATACATTTTACGAGAATTAAAACAACGTATGAAATCGGAAATGCGCAGTGATGAAATTATTCCATGTGAGATCGAAGTTGAAATTTTGAATGGCTTGCATTCGCACGAAATCCTTGCTTTCGCTCAAAACAAAGAAGAAGCAATTTTTTAGGAGAATGAGCTTTTAATAAGCTCTTGCGAGCTTTTTAACACGCTTCCACGATCGCGCTAGCGCGCCGTTGGATCTGGAAGATCCAATGGTTGTTATTTGGTCTTAGGTCTCTCTTAGAGGCCCGTACGCACGTGAACCGCCCTCATGATATATATGTTAGAATCTATCTTTAGGGTTTCACATAAATCTATCAATAGAATATTAAAATAATACTATTCTAGCAGTATGTTTTTGGACAATTGACTGAAAGATTTTTTTATCTTTTTGGGTTCAATGTACTTTTTTTTTTATCTTTCGCCCTGGTTTCATTAGCCGGAGCTAATATACGTCCGAACCGGGTACTGCCAGAGGTTAAGGAAGACCCTCCCTAGTGCATCTCTACCACATAGCGAAATTTGATCTCTTTGAGTACGTTTTATGAATTAAATTGGAAAAACAATGACAAAATAATAAATATATACGGTGATAGTATAGTTGAACAAAATATAATAAATACGGATAAATTAAATAATCACATATTGTTGGACAAAAATATATGATAGGATGATAATAATTGGTTACCAACGGAACTGAGAAGTATCAAAGAGTTATCAAATTAACTCTATAGTCCATATTCTTCGAGCAATTAAATAATCCCTCTAAATTCCTAATTGAGATCCTCTGGTCCATTTTTATGGCCCTCTCCCTAGTCCACTCTTTTTTAGAGATAAGAATTGGAAGAAAAAAAAAAGATTTTAAGTTTTTGTGTTTTTTAATTTAAGAAGATGATTTGAATCAATAGAAATCAAGGGACCATCAATTTGGACCAGGAAAGGGGACCAGAGGATCCTTGTTCTATTTTGACCCGTGACGCCCCCGACTCAACAACATAATCAAAGTTCTCAGGATCGGTCTTGTATGTGATTTCCGCAGAGCATTGTGTACATCTAAAGTAGAACCTGAAGATTTGAATACCCAAATAGGTGTCGCCAGGGCCAATAACATCTTCTTTCCTTGAATTAAACTTGGTTCCCTTGGGCATGTAATTACCACATGTGTTACAACAAACGCTGATTGGAAGCATCATCCGAACAACTTGTTTCATCTTTCCTTAGCACGAGTGATATGCCTGCGATCAAGGGTTATCTAGATATACAAGATATATATATGGCAAATTAAGGAATTGAGGAAGAAAAAACAGACACGATCCAAGAGAGACAAAAAAAAAACAGCAACTAATTGATCGAAGATCAAACCTATGTTATGTTTTAAACTTGTTTAGGCTTAGTTTATTTTTAATGTCTGAATAAGAGTCCAAATTATACACGTATTGTATAAATTCTGGACTGAATTGTTAGTCAAAATTAAGCTGCAATAAAATAGGGGTTTGCTTAGTTTGTTAGAGTCAAAAATAATAGTGCGGGTTGTGCACTAAGTAAGTGGAGTTAGTTGCTGATTTGTAGCTTCAACTCTTGCTGTGTAATCCGTTTTTTTAAGCTAAGTATAAATCAGAATAAAGGGTGATGGTTAGCCTTAACTGAGCGCCACACCATTGAAAAATTCTCTCTCAAATTTGCTGAACTTTTGACAGTATTTGAGATCAAAACCGACAACCTATATATATAGAGGCCGGCTAATCACCAGATCTCCAATCTATCTATTGCTGTACAAGATATAATCTTTCTACTAGATATACAAGATATGCATGTTATTCAATCTTTCCTTATTTTGTCCTATATGCATATATTTATTCTATCTTTCCTTTATCAACACTGTTCTTACAAATTCCAAAGATGTAGATTTGAACGCTGGTCTCCACGTACGTCGTCATAGCAGGGTTAACTTTGGCTGACATGGTGCCACTAGGCGTTAACTTTGGCGATTCCAGCTCCGACGTCCCAAAGAACTCGACTTTCAAGAGAGGCGACAAAGTGGAGGCCACTTTCTGGACAGCTTGTCCTAGGAATGATCTCATGACCGAAGGCACGTTCGCTCTCGTAGAGATGCTGACCGGGACAAACACGTGGGTCCCGGTTTATGACGACGATGACTTCTGCCTCAAGTACACGTGGCGGAGGCCGGCTAAGCTAAGCCCGAGCAGCCTTGCTACTATAGAGTGGAGGATTCCTGAGTCTGCTCCTTCTGGTGTGTTTCGGATTCGACATTTCGGGGCTTCCAAGAGTTTGTTCGGGTCGATTCAGCATTTTACTGGGTCGTCTAGTGCATTTGTGGTGGTATGAAGAGGGTTGAATGCAAATGAGACCAAATTAGGTCTGTTACTCGTTCTCATTCAATCTTGTTATATGACTTCCTTGCAAACTGGTTCAATTGTTATTATATGTAACCTATAGACGGAGACAAGTGTCCCTTTAAAGCAGCCAAAGGCCTATTCACTTTTGTTACCAGTAGACAACTATAAAATTCACGTGTAAAACTTATAAAACTTACGTAGGACGTTAGTTTCCTATAATTTTAAACTTAACCTATGCCCCAAAAAAACGTGTAAGAATCTAGCTAATATTTTATTCGATCCCCAAATAACATATATATTGAGCGTGAAAATTACGGAGTAACGTGTAAAATCTGGCGTGGGAAAACCCAACCGCCTTCGTTAGGACTTAGGATATAAATAATTGGCAATTCATACAAAGCAATATTAAGATCTCATTTAATAATCATCCATCTTAATCAATAAAGTAATTAAGTGCCCTAGTTTGAAGAGAGCGATATTAGGTAGCTAGACTCAGCGGCTAAACCATGGACGAATTCAACAAAACCACCTTGAATCTTATAATGTGCATGTTGGTCATTGCTGCCCCGCTTTCGTTGTGCTTCATAGTCTTTGCAATAGAACGACGATACTGCTGCGGACGATGGAGACGAACTTCCACAACGACAACGGACGTCGAAGACGCGCAATTTCCTTCAATTCAACGACAACCACAACCACAACGACAACCACGACCACAAGTTTTCGAGAGTATCAAAGTAGCAGTTCACGTTATCCAACCACAGCAGCCCGCGGATCAAGTGATCATCAAGATCGAAGAGATAGCGAAATGGTGCACCGAGTGCGCGGTTTGTCTCGGGGAGTACGAAAGCGACGAAGAGGGAGTTGCTCGCACGACTCTGAACCCGTGTGGGCACCGATTTCACAAGCTTTGCATCGACGCCTGGTTCGAGAACGGGAGCGAGTGCTGCCCTATTTGCCGCGGTGTGGTGCAAGGCGTTGTTGTTTCGTGTTAGCTAACGTTGATGTATATAACATGTTAGTTAGGACAAGGATTCTTATTTCTTGATTAGATCGTTAGTGTTGTCCTTCAAATTGAATTTTAGGAGTATAAGGGACAGCCTAACATTGCTTTGTAAATTTTCCTATATCTATCAACTGGATTAGATGTTAGATTATAAGTTATGTACGTATTTCAATTATCAAGACGAGTAAGGTAAATATATATGTAAGTGTTATGAAATTGTAATTGATTGATCCCTTCTTCTTCGGCGAAATTTTGCGCACTCCGAAATTTCGGTTGCACACCCTCGTATGGACAGATTCAGAATCCGTACATAATTTTTCAAAAAAACCGGATTTAATATGGACAGATTCAGAATCCGTCCATAATTTGAGAAAAAACCCGGTCCCGTGTGCGGGTTTAGGAAATGTAGATACGGACCGGAATTTGCCTGGACGAGTTTTGGAGAGGTTTAGAACTTGTACAAGTATGGACAGTTTTAGAACCCGTCCATATTTTTGACTTTTTAGGTCAAAAATATGGACAATTTTAGAACCCGTTCATAAGTTTTATAACCCTCAAAATTCATCCGCCGTCATTCATCCGCCTCATTCATCGTCATTCAACAACATCGTCATTCATCCGCCATCCATGGATCGAGCGAGAGAGGAGGAGGAAGGCCGAGTCTCGACGGCGGCCGCGGTTCCGGATGGCTCGGAGGAGGTTGCCACCGCCCAATTTTCGACCGGTGTGGATCCCGCACAAGCTTCTTCAACGGGTCTCTAAACCGTTCAAGGGTCGCCGGGTCTCCAAACCGTTCAAGGGTCGCCGGCAGAGGACGACAATCTCGAAGGGTCCAGTATCGCAGGAGAGCGGGGAGGGGCGGTGATCCGGAGCGGGGAGGGAGGTGCGGCGGTGGGGAGTGTGGAGGGTACCCGAGCGGCTGTGGGGAGCGGGGAGGGAGATGCGGCGTCAGAGGTGGCGGGCAGCGATGGACCGGATGGTGGTCCGGCGGCGGAGGTTGAATTTACCATTGTATTATATAAAATAATATATTAAATACATTTTTACTATTGTATCATATAAAAATATCAATAAAAAAAGTGGATGTTGAATTTACCATATATATCGCTAATATAGCATAGTGATTACGCTTTAGGAAAAAAAGATCGATTTCTTAATTAAGATAATAATTCCTTATTATTTTCATTACATACTTATATATTTATTATTTAATTATTTTTTCAAAAACAAATAACATATATACGAGATAATATGGTTTTCTATAGCTTATTAAATATTATCTATATCTTTAATATTATAATATATCAATCCGGGTTTTTATTTAAACTTATTGATTTTATTATAAAAGTTAGTTTACATAATTTAATTAAATACCAGAAGATTTGTATCAATTGTTAATAAAATGTGACAATGCATCTTATCTTATGTCATTCTTTCTCAATTATTTAAATTTATATTTATGTATGCATAAAAAGTAACTATATAAATAAAATTTATTTATATATATGATGGCCAACAACTAAGGCTCAGGAGCAGAAACTTGCAGTCGCAGAGATGAGGATGCTGAGGTGGATGTGTGGTCACACGAGGATGGACAGGATTAAGAATGAAGAAATCAGAGGCAAGCTTGGGGTGGCTAGCATAGGAGACAAGCTGCGGGAAGCGAGACTGCGTTGGTTTGGCCATGTCCAGAGGCGGAGCCCAGATGCGACAGTTAGAAGGTGCGAGCGTTTGGATCTAGAGGCTTACCGGAGGGATAGAGGCCGCCCGAAGAAGCGCTGGATGGACAATATAAGGCAGGATATCGACATGTTAGGGATTTCCGTGGATTTGGCTCAATGTAGGGAGAGATGGAGGAAGAAGATCAGCGTGTCAGACAGTTAGGCACTTTGTTGGTGGAGCCTAATGGAGCCTTTTAATCTTGTGTTGGCCGTGGTTTTTTTTTCGGGTTTTGGACTTGTTTCTGTTTTAGCTTAGTTTTATATTTTCTTTCTTCTTTTCTTCTTTCTTTTAGTCTTACTGGTAGTTTTTGTTTGTCTGTCGGGTGTATAGGTTTTAGTTTTTAGGTTTTCCGGTGAAGTTGTTGAACGGTCTGGTCCGAGTCTCCTGGGTCGTATTGGGCGCATTCCATCTAGGTCTGGAATGCCCCCACCCTGACCCCCCAGATCCTGCTTGTGCGGGATTTCCCTGGGTATATGTTGTTGTTGTTGTTGTGTATTTATATATATGATGATATACAAGAATTATGTCATTTTATACTCCAAAAAATAAGCATCGTTTTAAAACAAAGTATACGTATGATAATATTTGTAATTATTAAAGCAAATTCATACACAAAGAAATAAAAATAAATAAATAACACCCCCGTACAAGGTACGGGTCATCTGCTAGTTGTATCCTAAAATTAGACTATATCAATTGCTATGTTTATATTTTGCAATTTGTTTGGCTCAAATTCGAACTTATCGATTTTTGTTTAGGTTGTAACTCGTTCATGAACGAATCCGTAACCCGTCCATGAACGGATTCGCCTTTAAACTTACACTTACATATATTATACTATTATGATTAATCTCACATATTAGCCCTTCAACTAGCAAACGACTCACAAGAAGTCCTCATGGTACTTGACGAGTTGAACCATCATAAAGATATTCATGGTATATGACAAGTACTATCATAAAGGTCTTCATGACACATTACGAGTTCAACCATCGTGCAAGACTTCATGGTATAAGACGAGTTCAACCTTGTAAAGGATTTCATGGTTCATGGCGGGTTGAACCATCATCAAGGTATATATAAAACATAAGAGGTCCTAATAGCTAGTGGCTAGCGCTTAACGATGAAGTTCTTCATGGTCGATATAAGCTATATGTGGCATCCGATTTGTAACTTAAGATTTTTTTATGTTTTAAATGATAAAACGTTGAATTGTTGTAAAAAAATGGATATAATAAGTTCTTTAAAAAAAATTCAGAAAAACGGCCATCAAGGTATAAACCCTATGTACTAGTCCAGAAACCGTCCATAGGGTTTAGGGTTTAGGGCTCAGGGTATGTGTAATGCCCTATGAACGGGTTCGTAACTCGTTCATGGGAAGTTTTCACACCCACCTATGGACGGATTCGTAACTCGTTCATGGGAAATTTTCACACCCACCTATGGACGGATTCGTAACTCGTTCATGGTCAGTTTTCAAACCCGCCCATGGACGGATTCGTAACTCATTCGTGCGCAGTTTTCAACTTCCTCCGAGCCACCCTTCTCCTATGGGATGAATTAACAATTGAAAAGTGAATAGTGAAAAGCACGAGGCTGCATTAAAAGCCGAAATCTGTCGGCCGCATAACTGGATTTACGGACGGGTTCAGAATCTGTCCATAGGAGCCGTTCAAAAACCCTAACTTGGACGGGTTCAGAATCTGTCCATAGGTGCCGTTTTTTTCAAAATTCAAAATCTGTATTTGTGCGGGTTCTAAACCTGCCCATAGAAGCTGGTTTTTTTAAAAAAACTTGAACATTTTCAGAACCCGTCCATATGGGCCTTTTTTAAGCGAACCGGATGTTCGTTTATGGACGGATTCTGAAACTGTCCAAGGTTTCCAGAAAACCGGGTTCAACTTGGACAGTTTCGTAACCCGTCCATACTGGAGTGCGCGACCGAATTTGAGGAGTGCACAAACGAGCGGTTTCATCTTTTGGAGGGCCAAGTACACCGAGACACCATTGTGGCCGGAGTGAGACCGTAATAATAATTGAAGTTTGTGTCTGTGAATGAATATGTACAAAATTTAACTCCAAATATAATTCTAATAAATAAATTGCAAGAATGCTTTGGTTTCATAGGACTAGAATCTACTAAATTCCATCAATTAATGTATGACAAAATTAAAGTCTCTTAACTCCATTGAATCCAAACAACTCATGTTAATTTACTCCTTATTCTTGAGAGTAGAGGAGTTTGGGACAAACTTTTTATTATTATTTGTGTGTGCAAAAAGAAGTATTCATGAATGTACGTTGAACAAACTACATAAAAATTAGAATTAATTTTCAACATCCACAATCCCTATACAACCCTGCAGGCTTAACTTAATTGAACCAAAGAAAAAAGACCCACGACGTTGATCAGTTGTCTAGCCATAAACCTAAACAGAGGAATCTTGAGATCAACCGCGACAAACAGGGTAGCCATGACTCTTCACCAACGACTCGTCGTCGTTGCTTGTGGAATCCTTTTGTCATCATTCACCGCGACGACCCAGGGATTTGGTGGCTGCTGATTGGTGTTGACCGGTGGATTAGGGTTTCCGGCTTCGATATCATGAGGGGGTCGCCGTCGACAGTGGTGTACTAGAGCTAGTAGTGCAAAGATCACGAAACAAATTGAGAATAAAGGAACTAGTATGTAGATGAATACGTTCCACAAAACCAATGCCAAGATCTCTAAAATCCTTTCAAGCCAATCGGGTACGCCCTCGGGAGCCGGAGAAGGCGCCGGAAAGCTGTCCATGGGGAACTCCGACGGATTTCCGATCGTGAGTACTGTTTACGTGACTGGATTTAAAGAACGTTCGCCTGAGATTTGATACAAAATCCATGTATGAATAATACAGGCACGTCGTTGGATATTGGATATGTTATAATCTATCTTTAGGGTTTCGTATAGATCTATCAATAGAATATTTAAATAATACTATTTTTTTGGACAAGTAAAATATTTTTCCACCCAAAAAATTTTTCCACCAAAAAAAATTCTTTTACCTTTTTGTACATATAAATCCTATCTCTACTTTTCACATTTCCCAATAAAATTTTTTCACCCAAACCTCTATTTTTTCCTCAAAAAGATCTTTCACTCCCAAAAAAGAACAACCCCATAATGTTTTATGAATTAAATTGGAAAAACAATGACAAAATATAATAAATATATATGGGTGATAATATGGTTGAACAAAATATAATAAATATGGACAAATTAAATAATCCCTCTAAATAGTGTTGAAAAAAAAAAAGATATGATAGGATGATAATAAATTGTTACCAACGGATGGAGTTCTATCAAAGAGTTTTCAAACTCTATAGTCCATATTGGATCACCCAACCAAAAAAAAAAAAAATAGTCTGTAGGCGGGCAAAATTCCATATCAATTAGTTAGCATTTATTTCTCTATCTTATTTATTTTGCTATTCATATTTATTATGCTTTATCCTTTATTAGGGTAGTTACTCTAGTTAGGATATTATTTATGGAGGAGAATCTTATCTTCGCCTGAGATAAGATATTGGTTGACTTGGGGAGCAAGATATCGCCCAGCGACAACCCTAGTGGGCCGATCGGGCCTAGGGGCGCACGCCTTCTCCCCCTCGCCTGTCCCTCTCCTCTATAAATACACATGTATTCATGTGCCTGGTAGGTCAAGTTCTAAGCTATCGCTCTGCCTGACGCCTTTATTCGACATTGCCCTTATTGACTTAAGCATCGGAGGTGGATTAGAGGTCGCT
>OZ002729.1:6929906-7062905 GCA_963924305.1 Polygonum maritimum | reverse complement strand
GAGTGGATAGGAAGTTGGCTTTGGTAACTTCCACACCATTCCATCGAACTATTCAGCAGGCGGAGCCGCCAAAGAAGTTCACACCACCAAGCTTCACGGTCTACGACGGTGCGTCGGACCCAGTGAACCACATCGCCGATTACACTCATAGGATGGCGTTATGGAATTCTGACGACGCCATCATGTGCAAGATGTTCCCCGGAAGTCTTGGGAAGGGCGCGATTAAGTGGTTCCAAAGCTTGGAGCCCGGGTCGATCCGATCGTGGGGGCAGTTGGCTTCGGCTTTTGCCAAGCGATACATTGCCAACAGTCGAGAAGCGATCTCCTTGGATACATTGCTTAGCCTAAGGCAATGCAAGGATGAGAGCCTCCGTCGGTTCACAAACCGCTTTATGGAGTGCTACGCTCAAATCGACGGGTGCGATGAGAAGACCGCCATAGCCGCTTTATGCCGGGCTGTACCAAAGAAATCCAAGCTCCGAGAGAGCCTGACTCTGCGCTTGCCCTCAACGCTCGACGAGCTGCAGGATCGAGTCCATCAATACGCCAGGTTGGAAGATGAGGACGACGGCGATCGGTCCCCTACACCTCCCCGCCGAACGCGCGGGTCGCCTAGGCCGAGTGCCGGAAAGCGATAAGGGTGGACCAGGGGCAGGGCGTGTTTACTACCTTCAACATCCCGATATACCGTCTCTTGAGCCGGATTCGGAACTTCGAATGGTTCAAGCTCCCGCCAAGAGGGGAAGATGCGGAGGAAAACCAGCGCGGGCGCAAGTGGTGCATGTACCATTGAGCCCGGGGGCATATGATCGAGAATTGTGAGCCCTTCAAAGAATATCTCGAGGATCTAGTAAAGAGAGGACACCTCAAGCAATATATTAAGACCTCGGATGGCGAGGAAACGAGTGCTAAGCAGATTGAGGTGGTCCAGACTATTACGGCTCTTTACAAGGAAGACGATCCGGAGTCGCGGAGTCGGTTTCGCAAGGAGTGCCACGAGCTAGAGGTGATGCGCGTCCAGCATGCCGAACCGCGCCCCCTGCTCGGACCGCGTGGACCGGGACTTGTCTTTCGCGACGAAGACTTGGCGACCATCCAGCACCCACACAACGACCCGCTCGTCCTGACGGTGGAGCTCGGAGATATCAAGATCCACCGCGCCTTAGTGGATTCCGGCAGCTCGGTCGACGTGATGTACTACGACACACTCAAATCGCTCGGAAAATCCAAGAAGGACCTTGAAGAGGTCAAGATGCAACTTTCCGGACTCGGTGGATATCCCACTTTTCCACTTGGAGTCCTAAAGGCTCGCGTGAGTCTCGCCGGAAAGGAGCATCCCACCGAGTTCGTAGTCGTCGACGTCCCGGGACCGTACAACTTGATACTTGGGCGACCTTGGATCCATGGCATGGGAGCGGTACCTTCATCCTTGCATCAAATGGTCCAATTCATGGATAAAGGTGCAATTGTGCGGGTGTGGGCTAATTAGCTTCAAGCAAGGCTATGCGCGAAAGGAGTTCGGCCCAATATAATGAGAGGATCGCAGATGGCGACAAAGGGCTCGGGCGAGTGGACATAGTCATCGGCACCGACCGAGAGCACTACCCGGATCGCCGCGAGCGCGGCCCCGACCACCGCGAGCGCAGTGAGGATTGCCGTGAGCGCGGCCCACCACCCGCGGGCGCGGGTGAGATTCCGGCGACTTGCGGAACTACGCGGCCCTAGATAAGTCGGCCGAGGCTTAGGATTTCATGTAGCGGGGGCGGTACTCTTTTTTCCCATGTGGTTTTGATGAAGCCCCCCTTTAGTTTTCATTTTTTAGTTTGTCTTTAGTTCATGACATTCATATTTGAATTTTTAATCAAAGTTCGCATCGTTTTGCATTAGATTGAGTCTTGCATAAAAAATACCAACGTTATGCGGTGCGCTAACGGAATAACTTGGCCAAGGAAAACACCCTACGAAGGCCCTACGCGACGAATGCGTAGGAGTTGCACGGATCCCGTATTCATGGAATACGGATGTACGAATATACGAATATACGAATATACGCATACACGATTGTACGAAAGTACGAATGTACGAATGTATGAATATACGAATGAGAGCACCCTAATCTGCATGGCCACTCACCGCTTTAGTTCCGGTCCCTATACACGGGATAGTACATGGTACACGAGTATATGGGTTCCGGAGGGGGCATTGTAGGCGGGCAAGATTCCATATCAATTAGTTAGCATTTATTTCTCTATCTTATTTATTTTGCTATCCATATTTATTATGCTTTATCCTTTATTAGGGTAGTTACTCTAGTTAGGATATTATTTATGGAGGAGAATCTTATCTTCGCCTGAGATAAGATATTGGTTGACTTGGGGAGCAAGATATCGCCCAGCGACAACCCTAGTGGGCCGATCGGGCCTAGGGGCGCACGCCTTCTCCCCCTCGCCTGTCCCTCTCCTCTATAAATACACATGTATTCATGTGCCTGGTAGGTCAAGTTCTAAGCTATCGCTCTGCCTGACGCCTTTATTCGACATTGCCCTTATTGACTTAAGCATCGGAGGTGCATTAGGGGTCGCTCGCCCCTAGGTCCATTGTTTTGCAGGTCATTGAAGGGAAAGAAGCTTGTAGAGTGGAAGAACATTGAAGAAGGAGCAGAAACTTGTACACGGCATATTTTGTGTACTAACATAGTCCATATTGGATCAATTTGTGCGAATATTATGAATTCGAGTCTTAGTGAAGTAGCTAATTAATCGATCATTTCGGATTACAGCCTTGTGATTTTGCATTAGCTAGCTCATAACAATTGCTGTTAGACGACTTAATTTGACACACGGTAAGGACAACTCGTAACTACAATTAATATAAGTTCCAACATCATCACTAGCTAGGCCATTGCGTACAATTCGTAGCTACAATTCATAACAATTGCTCATAACGTACAATTATTGCTCATGATTATTCCATTCGATAGAGAAGGCCGGTTTACTCGTCCCACATTAAGAGCGTGGTTGTGCTTGTTAATCCTCGTCGTCGCTGCTGGTATATGTTGAGCACAAGGAGTGAAGCCTAGAGCACCCGACGACATCCTTGTCCTGTTGCCCTGCTCTTTCTTGGCCGGATTCATCATCCGATCCTTTGCAGTCTCGATCGGATGGATTTTTCTTGCTCACAACTACAAATTTGACTAGCCGTCCATTTGCTGCTTTTGCCTTGCTCAAATAGTCAGTTGGTGGAATTGGTTCTTCTTGAGATACTTTTTGCCTCTTTACGCTAGGCAAATTATCATCATCCAACTCCTCATCGTCGATCCTGCGCACATAATCTTGACATCTTTGGAAAACAACTGATTTGATAAGGGTCTCGTCCTCCTCGTCCAACTCCTTCCCCTCATTGAGGCAGCAAGAAGCTTGAAAGGCAAGCAATCGCAAGCCTTGGTGCACAAGGAATCGCAAGCGCGAAACCTAAAACGAAAGAAACCTAAAAGATGGAAAAGATAAAAGATATAAACTAAAAATTACGAAAATTCCAAATATAACTAAAACCTAACTAAAAGCCCTGAAACGATATTAAAAGCCCGGCCTTAACCGACATTAGACGGCCAAGATCACTTCTGCCGGTGACGGCCCTTTCGACTGCTGAGATCGTCTTCGAACTGGGTCGCCAATCTGCCTACATCACTCATCCACTGCACCGCGCTGTAAAGCCTCGAGCATTGCATCCACACTCACTGATGCATGTCTTTACTTGATAGACTTCATCTCATCAAGGGCAGCGAGGATATCCATTTCCCGTTTTGAATCGAACGTTCGGTTCTCCAAGGACTTCATTGCGTCGCCTACTTCGTCTCTTTCCCTCC
Source organism: Polygonum maritimum (assembly GCA_963924305.1). Lineage (NCBI taxonomy): Eukaryota > Viridiplantae > Streptophyta > Magnoliopsida > Caryophyllales > Polygonaceae > Polygonum > Polygonum maritimum. The sequence goes on along the minus strand of OZ002729.1, from coordinate 7,059,040 downwards.
TCTTCTCCTTGGCTGCACTCTCATCTTCATTACGCCAAGGTTCAAAATTCCGTGACGCCCCGACTCAACAACATAATCAGAGTTCTCAGGATCGGTCTTATATGTGATTTCCGCGGAGCATTGTGTACAATTGAAGTAGAACCTGAATATTTGAATGCCCAAATGGGTCTCGCCAGGGCCAATAGCATCTTCTTTCCTTGAATTAAACTTGGTTCCCTTGGACATGTAATTCCCACACGTTTTACAACGAACACTCATTGGAAGCATCATCCGAACTTTCGTCTGCTGGTTCTTAGGCCGCCTCCTCCTCGGAATCTTCGCCGGATCGAAATCCGGCGGGTAGTACTTGTTCGCAACCTTCCTTTCTTGTTGGATCATAATTCAAATATCCATAGTTTAATTTTGGGTTAATAAAAGAGCCCAAAAGAGATAAGGCCAAAGAATGGGAAAGGTGGAGATTATTGTAGAATTTACTAGAATAAGTGGGAACATTTGGCAATTAGTAGAAAGTTAAGGAAAATTCTAGAGAATAGGAGAAAGTTAGGATTATAATTTTCTAAATCAATATCTACTTTGAAAGTTGTAATGTTTGGTTCTAGATTATTCCTACAACATGAGGAAAATCCGTCGATTTTAAAAATCGTGAGAATGCTGCCAGGTCGAACGAGCCGATAACTCGAACGTGTTCGGTCTGTTTTTTGAGCAATTGTGGGCACCGATAAGTGAGATTTCAAGTATAATAGATGCTCAGATACGTATGTATTTTTTTCCACTTTGCATATGGGCTTTATAGCCAAATGTTCGGGAGTTCCTCTATTCAAGCCTGGTCCTATTTGGTGGAAGCTGAAGAATCGAGGAATAATTCCATAGGAGGTGATGTAGGCTAATTAGGCATCGATCAAAATAGTCGATCAAGTGTGCTGTGTGTGTGAGAGTTAGAGTGAAGTGTCCCAAACTATAAAGAGTCTCGAGTCACCCGTATAAACGAGTCTTGTACATTTCCACTATATAATACAAAGTCACTTTTGTAATAATGTGTCTTTGTCTCGGTTGGGTTTGGGTGGGTGTACAAGTGTCCTGGGAGGAGTCGATTTCCCAACAGTGGTATCAGAGCCAGGTTGGTGAGTGTCGTTGTTGGAGATACGGGTAGATTTCGTCAGTGGAAGGATCTCGTGTTAGTGTAATGGCGATCGGCTTGTCGAGGACGTTCGAGATCCCACTCTTTGATGGGAAGATGAACTTCACGTTGTGGCAAAATACGATGCAAGACCTATTGATGCAGCAGGGTCTTGATCAGGCTTTGGAGGATGAGAAGCCTGGCTCCATGAACGACAAAGAATGGAGCAAAATCCAGAGGAAGGCGGTGAGTGCAATCCGGTTGGCGTTAGCTCTTGAGATTAAGTTCAACGTGTTGAAGGAGACGAGCCCGAAGGCGTTGTGGGAGAAGCTCGAGAGCATTTATGCGTCGAAGTCGTTGACAAATCGGTTGTGTTTGAAGATGGAGTTGTACTCACTAAAGATGGAGGAAGGAGGTAATCTTCACGACCACATTAACTCATTTAGTCAACTAGTATGCCAACTGATGAATGCAGGAGATAACATTAAGGATGAGGAGCAGGCATTATTGTTATTCGCGTCACTACCGAAGTCCTACAAGTCTTTGGTGCAGACATTACTTGTAAGAAGGACAGGTCTCACTTTAAACGAGGTGACCATCGCTTTGCGGGAGAGTGAGAAAGTGATGAAGAGTGACACCAATGATGTTGGTGGAGATCGCATACTAGTTGCGAGGGAGCGGGAGCGAGGGAGGAACCAGTCAAGAGGGCGAGATGACCCGAGACGTGGAGGTAGCTCACGTCCGAGTAAGGACTGGAGTGACGTGGAGTGCTACTATTGTCGGGAGAAGGGTCATATGCAGTCTAGGTGTCCTCAAGTGAGGGAGGACTTGAAGAAGTTGAGAGAGTTGCGGACGAAGACTGGTGACTCAAATACGAATGTGGTCGATGATGTTGGTTATGAGGATGTGTACTTAGCAACGAGTGAGGAGGTTGCTAAGCCAGAGTGGGTGATGGACAGTGCCGCCTCAGTGCACGTGTGTGGAGATCAAGCGATGTTCGACACCTTGAAGATGGGTGAAGAGTTTGGCCATCTAAATTTAGCTGGAGGAGAGAAGTTGAAGATTGAAGGTACCGGAAGCGTAACGATAAGGCTTCATGACGGTATAAGTCATACTCTTCATGGTGTGAGGTACGTGCCTTCAAGCAAAGTTAATATTATCTTGTTGGGTACGATGATGTCGTAAGGGTATAGGCTTGTTGGCACATACAAGTGGTGCAAGGTGTTTAAAGGGAGCCGCTTGATCATGCGAGGTCAGAAGATCGCGAAGAATATCTGCATCTTAGATGGACACGCTGTCAAGAGTGGATGCAGCGTTGGAATGAAAAAACCGAAGACTGTGAAAGTCACCGTATATGGATATATGAATTTAGGGAGGAAATGTTGGATCATAATTCAAATATCCATAGTTTAATTTTGGGTTAATAAAAGAGCCCAAAAGAGATAAGGCCCAAGAATGGGAAAGGTGGAGATTATTGTAGAATTTACTAGAATAAGTGGGAACATTTGGCAATTAGTAGAAAGTTAAGGAAAATTCTAGAGAATAGGAGAAAGTTAGGATTAGAATTTTCTAAGTAAATATCTACTTTGAAAGTTGTAATGTTTGGTTCTAGAGTATTCCTACAACATGTATATATAGGAGGTGATGTAGGCTAATTAGGCATCGATCAAAATAGTCGATCAAGTGTGATGTGTGTGTGTGAGAGTTAGAATGAAGTGTCCCAAACTATAAAGAGTCCCGAGTCACCCGTTTCCACTATATAATACAAAGTCACTTTTGTAATATTGTGTCTTTGTCTCGGTTGGGTTTGGATGGGTGTACAAATGTCCTGGGAGGAGTCGATTTCCCAACATTTCTCCCATCGTTCCTTAGCACGAGGCAGAGCAGACGATATACAAGAGATATATGGCAAAGGAATTGAGGCGATACAAGAGAGAACAAAAAACAGGAACTTGATTAAACCTAAGCTCTGGATACCAGGAAAGTTTAACGTGAATGGTTGATTGTAACATATACGTAGTATATATATATAGAGGCCGGCTAATCACCAGATCTCCAATCTATCTATTCCTGTACAAGATATAATCTTTCTACTAAATATACAAGGTATGCATGTTATTCTATCTTTCCTTATTTTGTCCTATATGCATATATATTATTCTCTCTTTCCTTTATCAACACTATCCTTAATTGACTAATATGTCCTACCTAGGAATGATCTCATCAAAGAAAGCCACCTTCGTTCTCGTAGAGATGCTGACCGAGACAAACTTGTGGGTCTTGGCTTAATTATGATCACAGCTCAAAAAAAAAAAAAGCTTTACTTGATCGATTTAGGTTATAATAATGGTAAAAGAATTACAAGAATATTTATTATTAATGTTTTTTGCGTATCCTCAAAAAAACCAAATTAGCACTCAATGTTTTTAGAAGGATTTGGGCCGGACGGCACGTTTTTAGGCCCATTTCTCATCCGCGACCCGAAACCCCTTTATTTGCATCTATAGCATAACGAAATTAAAAAAATATGGCAAAAAATATATACGTTGTCTTCCAATCTCGCTCCGCCATCGTTCTCAAACGCCTTTCCTCCTCCACTCCGTTTTCTCCAATCTCCCTCCAGATCTAGGTTTTCCATCTCTCGAAGCTTCGCGATCTCTGTCAATGGCGCTAGAGTGGCTCTGATGGTGGTGATCCTCCCGCTCCCTGGCCTAGACAGCCTCCGGAAGGGGCTAATCGCCGTCACTCGCACTCGGAACCTCCTGAAGCCTTTCCTCACCGTCGTCTAGTTCTCCTTCTTCTTGTTGATGGACATCTACTGGAACCTCCTGAGACTCGGCCGAGTTGCGAGTCCGATTCGTGCTCGCCGACTGAGTTCTACCGCCACCAGAAGTCGATCATGAAGAGCCAGCGCAATGCGCTTCTCATCGCCGTCTCTCTCGTCTTCTATTGGCTGCTTTCCTTCGTCACCTCGATTCTCGTCCAGATTGAGCAGCTGAACCAAAGGATCGAGGGGATGAGGAATCGCGACGATTGTGCTGACTCGCTTGATTAGGCATTTCGTTGTGGAGATAAGTGGAGTTTTACGCTTCTTTTACTTTGGTTATACTTGCTTAGAGCATGAGATCTGATGTTTTCTTGAGTGAATGATGGTGAAATTGAATGTTGTTTCTTTTTGTTTGTTGAATTTCTCTGGTGCTATTGATTTTGAAAGTAGCTTTTAAGGTCTAGTTCGTTTAATAATATTGGTGCTATTGATTTGGCGGTTGTGCGTTTGATTATTTTTGCAAGTTGTGGCTTACTGTTTGGGTGTTTATTGTCATTTGTCAGCCTGGTGGCTAGGCATTTCGAGTCTAGCTCCAAACACCATGTTCTCATTTGTCTGGTGTGTGATTGGCTTTATTGGATATGTGTGGGAGGCCAAGAAAAACTAACTTGCCACATGGTAGACTATTATGCATGTTAATATAATATTGCAATTGCAAAATCACGACCACCTTCCTGTCAAACTGTCACCGCAAGATTACACATAATCTTGTTAAATAGTATTATTACCTATTTGCCAATCCGCATGTTTACTGCCTGTATAACCTTTTTGGATCACATTAGTGTCACTAATTAGTTTTGGATCAAATTGTTTTCGTTGATTGAATGACTTTTCGTTTTTATACATTTAACATATATTGTCACTTGTTATGACATATATTGTCAGTTGTGATGATAGTTTGGAGTTGTGTACATAAGTCTTGTTTTTAACTATACTTATTCGGTGTAATTGCTATAATCTTGAAATTTACTAGTTATTTGCTGAATATTGTCATTTGTGATGACAATTAGGTGTTATCAAAAAGATTTTTTGATAATATTGGTGATGATATATATTGTCACTTGTCATGAAAATTAGGTGTTAGCAAGAAGATCCTTTAATAACATTGGTGATGATATATATTGTCACTTGTGATGATAATTCAAAGTTGTGTGCATAAGTCTTGTTTTAGCTATACTTATTCGGTGTGATTACTATAATCTTTAAGTTAATTGTTGAATATTGTCACTTGTGATGACAATTAGGTGTGAATATTGTCACTTGTGATGACAATTAGGTGTCATTTGTGTTGACAATTAGGTGTGAATATTGTCACTTGTGTTGACAATTAGGTGTGAATATTGTCACTTGTGCTGACAATTAGGTGTGAAAATTGTCACTTGTGATGACAATTAGGTGTCACTTGTGGTGACAATTAGGTGTGAAAATTGTCACCACGGTGTGAATATTGTCACTTGTGGTGACAATTAGGTGTGAATATTGTCACTTTGTGGTGACAATTAGGTGTGAATATTGTCACTTTGTGGTGACAATTGATAACAGTCAACGGTCGGTCAATGCCGGTCAACGGGCGGTCAACTAGTGGAGAGAGGGGTTATGCTATGTGTGCAAATATGACATATTGTATTATTTTCTTACAATATGGCATTTTCCAAATGCCATATAGCTAAATCATTCTTCTATTTTTTAGCATATTATTCTAATTAATCATGTATAAGTGGTGAAAAATATCAATTTTAATAAATAATATATAAATTTAAAGAAATATACAATTCAACTATAAGTATTCAGTTAAAAAAGACTAATTAACATCTTAAGTAATATGTCATATAGGAAAAAATTGTAAACAATCTTTACATTTACCTATTCGGTAGAAACAAATCTCTACATTTACCTAATTGGAAGAAAAAATCGTTATATTGACCTATTTGGTAGAATAAAACATCTCATGTGGACAAATATATATATATATATGTATATGATATGGATAAATAGATATGATGTTGTTTTGTAAAAAATTGAATAATATGTGACATGGAGCAACAATAAAGCGTGCGTGGCAAAATCGTAGGTGGCAAAATATGAGAATGACACTTGAAATTTTTTTAAATGGCGCAATGTGGTGACTCTGTACGTTATGACCTTCATGTATATATATGAATAGATTGAACATCCATATTGCCGTTTTCCAAGCATTGACGCTAACATGGACCAAAATCTCATAGCAAGACAAGACTTATTTCAAAAAACTAAACGGGCTTGGATAATTATTTTTACCGGTTTTAGTTGGACAACTTGGACGCCAGTGAAAACCGGCAAAAATAATTATCAAAATAATGTTTGTTGGACAACTCTTCCTAGAACATGTTTCCCTCCTCTTTTTTCCGGGCTCGGGACCGGTTGTGTAGCAACTACGTACATAGACAAGTGGAGATAAAAACATGTGGACTCAGGGACTCATATCATTAAAAAAATTAGTATTATACTTGGCATGAAAGATTAATTTTCCTAACTTAACTCATATTATCAAAAATTATTAAATTTGGCATGAAAGATTAATTTCCCTAACTTTATAGTTTGCTATAGGCTCAGCGCGCACATGCAGAAAAATCAAGAGACACTTGCTAGAATATGATTTTGTGTCGTTTCATGGTGGCGTAAAAATGTGGACAAGTATATTACCATGAAATAATGGTAGTTCACGACTTTCACCTAGTCATATATGGTTAGATACTATTTATAGACTTTTTATGGAGTCAATTGTGTCACGTGACCGAAGATAGATTTCCAAACCTACCTCTCGTTGTTATTGAAAATGTCTTCTAGTGCCTCGAGCTTCGGGTTCCGATACACTCTTCAAGTGTTTGGATACCCTAAGCAGCGGTGATTTTGTAGACTTGCCGATCTAAGGAGGAGGTTTCCAACGTGCTCTTATTGTCTTTTCCGTGAGTGGTACTACCACGTGCGGTGGCTATGCTGGTGGGCAGCTTAGCATCGCGATCCCAATTTTCCTCGAGAAATGTGGAGACGTCGTCGCGCGTGTGTATCGCCAGAGCATCCGTTGCCGAGTTTACTTCTCGAGGGACCCACGTCAAAAGGGGTTTCTTAGGAAACTCATCGATCATGCGGCTGATGAAGTCGACCGTGTCCTCGTCGTATCCACCTCTCGGGTACAACTTCGATCAGATACTTGTTGTCGCCCTCCACCCATAGGTTGTTGCCAAAGCCAAGGCTGCGTGCGAAAACAAGCCCGTGGGAGAGGGCTTTGACCTCGCCGTCGTAGAGAGTAAAGCCGATGATTTTGGGGTTGACACATGTGTAAGAGAAGAGAGGGATGTCCTGATGGTCCCGGAAGATCCCTCCCGCCATGGCACAACTTGGGATAGACCGCCGTCAAAATGGAGTTGGACGGTGCCTTTTGAAGGAGGTAACCAAGCGGCTGTAGGAGGGAGTTAGAAGTTCTCAGCCGCCATGTATGTATGCGGAGAAAGAGTACTCATCGATCGATAAGGTTTTTGGTTGGAATAGTGAAATGTTTTTGGTTGGAATGATGCAAGCTCTTTTACTTAATGGACTCCATGTGTAATTTTTTTTGGTTGAAAGACTCTAGGTGTAATTGTGTATAGAGGAGAGCTTAACTTGTCCTTGCAATGCGATTCTCACGCATCAAAATTCTAACACCCTTTTCTGATTTCTCAAGAAATACACTTATTTTCACTTGGATATTTCAACTTATGTATAGTGGACAGCTTAATTTATCCTTGTAAGGGATCTCTCATTGTTTAAATTCTAATACCCTTTTCTTATTTCTCAAGAAATTAATACATATCTCAATTTGGGGTTGGTATTTAGGTTTGCAAATTTTATGGTTCTTACTTAAAACATGTATGTGTATTTAAATACTTGCTCCGTATTTAAATACTCGGTATTACTCCGCATTAGTGGCGGACTCAATGAAGTCCCGGTGGGGGCAGCTGCCCCCTCTGAGATTAAAAAATAATAATAGAGAGAGGAAGGAAGGTAGGAAGAGGATCATAAGTAACCTTTTATGTGTAGTTTGTTTCATAAATTAAAAAGTTAACAGTGATTAGTTGTACACTTGTACTTGTGGTACATGTAGAATATTTATATTCTTTTGTAGTTTTGTTCTTCTCTTACTTTCTTTCAAACTAAATATTTACCGGTCCAAAACGGCAAAGAGTAAGGTATTTTCTGAAGATTGCTCAGTATTTTTTATATTATATTTCTTATGGTATTATCCAACATTATTCTATCAATATTTTTGTAATTTTTACTCTATATTAAGTTAGCTCATGTTTTATCCATACGTTTTTTACTTTTTCATCTAACTTATATATTTTTTCAACAGTTTTTTGGATACTAACCAACCTTATAGAAAAGTGGACCAGTGAGCTGATGGCCTGATGCACCAAACGTATTAGGTAGTAGTATGTTATAACTTGTATTAAACTTATTAATAGTTTATTAATAAAATTTATCAGATAAAAAATAGTTTAATAATATGTACAATAGACCGAACATCAAAACATATCCACCGTCACCGTCTTTTGACCAAAAAAAATATCCACTGTCTACACCTCTCTCCATCGGTCCATCTGCCGACCAACTGCCCTGCCGCATCCGCCCGTGAACCCAGAAATTTCGCCCCCTCTGCGGTAAATTTCTGGATCCGCCACTGGATATTATCTAAGTGGATATTTTAATAATGGTTTTTCTGCTATATATTTATATGCGTTTAATTAGCGCATGGGTTAACAATACTTTGTTTTTTCAACAAAAAAAATAATAATTTGTTTTTTGGTCGAATGGGTCAATAATTCTAACTAAAGAATTATAGTATTAAATAATACTATGTATTAACAAATTTGTTTACTTTGCTAACTGAAAGGCCTTTTTTAGTTTATGTTCTTGAGAGACTTGGTACTGAGCTCGAGCAGCCAATTAAGAACTTTAGGCATTGAGTTCCTACTTCCTAACCCAAACTTGGGCCCCTCACCAACCAAGCATCATTGTCCTTCCATTCATTTGTTTATATTTCTTGAAATTCTTATTGGAGCAAAAATAGTCCTTTTATCCATATAGATTTCTACTCCATCAAAACATTTAGATTTTCCAATACAGTCAGTATTACGGTATACTCCTTCCGTCCCAAAAAATTTGTCCACATTTCCTGTTTGGTTAGTTTTAATAATATTGTCCAATTTTTATTTTTATTTTTCATATCATATTTTTCTTATTTATTACTTTTATTCAATCTCATATATTACCCCTAATTATCCAAGTTTTTCCAACAAACGGAACTTTCTTCCCACTAAGTTACAATTTATAATCCGTTCAATTAATTTAGGTGTCGTTAACGTGTCATCTCTCCATCTATAAATAGCAAGCATTTCCTCTTACCCTAGAATCACATTAATCCATTCATACATCTTCATTCTTCATACACATAATCTCCCATTCCCCTACATACAAAATGATGTCCTCTAGCAAAATTCCTCTCCTCATCGCCATTTTGCTTGCCCTAGCCCTATCGTCCCATGCCCAAAACTCGCAACAAGACTACCTAGATGCCCACAATGCGGCTCGATCTCAAGTGGACCTTGACCCCATGACATGGGACGACGACGCTGCCACCTACGCTCAAAACTATGCCAACTCAATGAACGGAGACTGCAACCTCTCGTCCACTCGCAGGGTGGGCCCTACGGTGAAAACCTGGCCACGGGGAGCTCCGACAGCTTCTCTGGGGTAGACGCGGTCAACATGTGGGTGGACGAAAAGCAGTACTACGACTACGATTCGAACACGTGTGCTGAGGGCCAAATGTGTGGTCACTATACTCAAATAATGTGGAGGAGCTCTACTGGCTTGGGGTGTGCTCGTACTCCTTGTAACACCGGAGGCTGGTATGTCATTTGTAGCTACAATCCTCCTGGTAACTATATAGGCCAAAAGCCTTACTGATCGTATACATATATACATATGTGTGTGTGAGATGAAGCACGTACTTATAGTTATAATTTTTGAGTGTAATCAGTGGCGGACGCACGAAATCGAAGAGGGGGCACAACTTGTCTAGGAGGTTCAATTGAATCAATAATAACAAACAAGTTTAATAATTTAATACCTTAAATAACAAAATTGGAGAAAATGATGTTATGAAGAATTGAACCTTGGTGGGATGAAAACAAAATTAAACAATAAACCATCTAGACTAGTTAATTTTCATGTCATATTAATACCAATTAATTTAAAATATATTTATATTTAAACAAAATTTACACATATATACTAATAATACCGAACGGGAGAGGGCACGGGACCACGCAGGACCCCCTGTGTCCGCCTCTGAGTGTAATAATGGCTATGTTGAGTATCATGCATAGCTTCATACATTTAAGTGCGTTGTGTCACTTCTGTACGTAAGTTGTGTGTGTGTGTAATATGGGCAATATTATACTGTCCTATATATTAGCGAAATGAAATTTGCATCGATCTTTTTAATTGGCTAGTGTATTAATTTTATTAAATATACGCAATACTTTTCTTCACCATAATTAACAGCGAAAACCTTCAACATCTTTTTAATTTAGATTAAAAATGTATGACGAGACTATATGGGATTGAGCCCGTTAATATAAAATTGTATGCAATTTTTTATTTTTTTGGAACGGTTACGATAAATTGAATTGATGAAAAGAATTTACATGTTCAAAAAACTTCACAAGGAAGTGCAAGTTAATTTATACTCAAAAGTATCAAAAGTAACAAGGAATCAAAAGAGAAAATTAAACAGCATCATATTCTAAGCAGTATTCTCCAACGATGTAACTCATTGTTGTTCTTGTTCCAATTCACGACGGTGTATTGCAATTTTGAATACTCAACCTTTTAGATTCATTTATTTCATTTCATATTATTTAGCTATATTTAGAACTTAAATTTGAAGCCTATACCATCGATCAACGATCCGGATTAAAGGAGAATCGACACTAAGCCTTCTATGTTCGTCTATCTTACTATGTGTTAATTTTTTTTATGAGGAAAGTGAACAAAACGGGAGAAAGGTTTTGGGAAATTTTCTCTCACTTTCATTGACTTCAGAAAGGGTATATATACACGTATATGAGATCAAATAAAATAAAGTTATACAAGAAATATATGCAATATAAAGAAACAAATAATATATAGCCACAATACTCCCCCTCAAGTTGGAGCATGAACGTCTCGAATGCCCAACTTGCCAAGCAGGAAAGAGAACTGTTGTTTGCCTAGGGCCTTTGTGAAGATGTCGGCTGGTTGCTCCGAAGATGGTAAATAATGTGTCTTAACAAAACCAGCTTGAATGAGGTCACGAATAAAGTGACAATCTATCTCAATATGTTTTGTCCTCTCATGAAATACCGGATTAGCGGCAATATGCAAAGCGGCCTGATTGTCACACAAAAGCTTCATTGGACTTGAGTGAGAGACTCCAAGAGAACGCAAGAACGAACGAATCCAGATGAGCTCACAACAAGCCGCGGCCATAGCTCTATACTCAGCTTCAGCAGAAGATCGTGACACAGTGGATTGTTTCTTGGATTTCCATGAAATAGGAGAATTTCCAAGAGTAACAAAATATCCCGTAATAGAACGTCGGGTCAATGAACATGCCGCCTAATCAGAATCAGAATAAGCAATCAGTTGTAAGGAACTTGATCGAGAGAGGACAATACCTTGCCCAGGATGACTCTTGAGATAATGAAGGACACGGATCGCCGCTTGCCAATGAGCAAGTTTTGGATGTTGCATGAACTGGGATAGGATATGCACAGAATAGCACAAATCTGGGCGAGTAATGGTCAAGTATATAAGCCGACCAATTAATCGACGATACTTCTCAGGATCATCAAAGTCTGGCCCCTCAGAGCGCCCAAGATCGTGATTTTGCGGCATTGGAAATGTCGCCGGTTTGGCTGCAAGTAACCCAGTTTCAGCCAAAATCTCCAAGGCATACTTTCGTTGAGACACAAATAAACCAGCAGGACCATGAGCAATCTCGAGGCCCAAAAAATACTTCAAGACTCCAAGATCTTTCATGTGAAAACAAGAATGAAGATAAGCCTTGATCCTGGAAATCGCCATAGAAGAATTGCCCGCAATAATAATGTCATCAACGTAAATCAACACATGAATAATCATGTCATTATGACTCAAGGAGAAGAGAGAATAATCTGCATAGGATTGAACAAAACCAAATGCTCGAAGAGAAGAAGCTAATTTGGCAAACCAATTTCGTGGAGCCTGACGCAACCCATAAAGCGATTTCTGCAACTTACAGACTTTCCCTGGTGAAGAGCTGAATCCAGGAGGAATTCTCATGTATACTTCTTCATCAAGATCGCCATGCAAGAAAGCATTATGGACGTCCATCTGATGAAGTTCCCATCCCTTGATTGCAGCCACCGCAAGAAAGGTGCGGACTGAGGTCATCTTGGCGACAGGTGCAAACGTTTCAGTATAATCAACACCTTCAACTTGATTATTACCAAGAACCACAAGACGAGCCTTATAACGCTCCACAGACCCATCAGATTTATACTTGACACGATAAACCCATTTGCATCCAATGGGTGTCTTTCCACGAGGCAAATCAGTGATTATCCATGTACCATTTCTGTCAAGTGCAGCGAGTTCTTGAGACATAGCTTCCCGCCAATGGGGATGTTGCACTGCCTCAGAGTACTTTGTGGGCTCAAATTCAGTAGTGACAGCAGCTAGAAACTGGACATGAGATGGTGAGAAATTTTTATAGGAGACAAAATCATGTAAGGAATAGGGAGTACCTGAGAATGGTGCCGACGCAGGTGAATTAGAGAGAGGGGGGTGAAGGACAACAGTGCTGCAAATGTAATCTTGCAGTTTTGAAGGAGGTTGCCTTGCTCGTTCACTTCGCCGAACTGCGGGAGGCGATGACGGGGTCGCTGCGGGAACATTCGCTGGAACATCATGACCCATTTCATCATGTGAATCAAAACTCCCCCTATCTCCGGAAGGTGCCTCGGCAGTAACTGCTGAATCAGAATCAGCTCCTGTAACCTCTTGAGAAGTAGGAAACGAGCCTGACAGTTCATTAAGAGAATCATATATAGCAGGAGAAACAACTGGTTGATCCAATGAGACAGATGAAGATGCTCCAACAGCATATGGAAAATTGCCCTCAAAGAAACGAACATCTCGTGAATAGAAAAATTCTCGCTTATCAAGATCATACAACCTCCATGCTTTCTTACCAAAGGGGTAACCCAGAAAAACACAACGACGTCCACGAGCTTCAAATTTGTCCTTGGAACGGGGAATTTGAGAAGCATAACACAAGCAACCAAACACCCGAATATGAGAGTAATCTGGACGCCGATCAAACAGAAGTTCATATGGCGTTTTGCCGCCAAGAACTGATGAAGGAGTTCGATTTATCAAATAGACGGCAGTTAATACACATTCTCCCCAAAAACGAATGGGAAGAGAAGCTTGAAAGCGCAACGCTCTAGCAACATTAAGAATGTGACAATGCTTCCGTTCGACACGTCCATTCTGCTGTGGAGTCCCTACACAGGAAGTCTCAAACACAATACCCATAGAGGCAAAATATGGTAAAAGAGGGCGAAATTCAGTCCCGTTATCACTACGGACCTTACGAACAGTTGTACAAAACTGCGTTTTCACAAAGGCACAGAAATTCTGTATAATCTGAACAACTTCAGTCTTAGAGGCCATGAGGAAAACCCAAACCGAACGAGAATAGTCATCTACAATAGTCAAAAAATAGTTTGCACCACAAGAAGCATTGGCACTATATGGTCCCCAAACATCACAATGTATTAGATCAAATTTGCCACTTGCTTTATTAGAACTGAGAACAAAAGTTTCACGTGTTTGCTTGGAACGAGAACAAACTGAGCATGGTGTAGACAAGATATTTAAATCATCAAAATTTATCCCAGACAAAGACTTCAAAACAAAACTAGACGGATGACCCATTCGTTGATGCCACAGAGGAGCAGAAGAAGCTACTGCAGCATGGCAGAGTGAATTTCCTTGTGCCTGCGGAAACAACCAGTAGACGCCACCCCTCTCTTCACCCGCGCCAATCACCATCCTCGAGTTGCGGTCCTGAATAACACAAATTTTATCAGACAATGTAACAATGCAGTGCAGATCTTTAGTCAGCTTAGCAAAGGAAATAAGGCTGCATTTTAATTGAGGAATAAAAAGCACAGGTGAGATCTTCAAATTATTGCCAATATCTGCAGTTCCAGCAAAGGAGGCGTTGGCCTGTGAACCATCAGGTAATACAACCATAACAGCCGGAACTTCATGTAAATCACTAAGAGCTTCGCGATTCCCTGTCATATGAAACGAAGCTCCAGTGTCAAGAAGCCATTGAAGATTTTTCTTAGCCATTAACTGATTTCCGGATGACTTGGCATTGAAAGTCTTCCACATGTTGAAGACTTGACTCCACTGTTCATTGTTTAGACTTGGAATGAATGCCTCTCGATCCTGAGCAGAGAGATGAGACGAGTTTGATTGAATGGATCCTTGAGCAGCATTTGCCCTTCCAATGTTACTGGACTCAGAAGATTTAGAAGAGCTACTGCGTCCACGACCTCTTCCTCTGCCCCTGCCATAACCTTCTGGAAAACCAATGATCCGGTAACACGTAGAAACATCATGATTCCCTTTGCCACAATGCGAGCAAACTAATTTAGTTCCCTGCGTTTCAGGTTTAGGCTCCGAAGAGCTTGGACCTGTATTTGGAGTGGAAGACCCGCTGCGTTGAATGGCAAAAGCAGCAGCTTCATTCCTGGTGTCCTTCTCTTTAGAGAGATTTCTGTGACTTTCTTCTTGAACAACGAGGGCATAGGCCTGACCCAACTTAGGCAAGGGATCTTTTGCAATGATGTTCGATCGAATGTTGCCATACAAATCATTGTCAAGCCCCATTAAAAACTGAGAGAGACGTTCCTCTTCGCGCTCGATTTCCAATTCAGCAGCCCAGGCACACTTGCAACCCTTACACGAGCACGAGCGTGGCTTAAGATAATTATCAAGTTCCTCCCACAGTAGTTGAAGCCGTCCATAATATGCAGCCACAGAATCGCCTCCTTGGGTGCATCGTGCTATTTCAGTTCTCAACTGATGTACTCGAGGTGCGTTTCCGATGGAGAATCTTTGGGTCAAATCATCCCAAAGTTCCTTGACAGAGTCAGAATAGCGAATTGTGGAACGGAGGGTTGGCTCTATGGACTGCAATACCCACGCCACAAGCATGGAATTCACGCTAATCCAATCATCAATCTGCGTAGAATCCTCGGCGGGCCGCGTGATCGATCCATCAAGAAATTTGATTTTCCGTTTGGCATGAAAAGCATTCTTGAGACCCTTCTGCCACTCGGAGAAATTATCGCCTTTGAAGATGACGGGACTGATGTTCATTCCTGGATTATCAGACGGATGGAGGTAATAAGGATTCATCGGATTTAATGGACTATCGTCCTTGACGCCGGACTTGCCAACGGTGCCATCGCCTTCAACCATGACTGAGAAGGGTGAGGCACAATATTGTAGCCGCCGGGAATAAAATTAGGGTTCTGTGTTGTATTGCTCTGATACCATGAACAAAACGGGAGAAAGGTTTTGGGAAATTTTCTCTCACTTTCATTGACTTCAGAAAGGGTATATATACACGTATATGAGATCAAATAAAATAAAGCTATACAAGAAATATATGCAATATAAAGAAACAAATAATATATAGCCACAATAGAAAGGAATCAATAACTTATTGAAAAATCCATCACCTTAGAATATTCAAACGGACGAGATTTTTGAGGGTACATTTTCTGGCTAGAGATGCATAGCCATCTTCCCAACGGGTGGTCCGTCTCTTTAGTCTTTATACATTAATTTTCCGGTTGATGTGACATAGTGTTGGACCCAAGACTGTGGGTCCATAATTCTGGCCTAAAGTTCATGGACGCGTCTAGACAGTTCGACGAGGAACAGACAACTCAAGGGGATCCGAAGTTGTTACACGAGATAATCTGTCATATTGAAGAAAATCTTATCATATCAAGGAGAATATGCTATCTATTGTATCATATCTATCTAGTTGTATGAGATCTTGTAAATATCTATCTTTTTAGGCATCCCCTATAGATACAAGGGGGTCATGCATTGTACACAACATTATTGATATTCACACACACCATTCACATTCGATCATTCATCACCATCAATACAAATATACTCGTCCCTTTTCACAAATTATTTCATTCTTTTTGCTTTGTTCTAGCCCGATCTAGGCAAAGGAGTCACCAATCTTGCTTGATAGATTTCTGGCTCAAACACATAGTTCGCCTAATCTCAACCTTCTAAAGTGACAATAAAATATCCGACCTTAGAATCTCGACCTCAGATAGACAATCCATCGTGTGATTGTCTACATACGGAGTTTTAAAATTAGTACTTAAGTTAAATGATGAGGTGAAGAAATAGTGTGCCATATGGATTAGGGCAAAGCCGACGAAAGTTAAGGCCATAAAAACAACATATATTTAATTCCCAAATCTTAGTAGCACTAGTATAGACAATGATCGATGTCATGGGTTTAATTGTTCAATTTTCTGCCTAATTAACTAGGTCCACGTTTGCTCCAAAAAAAAAAAAAACTAGGTCCACGTCACAAACTAATTATTCCTACATATTATTCCTACATGATCCACTAGCCGCCTCTTCTTGAATACTTTATGGCCCCATGCTTATATCTCTGTACGTATCTCAATGTAT
Source organism: Polygonum maritimum (assembly GCA_963924305.1). Classification (NCBI taxonomy): domain Eukaryota; kingdom Viridiplantae; phylum Streptophyta; class Magnoliopsida; order Caryophyllales; family Polygonaceae; genus Polygonum; species Polygonum maritimum. Next base: position 7,042,241 of record OZ002729.1, on the reverse strand, counting down.
AGTCAATACTATACTTCTGATAGTTAAAAAGCGTACGTAATACTAATAGTCAAAGTGTATACGCCAGTAGTTTTTTTTGGCTGAAAGTTTATGCTACTAGTTTTGATTCGGTCTAAAATAAAAATATATATAATCTTTCTTAATACGTACTCCATATCGGTTAATGGTCTTCTTTGGGTCATGGTCTTCGTCATGCTCGATCACTATTTCCATATAAATGCCATCATTCTTGAATTGAGAAAATGATAAACTTCTTTTAATTTTCGGTGGCTGGAGAGCAGAGTGATGTATGTAAACATGAAGGATAAACTTAATAATTTCGTATATGAGGTTGAGATTCGGCTTCTAATAAAAACTTAAACTTATAAATAGAGTTTCATCTCTCTTTATATACTAGTGGTATTTTACTCCTCTCGACTAACCTAGGAAAGCCATGAATATTTCAAGGACTTCAAGCGTTCATGGCCACATGAACAAAGAACCCATATGATATATGCAAAAAATAAAGTATTGTGTGAAAAGGATGCAAAGTAGGGGTATGGATTGGATTTTACGTAAACTAGTACAAACCCCGTACCATGTACGGGTAATGTAAATATAAATTAGAATTAACCATTTCAGATTGAAGTGTAACACAAATCCGCTTTTAATTCGAGAATTTACAATTTAAACTCGATAGACCAAAAACATAGAAATATGTGAATGTTTTTTCACTATTCTTCAAGATTTAATAATGACAAAAATATATACTAATTAATAAAGAAAAATTGTTAAGTTATCAAAAAATACTTGATTTATTTTATTCATATAAAGATATAATGTTAAAAAACTCAAGTTAGGAAAAAATCTTAAGATATCAAAAATTGGGTAAGATATCAAGTAGATATAAAGAAATTGAATAAGATATCAAGTAAATAAATGGGTTATTCTTAATGTAAAAAAAAATTATTATTTTATTTAGGCTTGATGATGTGACGCAAATTTTTATCCTGACTTGAATTCTATTTTATACTGTATTATAGTAGATAGTAGATACTATTATTTTTATTGTTATTTTTTAGAGACTCGTTGAATTTCAAAATTTCCAATGGTAGTGATTATTTTGGGTCTCTCAGAATATCTAAAATCAAAATGATACTCAATCAAAATTTGCCACATGCTCAATTTTTGTACGAGGAACCCTCCCTCACCGCCCATTTTTGTATGCTCAATATATGTAAGTGAGAAACGTCTCTACCCACCTTCACAATTTTGTTTACATTACCTTTTTCTTTAATTGTGAGGGTCGGGGCTTGAGATGGAGGTTCTCCGAGAAGATATATCATATACACACGGTACGGTTTCATAACAAAAGTGCTAAAATGTTACATACTCCGTAATTGGGAGGAATGTTGAGTTTATTTGATGTGCCAAAATGTTGGAATTTTTACTTACACAATTCTAGAAAGAAAAGAATAGAAGCAATCAATATTATAAAGTTACGTCGTACCATACAATATACTAGTCAGCTATGCCCGTCCGTTGGACGGGCCTTATGCGTAAACTTAAGTTGTGTTGCTTCGTAATGGGCTGTTGTTATTCATAAGACTTTTATATTTTGAACGAAATATATGTTGCCACCGTAATTGGAACAGCGGTGCCTGTTCGATAACAAGTCATAAATCTTCAAATAAATAATTGCTTACAGAAGTGTTTAGGAATGAGAATCCTGGCCATGCCCTCAAAGTATTACCATGAAAATAAACAAATACAAATACAAATATATGTAAATCCCCTTGGAAGTCATTCATGATCTCATTTTCCTCCCTTTATAAATTCACTTTGACCTGATCATAATCCCATCCTCTTCCACTTTTAGGATGATGTTTGTACAACTTTTGTGATATCTATAGCTTAGGATTTACATGATGAGATCTGCAAACTGAATGATCAGTTCAAGAACAAATACGAATCAATGCTTTACCCACTTAATTGGGACATGAGATACTGAATTGTGGTCATAAAAGAGCTATGAACTCTTGCATTTACAAACTTCATACCACCTACACAACTACCGAGTTCATGTCGGGATTCAAGAACGCGTCTTGGAAGCCTCACCTTTCTGATCAAGTTGCGAGTCAACGATGGGGATGCTCAGGATACCGTCGAGTGTGGGAATGATAGGCGGTCGGGTTCTTCGAGTTACCGTCATATTCAACCCAGCTTTTGGGTGTATTGTTGTTGTAATTGATTTTTTTTTTGACAGCAGCTGTAATTGAATTTGAAATCAAGAATATAGACACTTTTTTTTATAAACACAAAAGGGGAACCAGAAGATGGCTATAATGATGTTGGAAAACAATAGAAGAATACGTTTGCACTACCTTGCAAAAGTATCCAGCAGTTAAGTTGCTATGTGGCCGGTTTGGATCCAAGAAGGAGAACAACAAATCCAGCAACTGTTCAAAGTCACACATTATATTTTAACATAGGTTATTACCTATATTGAATGCAGATGAGAAACCAAAAAAAAAAAAAAACTCAGCATAATCTACTTCTTCATCCATGACAAGTGTTTTAAGTATGATATCGACTTCACATGTAAAGATCTCACAGGAAATAAAAGGGAACCTGCACAGAAAGAATCAAGCACCTATAAGACTCACTCAAATGCTAGAAGTTTGGAACCCAAAAAATTGAAGAGATTCCCTGGTAACCTACTTGAAACTTCTCTTCTTTCGGCATCCTCAAGAGCTTCTTCATCCTCAGGAGCTTCTTGAAATTTTTTTTGCAGCTTATTAGACAAATAAAATGATAGAGGAGAAAAGTAGAAATTGTATATCTAAGTGAACAATAAGCAAAGCACTTATTTTATGAAAATCTATCCTTACTTTCCCGAAACAAGTCTTCCAATAGGAAATTCCTTTTGTGGATCCTGAATAAATCCATCAGACAAGTTGGACAATAGAACTTTCGCATCCACACATCGAGAGAGCATGATGAAGCATCCTTTGGGTGTGACACTCTTAACATAGCCCTGTGACAAAAAACATGTTCAAAAGCAATAAATAATCCTTAAATGATAATCTTTGATCTAAATTTTGCTATAATCAAGTAAAATGCCATAATTTTCTTGGTCACTGGTAGCAAGTATAAGACTATGGATAAGAGACATCCATACATTTCCTCAATATGGTACAACCTAATTCAGTTACAAAATGCAATAATATATACCTGAACAACCATATTAGGGTGAAGGTCCTCAATCTTATCCACGTGGTAGGTTTGGGGAGGCCTATAATAAACATTAAACTTTATAAGTAAAAAAGAAAAGAAAAACAACTAAACAAAACATAGAAAGATGACATTGAATTATGTCCCTTCACAATAAATTCAATCTTGAAGCACAATATATAGGGAAAACAAAAGAGACATGATGGTAACTTGCTGCTAACCCTTATTCTTTCGCCTGTCTGAGTTATGCCCTTGCACCCCAACCAAGGATGAACGTAAAGACAAATCCACATGAACACCCCAGTAACTGATTGGCTAACTTCCAGGACCTTGCATTTGACAAACTGGCCCTCACGGTAGCTAGACAAGGGTTCATCTACCCAATTATCTGTAATTTCAGTGTAGTGTACCTTACCATACAAATGAGGGCCAACTTGCACAAGCAAACCACCAATACCAGGAATTTTTTTCCAAACTCTTCCACCAAGAATACCACATTCATGAATATGAGATGCACCCTTCTCAACTAATATATCACCTACGGTAAAGAATAAGGAGGGTGTAAAGTGCATTCATACTTTCTCCATTGGACGTACCATAAACACTACAATAATGTGTGCACATTGGATAGATTACTTACCATATATAAGGTGTCATCTTAATCTGCCAATCCAAAACACTACAATAAGTAACCTAGCGCTTCATTAATCTTAAGGTAAACAACAACCATTATCAGCAACTCAACAACATAGCCTTGTTATAAGAAAGTCAAGAGACGCTCACCAAATAGAAGGCAATCGTATTTAGATGCTTGCGCGTATTGGCCCTTGAGTTCCATGTTGATCTAGAGCACAAGAACTCATACAAAGAACTTGTAAGCACAAACAAATATGAACAATAAAAGGTAAGAGATATGAAAAGCCATTGTATGACTGGAAATGGTGAATCAGATTAGCATAATGAGGATTAAAAGGAGGTTTCAAATGTGGATTTGGGTTCAAAGTATCCAAATCAAAGCTGTTGGAACAAGTCACAGCAATCTCCTATTTCCCTTTTTTGAATGGACTTTCCACTTCCTTATGGTGTTTGAACATCAGAGCACCAAAGGGGGTCAATTTTGTTCAAGCTTTCATTCAACTGATTCTTAAAAAAAAGGCTAATCACTTTAGATCGTTAGATGGATAACAAAGAACCCATAGGCGTCTTAACCAATCAATGGTATCTCCAACAAAGAACGAAACAAGAGCGAGCAGAAGTCAAAAGAGAAGGGCTTACGTACCGAGATGTCGCGCCCTCTGAGCTCGGACGCCGGCGAGTCGTCGGAGAAGGGGGAGCCACGATCCGACCAAGCCACGATCGGAGAAGGGGTGCAACCGATGCCTCCGTTTGCTTGTCGTCCTTGGCATTCTCCTCGGGCGCCTTCTTCTTCTTCTTCTTGGTGCTCCCGCCACCGGATTTGATCTTCTTGTCGAGCGTGGGCGAAATCGCCTGGACATCAACGATGGTCATGGCCGGGTACCCCCACCACTCGCCGGAGCCGCCGTATCCGCCAATCGGAGAGTTCCGGAAGGCGCTGACCCCCTGGTGATACCGAACCCGAAATCGAACTTGCCACCTAACAACCGTAGCCCTAACCCTAACCCCATGGGGAACCCGTAGCAGAAATTGTCGGTCTGTTGGACTTCGTGTCGAAATCGTCTTCTTCCAAACCCCCGTTGTCGTTGTGGTTGTCATCCATGGGGGGCTGGGATAGGGCTTCTTGTCGGGGAGGAGGAGGTCGTGGTCGTCTCCATTGAGCCAGCCAGGGAAATCGGTGGCTTGGCGAACTGGAAGGAAGGGGGCTTGGAGGGTCCAAAGCAAGCCATTGGTTACTACGTCTCTCAATCTCCATTGACTTCAATTTTGGAATAAAAACCCCAGTGGAAGGCCATTGGACTACTATTATCAATCAATACGTTATCAATCAATACCCCAAACCTAATTTTCTTCACTTTAAAAAAAAATCAAATTTAATGATCATCATTATGTTATTGCAGAACCCAGTTTTTCATTAGACAAGGAATGCAGCAAATTTGATTTCAAAAAAAAAGGAAATGGAGTTAATTAACAACATTAAAGCTAAAGGAGGTGTTACCTTATTCAAGTTGTATAGATATTTATATATGTAATTAATTGTCTGAATATTGCAAAATACAAGTAAAGATAATTTCTACCAAAAAAAATACAAGTAAAGATAATCAACTCGCTATTCGTCGATCTGATAATTAAGCCGGCCTCTAATATTACTAGTTGAAGACCCGTACCATGTACGAGTAATGATCATTTTTTTTCGTTAATTTGTGTATCTACTATTTATAATCAATACTATATATTAATTATTATATATAAATAGATTAAAATGGGAATTGAAAAGTTAAGTTAACTAACATGTATCTTTTATAGAAGGAAATTTTAAAGATAGATAATATTGTTTCAAAGATAGATATTAGATGAGTAAGAAAAAGAATAAAATTAAAGATTAGATAATTAAAGAAATTTTAAAGATAAATAATATGCCTTTAAAGATAGATATTTGATGGGTAAAAAAAGGATGAAGTTAAAGATTAGATAATTAGGAAAAATAAAACATATAAAATTGTTAATAAAGTGAGACCAGGATTAACGTGGAGGCTATAAATTCTCCGGCTTTAATATATAGTATAGATGATACGTATCATATCACTATATCAGCATGTGAATAAGTCAAAAAAAATTCAAAAAGCGTACAAAATGTTAGATTTGACATAAATATAATTTTACAATATAAAATATAATTCAAATCTTTATTAAAATTTGCGTCATATTATACTTGATAAAATAATAGTTTTTTCTAATTGTACAATCTAAATACTGTAGTTTTTATACCCATTTGATATCTTATCTAAATTTGGATATCTTTAAAAAATTATAGTTTTCATCTAAATAATTAAAAATAATTTAATTTTAGGAAAAATGATTTTTTATCATTATTATAAAGATTCTAGAATTAATAAAAATAATAATTCCATAGTTTAAGTAATTGTTAAGTACAAATAAGAATTCCATAATTAGAGTTTGGCTCTGGTAAGAATAACTCTTATAGTGTAAAATGAGAAATAATCTCTACTGTTATATCCGAAGATCTAACGGTAGAGATTAAAGGAGGAAATAAGGAAAAGGGAAAAGGCGGTGGTAAATTTGTAAATAAACTGATTTTGACCCAAAAAGGTTCATTGTGTTCCACTTGTAGGTTCATTGTGAATTCATTGATTGTAGACTCATGAAGAGTAATTGTTTGGTTCATTGTCTTCAACGATGGTTCAAAAATTTAAATCACTCGGTTCATATATGACAAAATGCATAAATTGTATAAAAGAAAAAGATTGAATTCATTGTTTTTAAGTTCATGAAGTTTAATTATTTGGTTCATTGGATTCGACGTAATGGTTCATAAATTTTAATCACTCGGTTCATATATGACAAAATGCGTAAATTGTGTAAAAGAAAAGAATTTTGTTCATTTTGTTCCACTTGTAGGTCCATATTGTGTAATTATACAGTTCATTTAATGTTTAAAAGTGCATAGAAAATAACTTAATCCTCAAAACATAACAAAGCATTGTTTCAGGTTTATACTCAACCGTACAAGTAGTAATGAAATAAAAACAATCTTGTGTTAAGTGAAGAATGTAGACATCGTTATCGTTCTCATCATCATCCAATGGGGCTCCACCAATGGTATTAGTATTATTATAAAAATCCTTCAATGAAACTCCATTGGTACTAGCATCACCATTTGAATGAGACATGTTAGAATGACCCGAGCTTGATGAGCAATCAACAAAAAAATGTAAAGTTATGTATAAAGCGACATGAAACACATAATGAGTACTACAAATGTGCAAATACGATATGATTCTTCTTTTGGCTCACAAAGAATGTCATTATGGCTCATAAATTTTCAAGGAAAGGTTCATTAAAAACCATAAAACAGTTCATGTAAATTAAGGCACATGTGTTGAGGTATTTTCTCGAACACATGGTGAGCAACCAGACAAGCATACACTTTCAACCTCTCTATTCAATCGAAATTGTCAATTTGCAACGTAAAAGACATAAACAATTTACAAAAGAAACGTAAAAGCTATGTGTGAATCAACATGAAGCACATAATGAGTACTACAAATGGGCAAATACGATTATTCTTTTGGTTGACAACGAATGTCATTATGGTTCATAAATTTTCAAGGAAAGGTTCATTGAAAGACATAAAACGGTTCTTGTAAATTAAGGCACGTTTGTTGAGGCATTTTGTCGAACAAATGGTGGGCAACAAGACAAGAATGAACTTTCGCCATAGCTATTCAATCGAAACCATCAAAATTGAGTTATTCATGTTGTCATAATCTTTCAACGGTGCAAATTTAAAGAGTTCACACAAAAGAGAGTAGATTAAAGCGAAAACATCCATAGATTAACGAGTTTTACAATTACAAGCACAATTGATAGAAGTTCACAAAAAAAAACAAGTTTTAAAATTTGAAATCATCTACCTAAACCCATAAGAAGTGAATTGGAGGTCAAAGGAATCAGATTAAATTGTGTTGGAGAAGGGAATTGAAGGGAATCGTGTTGGAGAAGAACGATGGATGAACTTGGGGGAAGAACAATGGATGAATGACGATTTTCGAAGAAGAACGATTGAGAAAGTTGATAACGAACGAAGAAGAAGGTCGATCAAAGGAGGATTGGGAGTAGAAAAAGACAAAAAAAATGTCCCTTAATTACATATAAAATGGGCTTAAAAAAGTGGAGGCAATCCAGGCCATTGAATTCTGGATATCTAACGGATGAGATTTGTTCTCATTTTAAGGGCTGATCTCACCTTTTCCCCTTTCTCCATAATTAAAATAAAAATACACATATTATTAATCATGTTTGAAAATTCAGACGGTAATTCTCAATATAATTATTAACTCAATCTACTTGCCTTTTATAGAACATGCATTTGGTCACATTCAAGTTTTTGACGACGCAAGAAGTTTCTTCCCACTAGCACACTAGCTAACCAATTACTGGGATAATACGGAGTATAACATTAACTAGCTTAACCCGTCGTGCATGGCACGACTATTTCACTTAAAAATATTGAAATAAAAATTATATATTTATATGGAAAATATTATATAAGTTTTATTGTATGAGCATATTTTTTATCTTTTAAAATGAGTGATATTATTTTTGAAGTTCATATAACCCAAAAAATTATATATAAGACATAATTTTTTCACTCATTTGTGTGATTTTATAAAACCTGATTATAAGAATATAAATTGATATTTTAATTACAATTTTTTTATTATATATTAATAACGACCATCAAAAATGTAAATATAATTAAAAAAATTCATCAGCTGATAAATTGATAAAGTTTATAAAAATTTAATAGAAATTGTCGGAAACCACAAATTCACTTGTATTAAAGAAATAAGTTTAATCCAATATTCATGTTTTTTTATTAATTTGTTTGTGAAAGATTTTTCCCTGTAAAAAGGTTGTAATTCTTTAAGAATTAATAATTGACAAAAACTTATTCTTATAAGTAGATAAGAAGAAATTCAATTGGAAAACTCTATATAATGCGAATAAAAAAAATTAGTTTTTTTATATATGAGGTAGGGTCAAAATTAATGTGGTGGTGCAAAAACGACCACTTGTATATTTGTATTAGAAAAATAAGGGGCGTTTGTATAATTTGAGAAAAATTGTGGGATTAATAAGTAAAAATTATGAAAAAGATGTACGCTATCAAGATATAAATCAAAATTACTATTTGGCTAAAAAATCAAATTTGTTATCAAGATAGAAAAAAATCAAATATAATGGATAAAAAAATATAGTAGATCATGTAAGTATAGAAAATAATTAACTTAAGCTTAAAAATGCTAAATGTATTCAGGTAAATCAAATAATAAAGTAATAAAATTAGTCTTTCTATTAAAAAATAATTTATAATTTTATCTTAAAACTTTTTAATTTAATTAAGTAAATAAAATATAATTAGTTCATAGTAATTATATTTCGAAAATTTAAGATATATATAAGAATCATGTTTTTCAACTAAGTGATATCTTAAAAAAGATAGAATACCGTACCAAAATTCGAAAATTTGAATATATCTTTTACATAAATAGATAATATAATTTTATCAAATTAATTGAAATACCACAAATAAAAAATATTTTTTTTTATCAAAACTAAGGTGTGTCCAAAATCAACTTTAAAAAAGATAAGTAATATATTAAAAAGATAGAATATCTTACCAGAATTTGAAAATTTGATCATATCTTTTACATAAATAGATAATAAGAAATATAATTAGATTAATTGAAATAACATAAATAAAAAGCTATTTTAATCAAATATGCGGTGGGGCCAGAATCAACGTGGTGGCTCAAAAACGATCGGCTTTTATAATATATATATATTGACTTAGGCTGTAACATGTTACCTCTCCATCTATAAATAACGAGCATTTCCTCTTATCCTATAATCACATTGATCCATCTATATATCCTCATACATAGACACAATCTCTCATTTAAATTCCCTAGCTACCATATACAAAATGATGTTCACTAATAAAATTTCTCTCCTCATTGTCATTTCACTTGCCCTAGCCCTAACTTCCCATGCCCAAAACTCGCCCCAAGATTTCCTAAACGCCCACAACACAGCCCGAGCTCAAGTCGGTGTTGGCCCCATTACATGGAACACCACCGCGGCCGCCTATGCTCAAAACTACGCCAACTCAAGGAACGGTAACTGCACCCTCGTCCACTCTGGTGGGCCCTACGGGGAGAACCTCGCTATGGGGACCTCAAAAACCTTTTCTGGCACGTACGCCGTAAACATTTGGGTGAACGAAAAGCAATATTACGACTATAATTCGAACTCGTGCGCTGCTGGTCATATGTGTGGTCATTATACTCAAGTGGTGTGGAGGCGCTCGACTGGCGTGGGGTGTGCTCGTACTCCTTTTTTTTTTTTGGTTGAGGGCACTGCCCATGAGAGTCGAACCGGTGACCTCTGAGTACTACCCTTGGAGGCTTAACCGTTTTGACTAAATGCCCGAAGGCTTACTAAAGATTTACGTGTATGTGAGATCAAGCAATTAATATGTAGTATAATCAATGTAATAACGTCTATGCATGTTTGGATATTTTACGCATAGCTTCAGCCTTCAGTTATATATATATGTGTTTGTAGCCCCGGTAACGTTGTGGGGCAAAAGCCTTATTGATGATATACACATACGTGAGATCTAACACTTATATATGCATAGTATAATCCATTAAATAAATGACTATGTTTAGCACTTATATATAGTTTAATCAATGAAATAACGGGAATGGAATTCCGACCCGGTTTGACTCTTTCGCTCTATTATTAGGGCTGCGAATTTGTTATCTGATCCGTCGATCCGATTCGAGATATCCGTCGATCCGATTCGTTTTTATTCGTATCCAAGTTAATCTGTTTAAAGTTGATCCGTATCCGATCCGCTATTTTTCCGGATATTTGGATCGGATATGGATCGAGGTTTCAGATAAACGGATATCCAAAAATATTCGGTATATTTATTTATTAATATATATTTTCAAAATTTAATGTATAATTTAAATAATATAATGACTTTGATTCTAATTTATAAATAATATTGTAATTTGAACTTTAAGTAGGTTTAAATTAATTTTTGCACCTAGTAAGCACAAGTTTAATTAGAATCTGAACCGATTTCCCGTTGATCCGCTTCTACTTTTGGCTTAAATTAATTTATTAATTTATTGTTTTACCAAATTGAATAGTTCATCCAAACGGATATATTTTCTCGGATATCCGAAATGGATTGGATACGAATCATAATTTTCGGCAAAAAATTTTCAGATATCCGAGAATTTGGATCGGATCGGATCGGATATATCCGAATTCACACCCCTATCTATTATACATTATGAAATTACAACTTACTATTTAGCTAGGTTTACCTAGTAAGTTCTGGTTGATTATTTAATTTTTTTTTGGTCAAGGACATTATTCATGAGAGTCGAACCGGTGACCTTTGTGTGTTATTCTTAAAGACTTAACCGTTTGACTAGATGTCTGAATGCTCATTGTTTAATTTTCTCATGGGGATTTACTTAACTTCCAATTGTGATATAGAATTGTCAAAAGACAGATACCACTTGCGATTTTTCACTTTTGGAAGCATCCCACGTCGACCTTGAAAGACAACTTTTTGGCCTTATAAAGGCAAGTGGTAAACTGGCATTGGATTAGCTAGGAGAGGAATGTTCTCACTCGTGATGTTGTCTGTCTTGGCTTGTGGCATGTGTATTTAGTGTTGGGGCTTATTCTAGACTTGTGGTTTTATAAAATTTGAAAAATCACGTAACACTCTTTTGTTTTGAGGTCTTCCATTCCTAATGCTTCTTATTCAAAAATTTCTAGTTTTCTAAACTTAGAAAAACCTCGTAACTCTCCTTCATTGTTTTGCGCTCTTCCATTCCCAATTCTTCTTACTCAGTTACATTGCGCTTAGTCATTGGGACAATCATGGTTTATACGAAATTACACCCGGATGTTTTGTTTCTAAGGCAATAGATCCTTCCATGACGTAGTTCACACATTAGATTCACGGCCTACATTCATTTAAACTTCAAATTCTTTTGCTCGTAAAGATTTCTTCTCATAGATTTCATCTAGTGGACCCAAATTCCACATATTTCCTAGGCGCTAGAGCTATCGCACCCCTATGGCAAACCGAGTCACCCTTATGATTCCACCTTGATATGGAACAGCTCCATAGATTGCCACTTGAACCATACGCTAAATCATTGATGCCCTCAAAGCAATTGAAGCCCCTTCACAATAAATTCATTCTCACTTTGTAGATAATGGACACATTATGAGCTCTTGCAAAGGCAGCATGCAAATCAAAACTCACCCACATATCACTTTTGCACTTGCACAAGTTAAGTCTATTTTTTTGGTTGAAGCACAAGTTAAGTCTATTTATTGCACTAATTGTCTTATTTTGCATAATAAAGGGTTTCACTATTCATGAGGGATTAACAAGGGAAATCCTTTCATCAAAAAAAAAAAAAAACAAGGGAAATCCAACAAACACCCAAAACCTAGTGATAGAAGCGTTCGATGATTTATGTTGGACCCGGCCCAACTACATTGGTCCAAAATGTGAACTAGTAGCTCATATTTACAAAAGGCCCAAAAGCTGAAAGCAACAACCCAAAACGTGCCAGTTAGAGCTGGACGTAGGGGAGCAGTTATGAACTACGTATAATCACCCACACCTTGTGCGAATTTTATTAAATTTTTATATTATAATTTTATATGATTTTTAAGAAGTTTAATATATAGTATAAGTTTGGATTTTGTTAATATTCTATTTTTTAGCATATTGTTTTAATTAATCATGTTTAAGTGGTGAAAATATAAATTTTAATAAATCTTGTATACATTTAAAGAAACGTACAATTCAACTATAAATCTTTAATTAAGAAAAAAATACTAATTAACATACTGTATTAATTAAGAAAAGAAATATTTTGACTATTTGATAAGAATATCTTTTGAATTATATAATTATCAAAAATGTTTGTTTTTCTTAAATAGTATCTTAACTAGTATCAGTCCCGTGCCTTGAAGGTACGATTTTGATTCAACTAAAAACTTACTTTAAATTTTATATAAAGTTATACGAAATAATAGTTTGATGCAAAATGTTGTATTATTTTATTTAATTTGCTTCTTATGGGTTTTGTTTTAATGGTATGTTATCTCTGTTATAATATATTACTTTAATCAAACAAAAATTTATTGGATTATAACTTTTGTATAAGAAATGAATATTTGTTTTGATAAATAAGTTTTTTATTTTATAATAATAATTATTTTGTAGTTATCTTGGAAAAAAATTCAAGTCTAAATCATATGTATATATCATTTTTATATACTCCGTATGTACAACAACATATACCCAACTCCCGCAAAAGCAGGATATGGGGGGTCAAGGCGGGGGCATTCTAAACCTAGATTAAATGCGCCCAAAAACGACCCAAAGGACAGCAACCGGACCACTCATTTATAGATTCTACATACTCCACATGTGGAATCTATAAATGCTTATGTGGCTTATTATATATTTTATATAAATATTTGTTTTTTTAAGAAAATAATTATAATGGAAGTAGATAAGAAGAAATCTAATGTGGAGTCTACAATAAAATTTCAACCAATTAAACAAATTGAATTTGTTTATTAAAGATGGGTGATGCGGTTCAATGAAAAGGTGACACGTGTCGGCTAAATATTATTTCTAACATCCGCATAGTATATACTGTAGTTATGATGATGATTATGATTGATATGTTATAGATAATATACTAGTATAAGTTCCCGTGCCTTAAAGGCACGATTTGATTTAACTAAACACTTACTTAAATTTTATATAACGTTATTCAAAATAATAGTTTCCTATAAAATCTTGTATTATTTTATATAATTTATTTCTACAACAATAGCGTGCGGTACATGGCTAAAAAAAAATACCATACGGTACTATAATAGCAATATATTAGATAGGTTTTTTTTTTTTTGAAATTGGCTAGATATTTGTACTATTGCCGGCATAGAGTAGTTAGGATTGTTTTAAAAAAAAATTCTATAGCATAGAGTAGTTTGTTTTAAAAAAAAATACCATACTCCTAATAGATTTGGTAAGTTAGGATTTGTTTTTTTTTGGATAAATTCTATAGCATAGAGTAGTTTGTTTTATTAAATTTTGATTAATAAAAATGGGAATCAGTAGATAAAAAAAATCTAATGTGGGGTCTATAATAAAATTTCAACCAATCAAATAAATTGAATTGTTTTATTAAGGAAGGGCGACGCGGTCCAATGAAAAAGTGCCACGTGTCGGGCTAAATATTAAATCTAACCTCCGCTTTAGTATATAGTTATGATTATGATGTATAACTACAAAAAAAAATATTGTATAAATAATCTCTACATTTACTTATTTGGTAAGAAACAATTTTTACATTTACCTAATTGAAAGAAAAAAAATCTTTTTATTTACCTATTTGATAGAAAAAAACATTAAACTAAATTCATGTCATTCGAGTCCAAGCCTTTGAACTATTGACAATTTACAATTTTTCCATCTCGTTTTTCGATGGAAACCAAACTATTCGCTGTTTTGAGAGATCAAGGATCACAATTCACAAGCATAAAAAAAACATGACTACAGCTAGAAAACACTCAAATTCAGAGCATAAAAATAAATTTAAACAATAATCTGGCTTAAATTTTAAATCTTAAAGTTTAGTAACAAATAACATATGATGGGACCACTAACTCAGCTGGTAACTTCTCCACTGCCAAAGTCTACAATCTGCTGCGTGTTTCTGGAATTAAATCTCCTCTTTGGCTTCCGATTTGGAAAGGAATCCACACACCGAAATGCTCCTTTATTGCGTGGATAGCTGGACATCAAAGGCTCCCCACGCGTGACAGAATTGGAAGATGGAGACATCTTGACAGCCTTGATTGCGTCCTCTGTAACGCCAGACCTGAGACTAATGCCCACCTCTGGAATGAATGCAGTTTTGTCCACAATGTCTTCTACAGGCTCTTGGATTGGCTCCACATACGAAGAAGGCAACCTCCTATGATCACCAACTGGCTGCAAAGGTTCGCTTCGGCCCACCACAAGCAAAGCATTGTCTGGAAAACTTGCACAATGGCCTTTACCGCCTTTATCTACTATGTCTGTGATAGATTTTGGGTAAATGACCCCCTTGGGTTCTCCATTCATTAATCTCAATATATATACATGTTACAAGATATGGTTACTAAATATAGGCTAATACACCCCCGTAGTCGAAACGGGAGGAGAACGAACAGTAAGACTGTCCCGAAAATCCAAATACAAGTGCCTAGGTAACCCTTTAGTAAAAATGTCAGCATATTGAAATCTAGAAGGAATATGGAGAACCCGAATATGACCCAAGGCAACCTTTTCCCGTACGAAATGAATATCAAGCTCGATGTGTTTCGTGCGCTGATGCTGAACCGGATTGTGAGCTAAGTAGGAGGCAGACACATTGTCCGTGTAGACCAGAGATGCACGCTGAAGAGGACAATGTAACTCCAGAAGCAAGTTATGAAGCCATGCACATTCAGCCACAACATTGGCCACACCACGGTATTCAGCTTCAGCGCTCGAACGGGAAACCACTTGTTGCCGTTTAGCAGACCAGGAGACCAGAGTGTCGTTGAGGAAGACACAGTACCCAGAAGTAGACCGGCGAGTATCAGGACAACCAGCCCAATCAGCATCAGTATAAGCAACGAGAGAGGGAGATGGAGCAGCGGAGATAGTGATGCCGAGCGATGCGGAGCCATGAACATACCGAATAATACGCTTCAGAGCAGCAAAATGACGGTCGCGAGGATCATGCATAAAGAGACAAACCTGCTGAACTGCATAAGAGATATCAGGTCGCGTGAATGTCAAGTACTGTAAAGCGCCAGCCAAACTGCGATAAAGAGTAGGATCCGAAACCGGTGGACCAGCCTCGGCACTGAGCTTGGTTCCAGGATCAATGGGAGTAGCAGCAGGATTACAGTTGGACATATTTGCGCGAGCAACAATCTCATGAGCGTATTTTTCCTGAGAGAGAAAAATGCCGGTACTAGTGGAGCGAGCAGACACACCCAAGAAATAAGACAGGGTGCCAAGATCAGACATGGCAAACTCTTTGCTGAGAAGAGTGATAATATGAGCTCGGAGGGTGTCAGAAGAAGCTGTCAATATAATGTCGTCCACATACAGTAACAAATAAGCCATATCAGAGCCGCGTCTGTATATAAAGAGAGAAGTATCACACTTGCTACTGACAAAACCAAGGCGGTACAGGTATGAGGCAAACCGATGGTACCAAGCCCGAGGGGCTTGTTTCAAGCCATAGAGAGATTTCTGAAGGAGGCACACATGCTTAGGTCTTGTGGAATCCACAAACCCGGGAAGCTGAAACATATATACGGTTTCCTATAAGTGGCCATGTAAGAAAGCATTCTTCACATCAAGCTGATGAATCTTCCAAGCCTTGGAAACTGCAAGATGAAGCACAGTACGAATAGTAGCCGGCTTAACAACCGGACTAAAAGTCTCATCACAATCTATACCAACCTCCTGAGAGCGACCGTTAGCAACCAAACGAGCCTTGTACCGTTCAAGAGAGCCATCAGAACGGAACTTGTGGCGAAACAACCACATACAACGGACCACATTAGCATCAGCTGGCCGAGGGACCAACACCCAGGTTCTATTACTCATAAGAGCCCGATATTCATCGTTCATGGCGGAGGACCAATTCGGGTCTAAGAGGGCGGTGTTGTGGGATTTTGGAATGGGTGATAGGGAGTTTGTAGCGGTGGAGGAGAGGTTAAGTATTTGGCGAGGTTTGGTTATTCCGGCCCGGGCACGAGTGATCATGTGATGACGAGGGGGCTCGGGAGGGGGCGGAGGAGAGGGTGGTGGAGGCGAGCTGGTGGGAACCACATGGGAGGGGCTAGGCAAAGGGGTCGGAGGAGGTGGCGAGTGGGGTGAAGAGGGTGGATCGGCAACAGGCAAGGGCGTCCGAGATGCACTAGCTTGGTGTGGGAAGAGGTGATGAGAGTATAAGGGTGAAATGGAATCATCCGAGTTAAGAAACTCATAGGAATTGGACGAAGAGGAGGCAAAAGGGAAGGACGTTTCATCGAAGGTAACATGTCGAGAGATGATGAATTTGTGGTTTGTAAAATCAAGACAGATGTACCCACGGTGGTCCTTAGGATAACCCATGAAGACACAGGGAGTGGACCGAGGTTGGAGTTTGTGAGCGACAACAGCAGAGAGATTGGGAAAACAGAGACACCCGAAAACCCGAAGATGATCATAGGTGGGAAAGGTGTTGAAGAGAAGCTGAGTGGGAGTTTTGTTGGAAATAGATTTGGATGGCAGGATGTTGTGCAGGTAGGCTGCAGTGTTAACGGCATAAGGCCAAAAACGAGGAGGGATGGAGGCATGAAATAGCATGGTGCGGACCGAGTTGTTGGTGGTGCGAATGACACGCTCGGCTTTGCCATTTTGAGACGAGGTATGGGGACAAGAGAAGCGAAAAACAATGCCATGTTGTTGGAAGAAGGTATGAAAATCATGGTTGTTGAATTCCCGGCCATTATCACATTGAAAAGATTTTATTGTGCATCTAAACTGATTTTGAATGTAGTGGTGAAATTTGACAAAATGATCAAAGACCTGTGACTTATATTTGAGAGGAAACACCCAAAGGAAATGAGAATAATCATCCAAAAACAATAGATAATATTTATGTCCTTCAGAGCTAGTAATAGGAGAGGTCCACAAGTCACTATGAATAATATCAAAAGGAAGAAGACTACGAGTTTGAGATGAATGAAAAGGCAGGCGAACATGTTTGCCTAATTGACAAGACTGACAGTCTGGAGAGACAAACTCCTTATTGACACTAGGAGGAAAATAAGACTTCAAAAGACTCAAAGGGTGAGAGCCGGGATGACCCAACCGAGCATGCCATGGAGAAACCGCTTGAGCAGACAACGACACTGAAGGAGTGGAGGGCGGCAAGGATGTGAGGGGATAAAGATCACCTTGACTATTGCATCTCAGACGAGTGGTGCCCGTGTGAAGATCCTTCACAGAAAAACCAGATGGGTCAAATTCAACAGAAACATGATTATCAGTGGTAAACTTTCTGACAGAAATAAGGTTTTTGATTATATGAGGAGTGATGAGGACATTTTGTAGGTATAAGGGGCGGTTTAGGGTGCATAGGGTGGCTTTACCTAAACCCGAAGTTGGAATCCTCATGCCATTACCGACAATAACCGAGTTAGAAGAGCTCTTAGAAGTGATAGAGGAGAGCATACCTGAGTTATTAGTCATGTGAGAAGAGGCACCGGTGTCCATGTGCCAGGAATCGCTGGGTTGATACAGAGACATCGAGTTGAAGGCCTGGGATATATCAGTTGATGGAGTGTAGCCAAAACCCGAGTCATAAAAAGCGGCATGAGCCTGCTGCTGTTAGGGAGGACGAGGAGCCGAGCCAAGGACGCTAGCGCCGGGGTTGTTCGGGAAGGGGCACGGCGGCTGGTTCCATGCCTGCATCGGCCACTACGGTTGTTGAACACCCTGTGGAAAATTGCCCCAACCATAAGGAGGACGTTGAAAAAAGAAGGGCTGCTGATGGCGACCACGCCCGCGTCCGCGACCACCACGTTTGCGACCGCGGCCGCGAGGAGACTGCGAGGAGCGGCCAGAGCTGTCCGTTGAGGGCGAAGGGGCCGGCTTCTCGACTGAGGACGGAGGGTGATCGGAGGACGCCACAAGAGCCTTAGAGTCAGACAAGAGAGACTTCTGCTGGGATCGACGAGTCTCCTCCAGGAGAACCATGGACCGAGCCTTAGAGAAGTCGGGGAGGGGCTCGGTTTGTTGGATGAAGCTGGCCACCGTGTCGAATTCAGAGGTGAGGCCAGCAATCAACTGGATCACAAGCTAGCGGTCTGAAACTGCTGCATCAACATTCATCAACTGATCAGAGAGGTCCTTGAGACGTTGACAGTAAGCCGAAACCGAAGCACAAGATTCCAAGCGACACCGAGTGAATTCGTTTTGAAGATAAACCGCCCTTGACGCTTTGTTATCTTGAAATATGTTTCTCAAACGGTTCCAGGCTGACATCGCCGTGGAGTTGGGTTCCAGAATTGTGAGAAGGAGATCATGGGATATAGTGGCATATATCCATTGAAGGAGAACAGCATCAAGTTGATCCCATAAGGCATCGTCAACATCAGCGGGACGAGCAACGTTGCCGTCGATGTGGTCAAGAACGCGATGGGCACGAGCAGCGACCTTGAAGAGTTCAGCCCAAGAGTTATACTTGGTGTTGGTGACGTCGAGCACGAGCGGGATGAGGTTCTTGACGTTTGAGACCGCTAGGGCAGAGTGAAAACTGGAACGGGAAGAAGAGCCGATGGCAGTGGTAGAGGAGGAGGCGTTTGTATTATCGCCGTGAAGAAGATCAGCGGTCGGGTTGATGGTCGACTCCGACGAAGGGTCATGCTCAGCCATGGAAGCCGAGAGACAACGAGAGGCTGTTTAGATTGGGAGAATGAGCCGAGGGGAGCGGCAAAAGGGTGGGCAGCGATCGAACACAAGGAACGATCGGTAGGAGGGGTAGGGAAGAGACGGCGCCGGCGTGAAGAGTCCGGCGGCTGCAAGGATCGGGGAAGGGGTTAGGGTTAGGGAGAGAAATCTGATACCATGATAGATTTTGGGTAAATGACCCCCTTGGGTTCTCCATTCATTAATCTCAATATCTATACATGTTACAAGATATGGTTACTAAATATAGGCTAATAGTCTGGCACACTAGGAATCGAGCAATTTTTCATGATGAGAAGCCTTCTGTCCAAGTTTGTGTGCAAAAGCTTATCGACCACATCAAGAATGCCCTGCTTGCCAAGACCGACAAATCTGACTCCACTATAATCCAATGGTTAAGCACCTTGAAGATCTTGTAATTGATTTTTGCTAATTAGCTCTTGTTGTCTTTAGTTCTTCGCGAGCTGCGCTGAGCGCCTTCTATCTCCTCTTTTGCTCTTTCTCTGCGTTAAACGCTTTAGTCCTTTGGGCTCTTTTGTAATTAGGCTCCGCTTGAGCCGTTTTTGGTATTTAATGCTTGCTTACCTTCTTTCAAAAAAAAACATATGACCTTAAAGTAATTCAAATCATAATTAAAAGTTACCAAATAACTATCAATATAAGCGAGAACAATTTCGTAACCTAAGCAGAAATAACTGTGAATTAGGTAAATGGACTTGTATTGATTAACTCGACCTAATAAAATAAAATAATAGAGTGTGAGGCTTGACCCTTTTATCTAATTGAAATTGTGAAGGGCCGAAAGCCTAACCGTTCAAAACGTACAACATTCCCCATATGTATCATTTTTTCTACATTTTTATTTGGTCGAAGGAGAGACGATTGTCTCCGTATTCTCAAGGGTATTTTATCGTTTTCCCTTACAATGTTTGGTATCATATACATAAATTTCATTGCGACATAAAACAGATGCACTAGGTTACGTGTAATATATTTTTTATATACTGAAGACATGTTATTTATTTCCATCGTTCCATACATATGATATGTTGAAGCCATTTGTTTAAATTCAGCTCATTTAGTATTGATGCATCAACCTAACTTTTCACGTAGTGCACATGAATTGATGTTTTAATTTGGCCGGGAAAATAAATGAACAAATACGTCGGACTGAAAAAGAAAACATGGATCAATGTTTTTGCTGGTTGTTACAATACATCGTGCTTGTTTGATTAGATGGAGTAACGGTATAATTCATAGGAATTTAATTATATGAATTTTAAAGTTTTGTTTGGTTAAAGATTTTATTTTCTAGAAAAGGGTGGTTAAGGAAATTGATTTCTCAGGATTCAGGTGGGAAGAAGATCTTAACCACCCCTTTCTATTTAATTAAATTGGATGAATTGAGAAATTTATAAAATTTAACAATTATGGGATTTTTAATACAAAATATTTTTTCCAAAGATCTATTTTTTGTCAATTTTTTCTGATTTTTCAAATCTATGTGAATTTATTTAACAATCAAACAAACATTATGTGATTCTATAAAACAATTTTTAATTACTTATAACTCGTTTCACACTACGTTAATTTAGATCCAGACTAGTGGTAGTACCCGTGCCTTTGAAGGCACGATTTCATTTAACTAAAAATTGGTTTAAATTTTATATATAGTTATTTAAAAAAATAGTTTGATATAAAATCTTGTATTATTTTATTTATGTTTTTTCTTATGAGATTTGTTTTAATGATAAAATATTTCTAGGATAATATATTCTTTATATTGTTTTAATGTTAAACTTCACAAATAAGCAACACATTTTCCCATAGAAAAAAAACAAAAAATAATTATCAAGTAATAATGATATATATATATATATACAAAGAAAGTACAAATAATACTTACAAAAAGTATATTAACAAAAAAAAAATTGAACACACACTTGGATATTGTAGTTCATATTGTTTTTTGGTGTGAGTTCACTAAGAAAGTTTTGATTATTATTTATCATTTACCTGAAACATAAACAATACCTAAATCGACATACAAACAATTAAAAACACAAACAATTTTAGTATAATACCTGATCAAATAAAAAACATACAAATAAAAAATATAGACATAGAGAATAATTTGTATATGCTACGTACCTACGTAAGAATTTGTGCCTTTGTACCGAAATCAAGAATTGATCAATACCGAAATCAAGAATTGATCACCTATGTAACAATTTGATCAATATATAACCCATACGGACCAACGTAACAATTTGATCAATATATAACCCATACGGTATATTAGATAGATTTGGTAGGTTAGATAGATTTTTTTTGGATAAAATTATTCTATACTTTTTGGTATATAAGATAGATTCGGTATATTGGATAAGAATTGATCAATTAGTTGTGATTATTATTGTTTTATTTTAAGCAATATATTAGAAAGATTTTTTTAAAAAAAAATTGGCTAGATAAGAAGAAATTTAATGTGGGGTCTACAATGAAATTTCAACCAATCAAATTAATTGAATTGTTTTATTAAAGATGGGTGATGCGGTCCAATGAGGAAGTGCCACGTGTCGGGCTAAATATTAAATCTAACCTCCGCTTTAGTATATAGTTATGATGATTTTATGTCCCCATTTCATGATATATAAATCCTTTCGATATGAGTTTTAGGGAAAAGGACATAAAACCACCCTTTACTTATACTTGTATGCACTAAACCACCTATTCTAAAAAAGTTTGTATAAAACCACTTGTAATCACAAATGTTTGTGAATAATGACCCATACCTTGTATTGCTAATTAATTTTAATTAAAATAAATATAGAACAAAAAAAAATGTCCTTATTTTTTATAATATTTTTCGTTATTTGTGTTGTACTCTTATTCAAACAAAAGAGTTGTTATGGATCATTTATATCAATAATTTTAAGTTCAAAAGAAAAATACTAAAGTAATATATATTAATATGATTACATTTATATTAGATTATTCAGTGAAAAAAATAAAACTCCTAATTGAACAACTAATGTGTCAATTGAATATTTGAAAATGGAAGAGGTTAATATTTGTGAATCAGTCAATAGATTTAAATTTCTTGTATTATTATTTTTCGTTGGATATGGAATCAATTAACTACAAAAAGATTAAAATCAATTACCAATCATCAATAAATTTAGGGATTTTTAGTGATATGATTATAGATCTTGTCATTATCTTTATTAATTTCTATTAAGTGCTCAAATAAATTTGGCAAAACAATTGATGAATAATTTAATAAAGTATAATTTTTGGTGGTTAATTGCAAATAATCATAGATAAGGGGTGGTTTGTGCAACTAATTAGTAACAGTGGGTGGTTTTGTGCAAGAATATTTATAAGGAGTGATTTTGTGTAACTAATTTGTAATAAAAGGTGGTTTTTTACAAAAGTTTTTATAAAGGATGATTTTGTGAAAATAAGTAAAAATAAAGGGTGATTTTATACTTTTTCCCCTTAGTTTTATGACATAGTATGTCCAAACAATTGAAACTCAAACGTACTATACAAATCTCACAAAATAATTAAGTGTACAATAATTTTTTTTAAATTTGGAACATAATATATAGTCCTGCGTATCGCAACAAACTTTTTGTTTTACAAAAAAGTTGCGATAATTGAGTTAATTACGTAATTTGCTGGCCGGTACGATCCAGATTCCAGGATGATTTTCAAAGATCTATCACGATTAAAAAGAAAACAGAAAGAATTTACTAGTGCTATAAATTATTGAAAGATATATCACCGATAAGTACTCATGTGCAAATGTGCAATCCTCAACAAACACCCACAAAATAGGCAAAAGAAAATATAAAAAAACCACATATTTTGTAGTACAAAATTTCCAAACTTTTCCCTCTTCAAGTACTGTCAATATACTTCACTTTTTTATCACGAAAAAGTTACAAAAAACTGTATCCTCTCACGGTCTATAAATTCACTCCTCATAACAAACTCTCAACACATATTCAACCCATGGACCACGGCCACG
Source organism: Polygonum maritimum (assembly GCA_963924305.1). Lineage (NCBI taxonomy): Eukaryota > Viridiplantae > Streptophyta > Magnoliopsida > Caryophyllales > Polygonaceae > Polygonum > Polygonum maritimum. Next base: position 7,018,701 of record OZ002729.1, on the reverse strand, counting down.
GCATGATGGGCGACGGCTTTGTAGGCGTGCCGTTGCCGGGCGGCATGCGGCCGCGGCGTCGAGGGATGATGATGCACATGACCTTCTTTTGGGGCAACAACACGGAGTTCCTCTTCGACGGGTGGCCGGGAAGGAGGGGCGCCGCCATGTACACAGCCGCGCTCGCGGCCGTCTTCGTGGTGGCAGCGCTCGTCGAGTGGCTGTCAAATAGCCGCCTCATCAAGCCCGGGACCCACCACGTGGCGGCCGGGTTGATCAGGACCCTTATGCACACCCTCCGAATCGGGCTCGCGTATCTGGTCATGCTCGCCGTTATGTCATTCAACGGTGGCGTGTTCTTGGCCGCCGTTGCGGGCCACGCCGTCGGGTTTTTGTTGTTCGGGTCTAGGGTTTGTACGAAGCCCGCCGATGATCGCTGGGCTAAAGATCACGGTGATTCGGATCTTCCTCCTATGAGTTGTTAGAGTAGTTTTTACGCTTTTTGTTTAAGAAGTGTTGTTACTTGTTGCGTTGTTTGTTATGATACTCTATTAAACTATTTGCATCATTCGATATCTTTTTTTTTTGCAAGAATTGTTTGCGCTGTTAGTTAGAGAAATTTGGAGAAGGTAAACCATCTTTTATCTATACAAGTTTCAAATTTCAATAATGGAAAACCCATGAAGGAAATCTTGGGCATTAATCACATGTAATTGGACACAAGGCTAAAATATTTCAAATCATTAGTGCATAATGACTTGAAATTTCACTATACTGGTACTCTCTTAATTAGCTATAAATATATGGGCGAGCCATTAATCTACTAATCTCGTGGAGTGACGCTTTCCTATTCATTAGTCACTCAGATTATTGATCACGAACATTATAAACTCAATTTATATAGATAACAAAATTTGATACGCAAGTTCGATTGTACAAGGTAATAGCTTCACATCAATGAACTACTACGTAATCAAACTTATATCAAATGTCGTTGTAGTATAGTGGTAAGTATTCCCACCTGTCACGCGGGTGACCCGGGTTCGATCCCCGGCAACGGCGAGTTTTTTTAATTTTTGTTTTTGCTGTTATGCTCGCTCGATTGGCCAGAAGAACAGAGCTTGAAATCAGCTGCCAACTTAAACATGAGTTTTATGCATATAAGCAACAGGGTCTAGTTTACTAGGCACATGATGAAATCTGGGCATCCGGGTTTATTTAGCCTCTTACAAAACCTATAGTAAGGGGAAATGCAGAGTCATTCCTCCATCAACAACGAGTGTTTGGCCAGTGATGTATGAAGACGCTGGTAGCGAAAGAAATGCGACCAAGGACGCCACCTCCTTCGGCTCTCCTACGCGTCCAAGTGAAGTCCGAGCGCTCAGAGCGCCTATAGTCTGCTCATTAAGATGCTGCAATGCACAAAACAGAGAACAACAGCATAAAGAAGAAATCAACCTAAAACAATGAGAAGGTGAAAAATCGAAGTGCAGAGGAAAGATTACGTCTTTTAGACGAGAAGTCAAGATGGTTCCAGGCGCGATAGCGTTTGATCTGATGCTGTCCTTTCCCCACTCACATGCTAGACTCCTCGCTATCTGATTCATCGCTCCTGCAAAAAAAACAAAGAGGGCAGAAACGAATCAGAATCATTACAATGTTAGTTCATGGAAAGGCGAAGGGCTAAACCGACAACCTTTGGAAGCACTGTAGAGGGATCCAATATCCATCCCGACGAGGCTAGAGACCGACGAAATGAATATGATACTTCCGGACCCTGATGCCTTGAGCAGAGGTTGACAAAGCTGTGATAGGTGATAGACTGATTCTACATTGGTGGCCATTACGAGTGCGAAATCGTCTGGCGTGGATTCGGGCGTCTGCTTTGGCATAAATGTAGCTGCATTGTTCACCTAATGATGAACCATCGTATACCTCAGCACATACTACAAATCACTTATCTTAGGTTATGGTTGTGACTTGTGAACCAGCATCTAAAAAGTGAGAATTTGCTAACCATATGATCACTATAGGGTAGGATTAACAATGCACCAAACTTATAGCATCAAAACCTGAACAGTGAACACTAACACATCATGCAAACAAGCATTTCTGCAAATGGGCACCAAGAAAAGCGAAATTCCAAGCCCTAGCTATCACAATTGTCTAATGGGTATGCACCAATTTGAGCTTCCCACAGCCAATTGGTATGTATGATCAAGTGCTGAGATCTAAGCATTGAAAATGTTAATATGCCTTGAATCTGAATCACATACTGCGACAGGTAGCACGGGGGTCTCGCTGCCCGGTCAGCGAGTCGGGGGGTCCAGGGGGACGACGCGCCCCCTGGCCTGGGGGTCCGGGGGGGCGGAGTCGCCCCCGGGCCACACGGTACACTATGTTTTCTGTTATTGGGCCTGTTGCATTCTGTTTTGGGCCTGCGGCCCATAATTGTACCTAGGGTTTCTTGAGTCACTATATAAGCTCTTGAAATACCTAGACCTCTGTATTCCGAATTCTGTCTTCCATAATAATATACGGTTTCTCTGCCCGTGGACGTAGGTAACACACCGTTACCGAACCACGTAAATCTGTGTGTCGTTCTTGCTTTATTGTTCTCGTTCGATCTCTCGTTACAACAGAAAAAACCCCAATTTCAAAACACCACTTACAAGGATGTTAAGCTTGGCCCCGAACTCGGCGGAAATTGTGTGAATGAGGTTCTCCCTCTGAGCCCGGTCAGCAACATCGCAGATGGAGCCCGTGACCTTGAAGCCCTTTGTCTGCCAGGCTTCCAAGCAGGCGCTGAGGTCCGATTGGGTGCGAGCGCAGGTGTGTACGGTCGCCCCCAGCCCCGCCAGCTCCTCCACCACGGCGAAGCCGATTCCTTGGGTTCCGCCGGTGACTAGGGCCGTGTGTCCGCCCAGGGACCATCGTTCAGCTAGAGTGTTCGCTGTCTCCATATAATAATATTTTAGTCTCTTGTGGGAATGGTGACTGAACTTTTATTTCTAGCGTTTTATAGTAGCTAAAAAGCTATACATTTATGGTAAGTTTGCAATTGTACAAGTTTGGATCACTTGTGTAGCATTAGTTTTTCTAAGGGACAAGTTCCACTCAACAATCATGAACCAGGTAAACCGACTTCACCCATACACAGAACACTTTGTTAAAGTCGGTGGGTCATATGCGACGTGGCACATCAATTCGTGCGCATATGCGCGATAGGCCAAACACATAAGCCCATGGAGTTGCACCTAAAACAAACTGGCGATAGGAGAGTAACCTATTTGTTTATATGGTAGGGGTTTTCACTTTCATTTTCCCACGTGGGAAGTATTCTCTTCGACACACGTCGTTCTACATATTATCTACGTTACACGGAAACGGAACGTAAACATGATTCCATGTTATTAGTATAAGATAAGTTTCCGAGTTTTCAAATTTCCATGTTTCCATCGGAAATAGGAAACATCACCGTAAGGGAGTTTTCGGATAATATAGATACTTATGTGGAAGATGTATTATAAGTTTAGGGTCACTTATATATAGTTGATAACTTAGCAGCGAGTCAGCTGAAGGCCTGAAACAAACAAAACATATCTTTTTTTTTTTGAGAAACCAAACAAAACAAATCAATTCCATAGAAAGAAGAATTTTCAATGCAAATATTCTCAGTGTCAAGTTATTTAATGCCAAGAAAGCGGACAAATATTCTCCTAGGATTTTGCTGCATCAAAGACTGAAATTTATACCACATGACCTCAAATATCAGACACTTATGATGGCAAAAAGATCTTTATCAGCTCAATTAGTGTCATCAATCAACAGGACAATTCAAACGCACTAACGTATAGGGCAGGGTTTGTTATGGAGGCGCGTATAGGATAAGTTGACCCTGACTTGTACAACAACAATCTAATGCTTTAAAGGCCAAGAAAACTCAAACCCAAGATCAAGCACACAAAAACACACTTGCCCTTTCATGACCAAGTTCAACTTTAGTGTTAACCAACTATCCATGGCTACATATCACCTTCATTTCCTATTCCTCGTACCTTTTGCTTGCACTATCATCATCACACTTGCATCCTCAACTCCAGACCCAAAACAGTTCATCTACAATGGGTTTACCAAATCTCATCTCAATCTCATTGGCACGTCCAAGATCGACACAAATGGCTTGCTCCAGCTTACCAACAGCTCTCAGCAACAAAAGGGTGTCACTCTATATCAACAACCTATAAAGCTAAGTGACTCTCCTGATTTTTCTACCACTTTTGCCTTTGCAATCTATCCTGAAATGCCTGATCAAGGCGGCCATGGGCTTAGCTTTGTGTTGTCCCCTTCGAGAACGTATTTCAACCACACGCTCGGAGATGAGTACCTTGGCCTCTTCAATTACTCCACAAATGGCCCCTCTTCCACTCATCTTTTTGCTGTGGAGCTGGACACAGTCAAGACTCCTCAGTTCAGTGACATTAATGGGAATCATGTCGGTGTCGACGTCAACAGCCTGACATCAGTTGATTCTGCTCCAGTGAGCTATTACTCTGAGAAAGAAGAGAGGAACATAAGCTTGAGCCTTATGAGTAGAAAGCCAATGCAGGTTTGGATAGATTATGATGCAAGAAAGACTCTAGTCAATGTGGCCATAGCTCCTCTAGGAGAACCGAAGCCGAAAAGGTTTCTTGTGTCATCAAGAATCAATCTTTCGGAAGTAGTTGTTGACAAAGTTTATGCTGGGTTCTGTGCTTCGACCGGGACGCTATTTAGCTCTCACTATATATTAGGATGGAGCTTCAACCAAAGTGGGGAGGCAGAGGAGTTAGATTTGTCAAAGCTTCCTCAGCTTCCCAAGGTAGAGAAGCCCAAGAAGAGAGTTAGCCCACCACTTATAGGTGTATTCGCCATAGTATCACTCTTCTTGATGATGTGTGGCTATGCATTTTATGTAATAAGAAGGAAGAGATATGAAGAAGTGTTGGAAGAATGGGAAAAGGAATATGGCCTTCAAAGGTTCTCATACAAAGAGCTTTACGAAGCAACGAAAGGTTTCAAGGAGAAAGAGCTCCTTGGTTCCGGAGGTTTTGGGAAGGTTTACAAAGGTGCATTGCCATCAACCAATGCTCAAGTTGCGATCAAGAAAGTGTCGCATGATTCGAGACAAGGAATGAAGGAGTTTGTAGCTGAGGTTGCTAGCATGAGGAGGCTAAGGCATAGGAATTTGGTGCCTCTCCTTGGCTATTGTCATCGAAAGAGCGAGCTACTTTTGGTGTACGAATACATGCCTAATGGAAGCCTTGACAACTTTCTTTTCAACAAGGATGCACAAACTCTTTCTTGGACTCAAAGGTTCATGATTATCAAGGGAGTGGGATCCGCACTACTTTACTTACATGAAGAGTGGGAGCAAGTTGTTCTACACCGAGACGTAAAGGCGAGCAACGTTCTATTGGATGCGAACATGGATGCGCGCCTTGGAGATTTCGGCCTTGCTAGACTATACGACCATGGCACGAATCCTCAAACCACGCACGTCGTTGGGACCGTAGGATATCTAGCCCCTGAGATTTCAAGAAAAGGCAAGGCGAGCACGAGCAGCAATGTGTTTGCATTTGGAGTCCTCATGCTAGAAGTGGCTTGTGGAAGGAGACCGATAGAGACCGAGCTTTCGCCAGAACATATGAGTTTGGTAGACTGGGTCATGGAGTGCTGGAACAGAGGAGCAATCCTAGCTGCATGTGATCCAAGATTGCAAGAGGAGTACAACTTCGCGGAAATGGAGCTAATCTTACGCCTAGGCCTGTTGTGCTCGCAACCGAGGCCCGAATCTAGGCCGAGCATGAGACAGGCAATGCAGTTTCTCAACAGAGATGCTCAGTTGAATGCGGTGCCTTTGAAGTTGCCTGAAACCGGTTTGCCTCCAAAGGGTGATAGAAGATCGGCCTCATTTCCTTCACCGTCCATTGATAAAGCCTCGAACACCTACTTGTATAGTAGGACAGATTCAGTTGTCACGTATGGCCGTATACATTAGCATATCTATCTTCCATAGCACATAAAAAGTTTGGTGTACGTGTTCTAGCAATAAGAGAACTATATAAATCCTCTGTTTTGTACTTGACAAAACCAAACAAACTAATGACTTCTAACTCTTTCATAAACTACATGGATGGATTGTTGAATGAAAAAAAAAAAAAAAGGGTAACCAAAATTTATGTCTTCATACCATTATAGTATCAACTTGCTTGGCAAACTTTCATCTTGTACAATCAAATGCCGATGGATGTATTATGTATAATCCGAGGAAATAAGACTTGTCTCATTTTACGTAACACCAAGACACAGTATATCTTATCTACGTTGAATTTTTTAACAACACCAAGAGAAGAAAATAAATATATACTATTTTCAAATAAAAGAATGCCAAAAACCATTTCGATTTATAATTTTATTGGACTTTTTCCTACAAGTCACAACTACTAGTGCTCTGTAAAATTTTCAACATTCTAGAGGAAATTAATTTCCTATGAAAAAGTCATTTCATGGATGCAAGAAGCAAACAAAATACACCAAGAGAATTCAAATATTATTTTAATTACACCATGCTATATGTCACTATCTACCTGTCAAGGGCAGATCATTTATGAAAATTTGAACCACAATATGTATCTTTTGAATATAATCTATGATATTATATTATGGTAATTGTTCCAGCAATAATGAGATATTGAGATCTCATTTGGCATTATATATGACTTTGTACCAACTTCTATCCTGAAACTTTTGTGTTTCATGTACGTTGAATTTACAACAAAATTCAACTCCCACACGCTGTAACCCCTGTAACCCTTTAATGCTTCCTTCGACGGAAAAAAAAAAGCTTGAAATGTTACGTGTACGTGCTAAGTCAAAGCTAATACTAAATGACTAAATAAATAGATTAGGCAAATTAATCAAATGAACACACGAGGAGGATTAATTCAATTCCAAGAAAGTGTGCCGCGCATTTTTGCTCATGCAAATTGCAGGACTTTGCTGCATCAATAATATTCACACATGAATCTGTCAATAATGTTCCATTAAATTCAAAAGAAATCTGAATTGTCAAAAATATATCCATCAAAAATAAAGCTTGTGTTCCATCAAATTAACATGATAAAAGTTTGTTGACTCCATCAATATTATTGTACAAACCAACATTTCACAGCTCTTGCACCCTGTCATCACAACTTAGTTGTGTAACTCCCTTTCCATCTGTGTCCATGGCCATGATCAATCTTCAACATTTGCTCTTCATCATACCATTTGCTTGCTCCATCATACTTGCATCCTCCTCCATTCAAGGCCCAAAACAGTTCATCTACAACAATGGCTTCACCGGAAGCCGTCTCAACCGTCTCGGAACGGCAAAGATCCTTCCTAACGGTCTGTTGCAGCTTACAAATAGCTCAGGGGACCAAAAAGGGATCTCCCTCTATCCAGAGCCCATCAAGCTAAGTGACTCTCCAACTTTCTCCACTACTTTTGCTTTTGCAATCTATCCTCAATCCTCAGATCAAGGTGGCAATGGAATCAGCTTTTTCCTCTCCCCATCCATAGACTACTTCAACTACACTGTTGGAGACCAGTACTTTGGACTTTTTAATGAGTCAAGCAATGGCCAACCTTACAACCATCTCTTTGCAGTGGAGCTCGACACGGTTTACACACCGAGATTTGGAGACATTGATGGCAACCATTTGGGAGTTGATGTCAATAGCCTTAGATCAATCAACGCCTCTTCGGCTATGTATTACTCCGAGAAAGAGCAGAGGAATGTAAACTTGAGCCTTATAAGTACAAAGCCAATGCAGGTTTGGATAGATTATGATTCAAAGACGACGATAGTGAATGTAGCCATAGCTCCCTTAGGAGAAACGAAACCGAATAGGGTCCTCTTGTCTACACAAACCAACCTTTCTAAAGTGCTTCTTGATGAAGTGTATGTTGGGCTGAGTTCATCAACTAGCTCAATCGTAAGCTCACACTATATTATGGGGTGGAGCTTCAATCAAAGTGGGGAAGCCGAGGGTTTTGATCGTTCGAAGCTTCCTTCACTTCCTTCACTTCCTAAAAAGGAAGTTTCGGCGCTAATTATAGCACTAATCACCTTAGGATCAGTTTTTGTGTTGGTGTTTGTTGGTGCAGTTTATGTAATACATAAGAAGAAGTATGAGGAGGTGGTGGAAGATTGGGAAAAGGACTATGCCCTTCAAAGATTTTCTTACAAGGAGCTTTATAGAGCGACAAAGGGTTTCAAGGAAAAGGAGCTCTTGGGCTCTGGAGGTTTCGGGAAGGTTTACAAAGGCGTTGTGTCGTCGACAGGTGCACAGGTTGCTGTCAAGAGAGTTTCACATGATTCAAACCAAGGAATGAAGGAGTTTGTAGCTGAGGTTGCTAGTATGAATAGGCTAAGGCATAGGAACTTGGTGCCTCTCCTTGGCTATTGTCGACGAAAGAAAGAGCTTCTTTTGGTGTATGAATATATGCCTAATGGAAGCCTTGACAATCTCCTTTTCAACAAGGATAGACAAGCACTTTCTTGGTCTCAAAGGCTTAAGATCATCAAGGGAGTTGCATCGGCACTACTTTATCTACATGAAGAGTGGGAGCAAGTTGTTATACACCGCGATGTGAAGGCGAGCAATGTTCTATTGGATGCAAATATGGATGCGCGTCTTGGAGACTTCGGGCTCGCAAGATTATATGATCATGGAACCGATCCCCAAACCATGCATTTGATTGGAACGGTTGGCTATCTTGCTCCCGAGCTTTCTACAAGAGGAAAGGCGAACACTAGCACAGACGTCTTTGCATTTGGGATTTTCATGCTTGAAGTCGCTTGTGGAAAGCGAACGATAGATACCGAGATTCAACCTCACAGCCATGTGATCTTGGTGGATTGGGTTTTGGAGTGTTGGAACAGAGGATCGGTTCTAGAGACGAGTGATCCTAGACTGGAAGGCGACTACGAAACTGAGGAAATGGAGCTGGTTTTACGCTTGGGGCTTATGTGTTCGCAGACAAGGGCGGAAGCAAGGCCAAGCATGAGACAAGTAATGCAGTTTCTTGATAGAGATGCTGAGTTAAGCCAAGTGCTACCTTTCAACTTGTCAAGTGCTCTTTTGCCTTCACACTGCTCTGGAAAATCAGCCTCATTTCCTGCAATGTCTTCTAAGATAGCCTTAGTTGACCAATTGTATAATAGGACATATTCTATGGTCACATTAGGGCGCTAAGATTTTGAATACTTGTAATAAGACCCAGCCATATTCATTGATTTTGCATGTTACATGTATATATATTGAAGTTTGCATGAGTGTAACAGAATTGAGCAGTTGTATTAATGCACCACCAACCCATAAGTATATTTGAGCCAAAAAATACCCATAAGTAATTAAACCGACATCATATAAAATTAAAGAGCAAAGACCACTATTTTTTTTTAATCCACGTTGCAGATGGTAAAGAAAGATGAATTTAGTAAAAAACATGGATTCTCATAACCTTGATCGTTTAGCAGAATAGTAAACGTATACTTGGTTCACATTCTATGCCTTGTTTTGACATGACAGCCTATTAATCAAGACTGTCTCCTTAGCAATTGAACGCCATATAATAATGTTCAAAAGCAACGTTTAATATGAAAAGGATCGATCTTATCAATATATGAAAAGGATCGATGCTTACAAGACGAAGTCAAACCATTCTCATTATCTCATATATAGGACAAATTAACTAACGGTTTTATAAGTAACCATACTCAAAATTAAGCAGCCTATAGAGACTCAATTCATCTTCATATTCCATTGTTTCCATGGCTACAAATCCTCAAAAACTACACTTCTTGATTGTTTTCTCTTACCTTATATTACTCTTACATTCTACCCAAGGCACAACAGAGTTCATCTACAATGGATTTGATGGGTCTAATCTTCATCTTGAGGGCTTAGCCAACATCCATCCTAACGGTTTGTTACAACTTACAAACGGCTCATTAAAAACCGGGCATGCCTTTTATCCATTTCCTCTAAACTTGAGCTCTTCACCACAGCTTTCAACCACCTTTGTCTTCGCTATACGCCCTCATCCATTGCACGGTGGCCATGGGATGGCGTTTCTTATCTCGCCATCCATGGACATGAACGAAACGGGGAATAGGGAGTTCCTAGGACTTGTCAATGTCACCACCAACGGAAACTCCATAAATCATCTGTTTGCTGTGGAGTTGGACACGGTTTATAGCCCTCAAGTGTTTGACGTCGATGGCAACCATGTGGGAATCGACGTTAATAGCCTCAAGTCGGTTGAATCAGCTCAGGCCGGGTACTATTCTGATCAAGAAGGGAAGAATGTGAGCTTGAATCTCAGGAGTGGTAAGCCAATGCAAGTTTGGATTGATTGTGATGCAAATAAGTCATTAGTTGAAGTGGCTATAGCGCCTCTAGGCGTGTCGAAACCAAATAAACTTCTTCTATCAACAAAAGTTAACCTTTCCAAGATACTATTGGACACCTTTTACATTGGGTTCTCAGCATCAACGGGTGAGCTCAATAGTGATCACTACCTTCTTGGATGGAGTTTCAACACAAATGGGACGGCGGGAAACTTTGATCTTTCAAAGCTTCCATCACTTCCTAAGGAAAGAAAGAAAGTAAACCGCGTTCTCATAGCTCTGTTCACGGTTCTATCACTTTTCGTGATAGGACTTGTAGGCGTAGCGTATGAGATTCGAAGAAGGAAGTATGAAGAAGTGATGGAGGAATGGGAAGAAGAATATGCCGTTCAAAGGATCTCGTATAAGGATCTCTACAAAGCTACAAAAGGATTCCACGATGAAGGTTTGTTGGGTAAAGGCGGTTTTGGGAAAGTTTATAGAGGTTTCTTGTCATCTACCAACGCTCTAGTTGCCATCAAAAGAGTATCACATGATTCAAAGCAAGGAATGAAGGAGTTTGTGGCGGAAATCGATAGCATGAGAAGGCTAAGGCATAGAAACTTAGTCCCTCTCCTCGGATATTGTAGAAGAAAAAACGAGCTCCTTTTGGTATACGAGTACATGCCGAATGGAAGCCTGGACGCGCTCCTTTTCAAGAAAGAAAAGCCATTTCTTTCTTGGAATCAAAGAATCAACATCATAAAAGGAGTCGCTTCCGCCTTGCGTTACCTACACGAAGAGTGGGAGCAAGTCGTCTTACACCGTGACATAAAATCGAGCAACGTCTTGCTGGATGGGGAAATGAATGCTAGGCTTGGCGATTTTGGGCTTGCAAGATTGTATGATCATGGCACCTTTGCAAGAACCACACATGTGGTTGGAACACTCGGGTTTCTTGCACCCGAGCTTCCAAGAACAGGGAAGGCGAACGCAAGCACAGATGTTTACGCCTTTGGAGTGTTTGTACTAGAAGTGGCTTGTGGAAAGAGGCCTTTGTTGTTGGAGAGGTTTGGTGAGGAGGACACATTGGTTGAGTTGGTGTTCAATTGTTGGCACAAAGGAGAGATAATGAAGGCGAGCGACGATAGATTGGAGGGCGATTTCGATAGAAACGAAATGGAGTTGGTTTTGAAGATTGGATTGTTGTGTGCACAAGCTAGAGCCGAATCAAGACCGAGTATGAGACAAGTGATTAAGTTTCTTGATGGAGACGAGATCTTGCCACAAGTGCCTCTTGATTGTTTGGATTCGCTCGATTCGATGTTCATACAAAGCCCGGGAACTTCATCCTCATTTCCTTTGCTATCATCTAATCAAGCTTCAAGTAACTATCTATACAGCAGAGCTATCATCATCTAATATTCATTTCATTTAATTCAACTTCATGTTTAGTTTGTGTTGTGTAATGAAGCTCTTTAAGAAATGGGCTTGTTTGTATTTTTTTTGTGAATCCATTCCTGGAGGGAAAGATCAGAAGGAGATGTTGTTTCAAAAAGTATAGTCAAAACAAAAAAAATTGCAATTTGTCTAGTCAGTTTGAACATAAATGCTATTGGTTGGTCATAAAAGCAATTAATTCATGAACTCGAACGTGGAAATTTCTGTCTCAAAAGATAAGGGCGATGAAATTGACCGGTTCATGCTAATATGGATCGAATAATTTTCAAATCATTGGAAAGAAACTACTGTGATGACTACTGTGATGACGAAATCAAGTTTATAATTTTGTACACACAAATTACACTTTCATGAACTCGTATAGTCGTATCCTTCTTTTTACAGTTTTTAAGCCACGATATTCCTAGTGCTTTGTTTGGTCAAACGTACTCCACACTTTAATAAATTATTTAATTTCCTGGAACTAATTTTTATTTTTTATGATTTGAAATTTCTAAAGTGAGATTTGAGAAAATATTATTTAATTTGATTTTAAAATATGGAATTCTAAATGAAGAAAGTTGACCTTATCAAGAGGAGATCGGCTAGGTAATCTATTTCTGTCTTTTTTAAAACAAAACCTATGTACGTGACCGACGTATCATGGCCTTCATGGGATCGTTAAATTTATGAGTAGGGTTCTAAACTATAATCGAGTCGAGTTAACTCAAACTTTGAATTTCTTAGGTTTGGCTCGTTTCATAATAGGTGAATTCGAGTTTGGTTCGATCTTAAAATCTCTTTGATGTATCAACGAGCTCTAGCTCAACTCATAAATCGCTCCTTTAGTTTGTTCATGAGACAAGTTCGTGAATACTCCATTTACTTGATCTCTCTATGCAACCAAATAGAACTAAAGATTCCATAACTAAAGAGAGACTACCAAAACTACTAACTTTACTTTTTTTTTTTGGTTGAAGGTAGACCTGTCCAGACGCGGGTTGGCCCGCCCGACCCACCCGCAAATAAGGGCGGGCTTGGACAAGGGTTTAGGCCCTATGGACCAGGTCTGATCCGTCCATATTTAATCTGAGCCGGGTATGGACCGAGGTTTAACCCATCCGGGCCGGTAGGCCCGGCCTAGCCCGGAACATTTTATAAAAAATATATATATATAATAAATACATTTTTTACACCCAATGCTGAATGCTTTCTCAAATAGTCAAATTACCCTTATCCCTTCATTCCCTAATCCCTAATTCCTAACCCTTGCGCCCCTCACTCATGCATCTCTCAGGAGTCTCAGACCCTCGCTCACTTCCCCATCTCCCTCTCTAATGTCTTCATTCCCGGTTCTTGCCGCGCTGTTAATTAAACAGGTACTTTTGGTTTAAGAAGTGGGCAATTTTTATGTGTCTTTTACGGGTTTGTAAATTGGTAGAAAGTCAAGTGTTAGATTTTTTGCGGGTCGGGCTGTCCATGGGCCAGCCCGGCCCGCAATGGCGGGCGGGCTTGGGCAGCATTTTCAGCCTATATTTGCGGGCCGGGTTTAGCCCGGCCCACACATGCGGACAAAAAAAATGTTTTAGCCCGGCCCAAGCTCGCGTTTATACAGGTCTAGTTGAAGGCACTGCCCATGAGAGTCGAACTGGTAACCTCTGTACTACACTTAGAGGCTTAACCGCTTGACTAAATGCCCGAAGGCAAATTACTAGCTTTACTTAAACTATATATACATAAAAAAAATGATTACATGATTTAATATATGTATAACGGAGCCTGTTCATGAAGGTATAATTCAGTTTGCCTATCAACAAACAAGTTAAGCACACTTTCTTGTTCTTTCAACTCGTTTACAAATCGAGTCAAACACATATGAGATGTAATCAGGCTGAACACCGAGTTAGTCACAAACAACTTAGTTAATTTTTACTTAGTTAATTTATAGAACCTTACAAATATGTAAGCTTATAAATTTAATACCGAGAATCAATCAAAGAAACAGAAAAAGTTTGATTTTAGGCGAGAGTTTATCATACTTAAATTGTGTTTCGGATTAGTGGTTTGGAGGTGAATGCGACGTGGGTAATTTAAACCGTTGTTCATAACCTAATCCCTGAATTGGGCAAATTGTTGTAATCTTCTAGTTTACATACAAAGACTAATACTTGATCGCCTCAGTAGTATCTTAGTACAATAACAGGGAAAACAAGATTAGGATCAACAGTATATAGTATATACTTCTTTAGCCTAAAATATATGGAAGATTGAAAACACTCAACAATGGCTAGGTAAGGAACATGGGATTCAATATCATTCATTACTGATTACTGTCTTTTTAATGTCTTGTCCCCTCAATTACCTCTAGGCATTATTCTACCTTATCATGAAGGATCCAACACCAATCAAAATCCAATTTGTCCGACGGGGGTTAATTGCAAACCAAACAAGAGGGAGTTTTAGCCTTATTAGCATTGACTGACTTTTGCTACACCAAAATCAAATCCTCCAAAAATGCTTCCATCTTCACAACACTTGAGTGACATTGTAACATTTATACATTGTTAGCAAAAGCAAAAAAAACTCAAAATTCATCCAATTGCACCCATGGCTAGAGCAAATCCTCCAAAACCTCTCTTCCTGATCAGTTTTTCCTACACAATCATACTTGCATTCTGTTCTCAAGCTCCAGCACAATTCATTTACAACGGCTTCAAGCAAAGCAACCTTCACCTCGACGGAATGGCCAAGGTCCTCCCAGATGGACTACTACAACTCACCAACTCCTCACAACAACAAAAGGGTCATGCCTTCTATCCATACCCTTTAAGTCTAAGTGCTTCTCCTTCACTTTCAACTACCTTCGCCTTCGCAATGCTTCCCGAAGCACAACCGAATATGGGAGGCCATGGAATGGCCTTTGTCGCATCTCCATCCATGGATTTCAACCGCGCTCTTCCAAATGAGCAGCTAAGCCTATTTAACAACTCAAACAATGGCCTTGATTCGAACCATATATTCGCCGTGGAGCTTGACACGGTCCAGAGCCCTGTGTTTGGTGATATTGATAGTAACCATGTGGGAATTGATGTCAACTCCCTCAACTCAACGGAAGCGGCTTCTGCTAAGTTCTATTCGGGTAAAAAAGGAGAGAATGTGACACTCAGCTTGTTAAGTGGCAAGCCAATGCAAGTTTGGATTGATTATGATGCCAATAAGATGGTGGTTGAGGTTGTTATGGCTCCTTTAGGTGAGCCAAAGCCAAAGAAGCTTCTTTTGTCTACACATGTAAACCTGTCTAACGTACTCTTGGACAAGTTTTATGTTGGGTTTTCAGCTGCTACGGGTACTCTTACAGGGAGCCATTATTTGATTGGTTGGAGCTTCAGCCAAAGCGGTCAAGCTCAAAACTTTGATGTTTCCAAGCTTCCTAAAGTTCCAAGAGCAAGCATGCCAAAGAAGTTTCATTCTTTGGATATAGTCTTGGTGTGTATTGTGTTAGTTTCTCTAATAGCTTTTGTAGGTCTGTTGTATACAGTGAGGAGGAAGAAGTATGAAGAAGTGAAGGAAGATTGGGAGAAAGATTATGCGATTCAAAGATTCGCGTACAGAGATCTCTATAAGGCGACGAAAGGTTTCAAGGAAGGAGGCCTTCTTGGAAGTGGAGGCTTTGGAAAAGTATACAAAGGAATCCTTCCTTCCACCAAACTTGAAGTTGCTATTAAGCGCGTGGCGCATGACTCAAGGCAGGGGGTGAGGGAGTTTGTGGCGGAGATTGCTAGCATGAGAAGGCTAAGGCATAGAAACTTAGTGCCTCTCCTTGGCTATTGTCGAAGGAAAGGCGAGCTTCTTTTGGTATATGAATACATGCCCAATGGAAGCCTTGATCAGTTACTCTTTAATAAGGAGAAACAAACCATTTCTTGGCTACAAAGATTTAAAATCATAAATGAAGTGGCGTCGGCTCTATTCTACCTACATGAAGAGTGGGAGCAAGTTGTACTACACCGGGATGTGAAGGCGAGCAACATTCTTTTGGACGAAGAAATGGATGCTCGTCTTGGTGACTTCGGCCTTGCAAGATTGTATGACCATGGTACTAATCCTCAAACCACACATGTAGTTGGAACGGTCGGATATCTTGCGCCTGAGCTACCGAAGACAGGGAAGGCAACAACGAGCACAGATATGTATTCATTTGGAACGTTCATACTTGAAGTGGCGTGTGGAAGAAGGCCAATAGAGCTCGAGTGTTCGCCTGAAGAAGTGATCTTGGTTGATTGGGTCCATGAGTGTTGGAAGAATGGAGTGATCTTGCAAGCAAGTGATCCTAGATTGGAAGGAAACTATGATGAGGAGGAAATGATGAGGGTTTTGAAGCTTGGCTTGATGTGTTCGCATCCGAGGCCGGAATCGAGGTTGAGTATCAGACAAGCAATGCAGTTTCTTGATGGAGATCAAATGCTTCCTGAATTGCCACTTGAGATAGAAGAATTTGGTTCGTTTAACCAAAGCTATCCATCTTCAAGCTCATGGCTAACTTTTAGTAGCCAATCACATGCTATTAGTACTAAGAATCCTATTGTGTAGTGTTTTCACTATAAGATATGTTGCTTAATAAGTTTAGAACTCTTTGTAATGTAGTGTTGCTGCAAGACTTATCTGCTATATAGATATTGTGGCTTTTGTAATATTTATAAAATAAATATTACAAAAGAGAAAAAAGCAATCAGATGAGTAATAAAGCAATCGGTAAAAGCAAGAATCATGTGATCAATTATTTATATCTGCATCTACAAGATTGTGACACTACGAGAGAAAATTAACCTTTCGGTGAGAAAGACAAACCATGCTTTTTGTAGCCCAAAGTCTATGGCAACAAAGCTTGAATTTTGAGGTCATACACTATGCTATAATATTGACTCTTCACATAAATGAAAATTTATAGTCTCCGGAAAAATATAATGACCAATATGCATGATTAGATATAATCTACTTCCATCAATAATTTAGATATGTATAATAATTGTTTTTAAATTTAACCTGATATAGTAATATTGTTCATCTCTAACTTTGACCCTACTGCCTTCGGGCATTTAGTCAAACGGTTAAGCCTCCAAGGATAGTACCTAGAGGTCACCGGTTCGACTCTCATGGGCACTGCCCTCAACCAAAAAACTTTGACCCTACTGCTAAACATGCACTTACATAGTTACACAACACTTTTACTATTAATCTATTGCTCTACCCACTATGGATGTATTCAAATGTCAAATTTCCATTTGGTCTACATCGTCAGCTCAAGAAAATGCCAACAATCAACAAGGTCATAATAAAGAAACCAACAAAATATGCAGGACCATTGCAATTTACATACTATATCATCTTTTTTTGACTTTGAATCAATAATACCCACCTATCAAACATCTTTTTAAACTACCCACTTGATCTTGATTCTACTTCTCAATAGAACAAAGCTTTCTTCTTTTGTAAAACTTCAATCCTCAGCAATGGGACCAAATTACATGCTATTAGCCTTCCTCTTATCATTTCTTACCTTGGCCTCCACAGAAGGTGAAACCCAGTTTGTGTACAACGGTTTCAAAGACGCCAATCTCCAACTCAAAGGGATTTCATCACTCCAATCCAACGGCCTACTTCAGCTAACCAACAACACTCAGCACAAAGCCGGCTACGCGTTCCACCCGAAACCCGTAAACTTCACCACATCTCGCTCTTTCTCTTCGTCTTTCGTGTTCGCCATCCATCCGAACATACCAGACCATGGTGCTCAAGGCATGACATTCTTCATCTCTGCATCCACCAACTTTGACCATGCTCTTCCAGATGAGTTTCTTGGCCTTGTAAACTCCACATCCAATGGCCTAGCTTCAAACCACATATTCGCTATCGAGTTAGACACTGTCCAAAACGCGCACTTTGGCGACATTGACAGCAATCATGTAGGAATTGATGTCAACAGTCTTAGATCCAATGCATCTGCCTCAGCAGCATACTTTTCTACAAAGGAAGGCAAGAATCAGAATTTATCGCTCACTGATTCGAAAGCAATGCAACTTTGGGTAGACTATGATGAGCCAACAATGATTGTGAACGTCACCATCGCCCCTATCAAGACTCCAAAGCCGAGCCAAAGCCTGTTGTCGACGAAAGTCAATCTCTCTGAGGTGCTCTTGGAAACCATGTTCATTGGTTTCTCTGGCTCGACGGGTCTTACTTCAAATGATCATTTTGTGTTGGGATGGAGCTGGAATCAAAGAGGGCAAGCACAAGAAATAGATCTCTCAGAGCTACCTTCGCTTCCAAAATTTGATACCACAAAGAGAAAGCCAGGCAAGGTTTTTCTAGCCTTGCTAATTTCTGTTTTGCTGTTGTTAGCTATTATTTCGGCTTCTGCATATGTAATAAGGAGGAAGAAATTCGAAGAAGTGAAGGAATCTTGGGAGAAAGAATATGCTTCTCATAGATATTCTTACAAGGATCTTTATAAAGCAACAAAAGGGTTTAAGATCACAGAGCTTCTTGGAGAAGGTGGACACGGAAAGGTTTACAAAGGCATAATACGTAGCAAGAGGAAGAATCTTGAAGTTGCAATCAAGAGGATTGCACATGAATCTGGGCAGGGGATGAAAGAATTTGTGGCTGAGATTGTTAGTATGAGGAGATTAAGGCATAGAAACTTAGTGCAACTTCTTGGATATTGCAGGAGAAAAGGAGAGGTCATTTTGCTGTATGATTACATGCCTAATGGAAGCCTTGACAAGTATTTGTATGGAGATGAAAAACCGAGTCTCGGTTGGCAACAAAGATTCAAGATCATCAAAGGAGTGGCTTCGGCGCTTTTATACTTGCATGAAGAATGGGAACAAGTTGTATTACATAGAGATGTAAAGGCGAGCAATGTCATGTTAGATGGTCAAATGAATGCAAGATTAGGTGACTTTGGATTGGCGCGATTATATGATCACGGAGCTAATCCAAGGACAACCCATGTGGTAGGAACAGTTGGGTATTTAGCTCCGGAGTTTGTACGAACAGGGAAGGCAACAACGAGTTGTGATGTTTTTGGCTATGGAGCGTTTGTTCTTGAAGTTGCTTGTGGAAGAAGCCCTTTAGAGGCGGAAAGTTGTGATGGAGAAGATGAAGAGGATTTGGTTGAATGGGTTTTTACTCTGTTACAGAAAGGAATATTACTTGATGCAAGTGATCCTAAACTTGGAGGAAATTTTGATCAGGAGGAAATGGAGATGGTTCTGAAGATAGGTTTGCATTGTTCACAATTTCAGCCAGAAGCTAGGCCTAGCATGAGACAAGTTGTTCAGCTTTTGGATGGAGTAGCAATTGTTCCTGATGTTCCTCTTAACTTCAATGAAGGCGGATTTGGAGGAATTCGTGCGAGTGCAGAGGGTTGGGAGACGTCGAACTCATTTCCCCCTTCGTTAACGTCTCATATGAGGCATTCAGCATCATTGTCTAGCACCGAATCAGTTCTTCGATGCGGGCGGTGAATCTGATCTTGCATAAAGTATGTGCATATCAAGTGTGTAGTTGCTACATTGTGATGGCTTTATTGTTTGTCATCAAATAACCCTGTGCAGATGAAATCTTGGAGCTTGTAAATAATAAAAGTAATGAAGTGTTACACTGCATATTTGTTAGACAAATGCTTGCTTGTATTAATGCAGTGTCTGTGCATCTTCTTTAGAGGGTCTACTCCAAATCCATAGCCTATGCTAACTAACAACATTTTCACAAAGTATCTTTACTCAAGTACATCAGACGGATATTGAGTTGACTATCCAAATTTTGAATATGATTTAGATAATCAGACCCTAGACACATAATTTTGACCGTCTTTATTGTAACAAATGAATTATTGGAGCCAACAACCTGTGTACATCAGAACCCTCAGTGCAAAACACATGGCTGCGAGCTGTTAAGATCTAGAAAAAGCTGCTTCGAGAAGGGCCTGTAAACTGTATACAGAAAATGACACTTTGAAACTTGTTCTGGTGTCGAGTGATTACCCTTTTTAGAGGGTCATAGAGTTGAAATTTAGGTCAATAGATAAATCAAGTTAGATAGTTTGTCAATATGTTACAAAAGTTAAACGGCCAAACACATACAAAATTGAATTCATTGCTTTTGCTAACCTATGAAGAGCAGGGCATACAGATTGCTGAAGGAAACTTGCAGAATAACTCAAGAGTGTGATCGAGCACGCATAAATTCTTCCAGCTTTTCCCAAACCTCAAGAGCTGCAGCCCTATCTTGATGCCTTTTGGTTTTGCTGATCTGCACATTCAAATTACAAAGAGACCATTATTAAACGCAATTGATGCCTGTATGATGAAGCTATGAACTTCAAGAATTTCACAACGTTGCAACCCAAAAGGATATTATTGACAAAGAACATAGCACAGTGCTTACAGAAATGATCTTAACATTCCATTGCTTGACAGTTTTGGCTGATTCAACACTATCGTCCTCAAATCTCATAAAGAACCCAATAACTGCAAACCATAATAGAGGCATTTAGTTAGCATAAAGTTCAAAATGACAGCTGAAAGCTGAAATCAACATCAAATTGACACACACATCCTATGCAGCAACGCCGTGACCTTCTCACCACATAGCATCAGCTTAGTGTAAAACTGTAATCTTTCAACAAATTCATGTATGAACACTTGCAAACAACAAGAGAATCAAATCAATCCTTCAACTTACTCTTATTGAAGATCTCAACATGGTCCTTGTAAGGCCACTCCTTGAACTGCCACTCCTTCCCCAAGACGAAAACCGCCACAACCCGATCCCAATCCTCAGGCTTCAACCCAGAGGGCTTATCCCTAACCTCATAAGCCTGCACAGCTCTCTCCTTATCCCTCCCAAACTTCTTCTGCACAGTGAACTTATCCGGCTTCGCCCCGTTCATCGTCTTCATCTTCACATCCGTCGGTATAAACACCCCATCCTCCAAAAACTCCTTCACATTGTAGATCGTAATCAACGTACTAGAAGCACTAGGAACCAGGATTATCGGCACGCCCTCGCCAATCTTCCCACCCTTCATCATCTTAGCCTTGGGCCCCAAATCGAACCCGGCCTCCTCCCTCCCCATCCCTCTCTCCTCCCCAGCCCCCATTAACCGACTCTTGGCCACCAACCCGTCCTTCCTCTGCTGCGAATCCATCCTCTTCCTCTT
Organism: Polygonum maritimum; assembly: GCA_963924305.1. Lineage (NCBI taxonomy): Eukaryota > Viridiplantae > Streptophyta > Magnoliopsida > Caryophyllales > Polygonaceae > Polygonum > Polygonum maritimum. The sequence continues at coordinate 6,997,636 of OZ002729.1, read as the reverse complement.
CTCCTCCCTCTCCATCGCCGCCGCGTAAACACCAAAGAAATTCCTATTCCGGCAGACTAACAGCGCATTCCGATCCCTAAGCGGCCTCTCCCCTTCCATAATCAGTTCCATAACATTCAGATCCGATCCGGCCGCATCCGCCGAATCCCTAACCCTAGAATCCTCGTCACTCGGAACGGCCTCCAAATCGAACCCTAGCGTGGCTCCGGCGCCATTGGCGGCGTGTAAGTGAGGATCGTCGGGGCGGTACTCGTCGGGAGGCGCGAATTGGATGGAATCGGAAGAGGAGACCTTACCTTGGAGGTAGTCGAGGAGCGGCTTCCGGTCGGGCATGGGGACGGCGGCGACGCCGTGGTGGCGAGCGGACTTGATGTAGTCGTGTTGCTTGAGCTGGTGGTGGCGGAGGAAGTAGACTAGGGCTTCGAGCGAGTAGAGGCTGCCTTGCTTGGAGCGGAAGGCGGTCTCCACGGCGCAGGGGAAGCGGAACTCGTCGCCGAATTGGAAGTCGTCTCCCACTCGGACGATCTTGTTGAGCTCGTCCCGGATTGTGAAGTCCCGGAGCGCCGACAACGGATCCATCGGAGAATTGGTAGAGAGAGAGAGAGAGACGGTGTTTGTGTGAGAGGGTTTTGGTTAGCGAACGATGGGCGTGATGCGCTGAGCTTACGACGAGTCGATGTTACCACGAGTCTGCGAGACTTGATTTCGTAGAACCGGAATTATTGGAATTTTAGAATTATATAGTGAATATAAATATGATATTTGCTACAAATTCGATTTTATTTGAAAGAAATAAAGGTAATCTATGTATATCTATGTATATATATAAAAGCCGTAAGAATTGGAGCCATCACGTTGTGCTATGTCAGTTTTTTCTACATGTTATCCCAAAAATATGTCACGTATGATTTGGCCATGTGTCAACCTATCGTTGCACCATGTCACAATCTTTTAACATTTTTATTGTTTTGTATTAATCCACCTCATATTCATTATCCATGTCATATATAAAGTTTTTCCATATAGGATTTTGTTAAGACATATCATATCTTAAAATGAGATTGTAACTAATAATAAATAGACATAATATAATTTAAAAGATACAAGATCACATATTTGTTGCAAAGTTTCCTTGATTGATATATCTTTTTGCCTAAAATCTATATTATTAGCCTTGAAAAATATACTAACATGAGCCATCACGTATTTCTTGATTGATAAAATATCCTTGATTGACATAATATAATTTAAAAGATAGGTTGACACAAGATACAAGATCATATGTTTATGCAAATCTATTATTATCCACTTATACATGATCATGTACAAGATCACTTGATTGACATAATATTTTGATTGATATATGACATATCTTTTTGCCTAATAGAATTTAGAGATTTTTGTTATTTTACTTTGAGAAAGCTATTATATTTTACTTTGGATAATAACAAATCTTTTTTATTTTTTTAATCAAAATTCATCTTTCCTTGATAAAAGACAAAGATGATATGTAAAGAACTACCAAATCTTCTCAATAAAGAAACTCTTTTCTAATAAAGAACTACCATATATAATATGCATAAAAACTAATTAACTTTCAAAATAAAACACTTTTGTTTTGTTTTTATACTTGATATTTATAGAACTGTCAAATTTGAGCTACCAAATTAGCACATGTAGAGATTGAACTAACAAATTTTCAAAAAAAATTGAGTTTATATTTTGCATATCTATTACTATATACTAAAGCGGAAGCAAATTCTACCACCATATTGCGCCACATCACCCCCCTTATTAAAAAAAATTATCTTATCACATCTTAACTTTATCATAATATATAATCTTAATCTTATTTTTATTTAATCAAAATATTGGTTCTATCTTAAATTTTGAGTTGCTTAATTAATATTCTATCTTAATGTATAAATCTCAATCTTATCATTATATGATTACCTATTTAGTAAATAAATAGATTTATCTTAATCCCTTAATTTACAAAATACCTTTTTACCCAATTATTTAAATAGTATATTATTACTAAGTATTTTTTCGTAATTATTTTCTAATATTTCTAAAAATTATCAATATTAGAAAATTCTACCAATATATTTATGCCATATCTTTTTTTTTATTAAAATAGCGTATTATATTTTTTATATCATATCTTATTAAAAAGATTAGATAATATATTTACCCTGAATATATATACAAGATAATTTCGTTTTCTTTTTTATCATATTAAATATTATCTATATTTTTTAATATAATCTATAACATTATATATTGATTACGTTTTAGATAAAAGATAGATTTCTCATTAAAATAACGACTCATGAATATTTTTATTTTATATTTATATACTTCTTATTTATTTGATTTGTTACAAAATAATAAAATATATACAAGATAATTTCGTTTTATTTTTTATCATATTAAATATTCTTTATATTTTTAATATAATACTATATTAATCTAAATTTTTGTTTTAAATTATTGATTAATTTATATAAGTTAGTTTATGTAGTTTAATTTAAATTCCTCAATTTTTATTTATGTATAAAGCTAATATATAAATATACGAGAATTATATTACTTTATAATCTAAAAATTACACGTCGTTTTAAGAAAAATAGACATATGATGATATTTGTAATTATTATAGTGAATTCATACCCAAGATAAAAAAAAACGCCCCCGTACAAGGTGCGGGTCATTACTCATTAGCTAGTTTTTACCTAATATGGCTCATATCTCTCAGTGCATATATCCATGATTGATATATCGTTCTTATTTGGTAGCTTTTATACTAAATCAAATTTGTACAATTTGCATCACCCTTTGCTAAAAACATCTAGACTTAAATTGTAACAACCATTTCGATATAATATAAATTTGATATCTCTTTACAAAAATTGAAATCGTACGAACTTTTTTACGAAGTGCCTTAACATTTTATATTATGACAGACTAATATGAGATTCTCATGTAAAAGAACTCAAATGAAATAATACTATGTACAAGTATTTCATACCTTACGCTAGTTCAATTCAATTCAATTAAGAAAATAAAGTATATGAACGAAAAAGGGAAATTCCTGTTGGTACTCCCGAGGTTTCGACTTTTCCTTTTGGTGTCCCATAAACTTTTTTTCCCTTTTAGTGCCCCCGAAGTTTACAAATAGTTCTCACCGTAACCAAAAATTAACATTTACTACTTTTCCATTTTGTGGTTTTGTTGGATTCTAATTTTGTGGTTTTGGTCAACGGGACTCCGATCAATTAGGTTACAAATCAAGCTGGATCAAGTTACGCCAGATTATTATACGGGTTCACTCAGTCGATGGGTCAACAACGTCAACATTTTTTTGAAAAGTAAAAATGTCTTTGTTCAAAGCTATGGTCGACTTGTTGTAATTAGCAAAATATGATTACGATTAAATAATAATATTGAATACTGAAACATTTTAAAAAAAAAAAATCATTATAAAATAAACTTAATTATTTTGAAAAGACTGAATCAATTAAATTAAACCGTTGTTTAGAGTTTAACTCAATTGAGTTCAATTGTTTCTCAAAAATTTTCATACGGTCAAGTCAATTTTTCGAATGAAGTCAAATTTTGATACACCATGGTCTATATTTTAAGATTTTACAATCCTAGTATCCTACTATTCGAGAGACTAACATACTCTAGTCTCTAGATTAACTTCATTATAACAAAACCTTAATAGGTTACACTTAGAGTTTGTAAAATCTTTTATATACGATTCAAGTTATACAGAATATCTCGATCCAAACCATACCCGACCAACACGTTTATGAGGTGTAACAATATATCTATATCTATACTATATATTAAAGCCGGAGAATTTCGAGCCCACACGTTAATTCTGGTCCCACTCCATTTAAGAAAATAAATTTTAGAAAAATAATTGTAAAGTCTTTCTTATCTATACTGTCTATAGTATAAAGCGGAGACAAAGTCTTCACAAAAAATTGCGCCACGTGTCATATCTTCAATAAAATAATCAACCGGGCCCTTGTGTATATAAAAAAACACTAATCACAATAGAAAGATAAATCTGATTAAAAAAAAAAACAATAGAAAGATGAATATGTATTAGGTAGTTAGTATCTCATATAATCTTATCTTGTAAAAATTGCTTAAAACTTATCTATAATTATGAATTATCTCGAGAATTATGAATTATCCCTTATCAAGAATTAGTTGTAATTTTCTGATAAATATTATCCAAAAATTAGTTATAATCTTCTAATAAATATTATTATTTAAAAAAACATGTCTTTATCGTAAAATATTTTTGAACAAATCTAATTTATTTATATTATGAGTTGATTTACTATTGGTAAAAAAATTAATCAGATAAAAATATATGATCCTATATTTTTAACATGATAATTGACGTTATATATCTATATTAAATTAATTTTATAATCACATTACCCGTACATGGTACGGGGGTTAAATTAGTTCTTATTAATTATCTATCATGTACCTCTTTCTTTTTCTAATTTCTATCTTTTTCAATTTTAGAAAAATAATTTTAAAGTCTTTCTTATTCTTATTAATTATCTATCATCTATCTCTTTCTTATTATTATTAATTATCTATCATCTATCTCTTTCTTTTGTAATTTCTATCTTTTTTCACCTAAGATCTATTAAAATATTCATTCTATTTCAAAAATTATTATTACCGATACAAGTCTATATTTTGTAAAATATTTATTTAAATAAGCCATAATTAGCTTAATTTTGATTTCTATCATCGTATAAAAATCTTATTAATTATAAAAATATATTTGTTGATAAAATATTTCACTTGAGATTTCAAATCGTATAACATATGATTTTTTAATTTAATCAAATATATTTTGAAATAATATGATTGTGTTTTATCTATACTTTTTCTTTAATTCATATTATATAAATTTTAAATTTAAGTTTATTCTTAACATCTAATCACGATCTTGGATTAACAAAATATTGTAACGATTTTGGATTAAAAAGACGATATTAATAAATTCCTTTTGGTACCCTTGTGGTTTTGACAATTCCTTTTGGTGCCCTAGGAAAAAAGTTATTCCTTTTGGTACCCCTATGGTTTATACATTTTCCTTTTCATAGCCAAAACTCTATTTTAACCTATTTTTCATCCAAAAAAAATATTTTTCATTTAAAATTTAAATTAAAACGAATTTGCTATGAAAACATTTGAATATTTAAAATTTAAATAAAAATATTTTCCATCAAAAAATTAACTTGTGAACTTTGAATATTTAAAACTAATGAGTTTCGGGATATGTAATTGATTAATATCACATATACATGTTATCAAAAATATATTGAGAATGGTCCAAAAATATATTGAGTTTTGAGATTTGTGAATTTGCTTAGTAGTATTTTTTATGATTTATTAAATTGAGAATGGTCCAAATTAATCCCAAAAAATTAAGGTTGTTGAAATATAATCTAAAAATTATTTTATATTATATAGTCTACAAATTGTATCATTTTGCAAGAAAAAGTAAATTTGTTTGTATTTAAATTTTAAATGAAAAATATTTTTTTTGGATGAAAAATGAGTTAAAATAGAGTTTTGGCTATGAAAAGGAAAATGTACAAACCATAAGGGTACCAAAAGGAATAACTTTTTTTCTAGGGTACCAAAAGGAATTGTCAAAACCACAAGGGTACCAAAAGGAATATCATCTATTGTGTCCTGTACAGGGTACATGCAATGACCAAAAAATATCATCTATTTGTTTGTATTTAAATTTTAAATGAAAAATATTATTTTTGGATGAAAAATGAGTTAAAATAGAGTTTTGGCTATGAAAAGGAATTGTCAAAACCACGAGGGTACCAAAAGGAATAACTTTTTTTATTATGCATTCCTTTATTAATTGATTAATACATCAAAAAATATCATCTATTGTGTCCTGTACAGGGTACAGGCAATGATCTAGTCATACTTGATATACGTGACATACTTTGGTTATTAGTTGTTGCCGCTTGCATAACCAAAAACAGGCATCGTGTACGTGCAAACTATAGTAGTCCGGAGTCAAAAGATAAAGTAATGCCTTACAATTAGACCTGTCAAAAGTTGATCCGACCCGTAAACTCGATTTGACCCGACTTGAAATTTTTGGGTTTCAACCCGAAAATTTGAACCCGAAACTCAGTTGGAACCCGAACCCGGTAAACCCGAAAATTTCTAGGTTAGGGTCGGGTCAAACCGCTGGGTCAAGAATTTTATAAGGCGGAAAACCTATTTTAGAATATACTCTAATATAACGAAATGACAAATTGACGGGTAATTGTGCACCCACTGTTCTAAAAAACGCTAGGCGGAAGCGGGGCGGTGGGATGGGGCCTAGCGCCTAGGCGGCTAGGCGGGGGCCTAGGCGGATTTGTAAGTTATTGGAAATATAAGATTATTATTCCTATTTGGTGAGAACATAGATGAAAGAGCAATCTCATCTTAATATTTATGTATAAATTGGCACCTAGAGCCTCATCTAACCTCAACTTAGACCCACCCAACCCACCTAGGAGGTCGTTTAAGCCGCCTAGGGACCCGCCTAGATCACCTAACCAACTAGCTCAGCCGCCTAGGGGCCCTCTTAGACCGCCTAACTAACTAGCCCAACCGCCTAGGGGCTCGCCTAGACCGCCTAACCAACTAACCCAGCCGCCTAGGCGCCCGCCTACACCGTCTAGGTGCTCGCTTAGTCCACTTAGCCGCCTAGCCAACCGCCTAGGGCCTAGTGGGGACGGTGGGGCACCGCCTAGCCTAGGCGGGGCCTAGGCGGGCGCCTAGACCGATTTTTAGAACACTGTGCACCCAAAGGTTTTAATATGCCCAAAGCTAAATCCGATTTTCAACAAAAAAACAACTAAAATTAGATCACTTTTCCGCATTCTCCAACCTCTTTATCTTTCTTCCTCCAGTCTATAGGGATATTTAGAACTTGAAGAACAGTCACAGCGACAAACTCACCTTACCTAGTATATTGTTCTAATCTATATGATATGACTTGCTTTCAAACGGGGGAGAGATGGAAATTAGACATTTATAGAGCTATCAGTAGAATTAAAAGCCAAATATATTTTATATCATTATATGATAGCTACATAGTTTGCGTTCTTACTTCATGTGAATATGTACAGTATACAAATGAAATTGTGCATCATCTCTTATCAATATGATTTATCGTTCTTTTGTTATCTATACGAGTATTAAAGGTCACAAAACATGATAATTTGTCACTGAAAGGTAATGTATTACCAATAAAGAAGTACACTTCTTTAATGTCTTATTATCGCGAAGAGGGAGTCTCTCATAATCTGCTAGGTTATTTTCATATATTTCCCATATATTTCCAAATTTTTTGAGATATTTTATAAAAAAACTTAGACTTAGAATAAAAAAAAGACCTATAACTAAAAAAATAGGATAGAAAGATTCCTTTGCTTTGAATACTAGATGTCTTTCACATCCAATTAGAACAGTGAATAACCTATTTATTCATTTTTGAATGGCAGTTCCAAATTAAAAAGCGTACTCCAATTTCCAAAAAGCGTATTCGTAAAAATTTTTGGAAAAGAAAAGGATATTCAGCAGCATTAAAAGCCTTTGCATTAGAAAAATCTCTTTTTACCGGGACTTCGAAAAGTTTTTTTATACGAAAAATAAGTAATCAAATCTTAGAATAATCTGAATTGATCTGATTCAAAAAAAACAAAACTTTATTATAATACGGTTTATGATTATAAAACTAATGTATTTGTTCAAGAAACTTATTTACTTAAAGAAGACTAACTATTTCTTATAATCTATTTATTCTTCGAAAATCTTATCCAAACCTTCAATTTTTTTTATAATTTATTACTTTCCGATTTTTTATAGTTTAAATTATATTACAATATATAAAGTTTATTTTAGAAAATTATGATATATATTTTATCATTAAATAATTAAAAATAATATTATATTTTATTATTTAAATAATATTGTATTTGAATTTTGGTCAAAAAAAAATTGATACTCTTGATCCGTTAGGTTGATCCGACCCGACTCGAAACCCGAAGAAACACAGCTTGACCCGTAACCCGATTGACCTGAACCCGAACTCAACCTGAACCCGAAATGACCCGACCCGAACCCGCCCGACCCAATTGACATATCATCACAGCATCACTTAGCTACAATAATACTCAACCAAACGCGCCTTAATAAACCTATAACACATGACGAGATTCAACATCTTTATTATCATCAATCACCAGGCAAGCATGATGGACCATGGGCGATGAGAGTTGGCGCGGTCAGAGCCGGCCGTGGCCGGGGGCGCCGGGCTCCACGGGGCCACAAGACGCCAATCTAACTGCTCACTCCTGTGTGTGATTCCGGCTTCAGTGGCGGCGTAATACAGCTGGTACCCATCAGTGTCAATCTTATTGTTATAAACGTCCATTTGGACCCGTTTGGCGTTCCAATTGAAGGTGCAGTAGAATTTAGTGGTTCCCCAAAAATTCCTCCCGAACGTCCAGTCGAATTCTTGGCCCAACGCTAGCTGCCGCTGACCGAGGTCGTCGTCGCCCGACTGGCAGTGCACCGCCACCGCACCCGACTCCGGCCTCATGGAATTCGACACGTACACCGTCGTATCGAACGGGTTTTTTTTCGCCCCTGTTGTGGACGAGAAGACCACAACGCTCGCTACCAACAGTATTGCTAGTCCTTTCATGGAGGAAGACTTGTGTAATGGAATTGTATATGTTATGTCTATACTGATTTGGTTGTGGAGCAGATGACTTCTCTGCTTTCATTCATACGTATATATTGAGATTACAAGGCAATACAATCCCTAAATATTAGGACACTAATCCTTCTCAGAATAAGATCTAAAGAGATTAAGGAAACAAATAATTTTTTTGGTCGAATTTAAGGAAACAAAATATATACGTACACTAAAACTTTATCACACAACTTTATGACACAAAATAATAATATACATTAAAACTAACAAAATATATTAAGGAAACAAATAATAATATACATTAAAACTTTATCACACAAAATATAACAAAGAGGATGTTGGGGTTATATTTATACTAGCATTGTACGGTAAATGATGGATCGAGCATTCCTTTCATGGGGGATCCGTCTATAAACTTTCTTATCTTTTTCCATTCTAGCTCTTTTCATTTTCATGGTTAGGATGGGGTTAGGATTAATGTAATTACATGAAAAAGGAATTTAGTTAGAATGAAATAATAGGAATAAAATTTAATTATTTAAGTATCTGGTGGTTTGAAAATTAACAATAGTGATTATTGGTATTCCAATTTGAACCCATAGTTTTAATGATTGTATATATGATCTCACGTGGATGACCTATCCTGATCGCTTTTAGGTATGTAGAACTTTATTAGCATTAGAACCTTAATCGATTAATACTTTAGTTTTTAAAGTCTGTAAGAAGTAAAGGTATAAGGTATACACAATCAAATATTTTATCTGACAAGTTGAACCCTTGGCTAGCCTCCGGCTGCCGTATACCAATGCAAGATCGGTGTCGCCGGAGCAGTAGTACACGCATAGGGATGCACGAGTTTTGCCCCATGAAGATGAGAATCCGCAGGGACCCGCCCCTAATGTGGTGGGGATTCCCTGAGTTGGTGGGGAACGGGGATGGTTTGAGGATCGGGTTTTAATTCCTCGATGAGGATGAGGCGGGAACGGAGAATCTAATATCCGTCTCGTTTAATCCCCGACCCCGGTATTATTACTTTATTATTCTTATATAACTATTTAATTTAATTTATACTAAAATGTAGTATAGGTAAAATATTATAAAATTTGTTTTTATATGGGAAGTAAGTAATTATACTTAATATTATTAATAATTTTGCATGGATGGATGCTTATTAGGTAAAATAATATTATTAATCTTGTTTTTGGATGGATGATTTTTAGTTTTAATAATTTCGCACGGATGATTTCTAATAAAGTTATGGTATTTAATTTTTTAGCTTATCCTTATTTATATATATATATATACACTAGTTTAACCCCCGTACCATGTACGGGTAATGTGATTATAAATCCAATTTAATATAGATATGTAAGGTCAATGATCATGTTAAAATTACAGGATCATTTATATTTATCTTTGTGTTATGATTAATGTTTTTTACCAATAGTAAATCAACTCATAATATAAATAAGTTGGATTTGTTTAAAAATTACTTTATGATAAATATCACGTTTTATTAAATATTAATATTTATGGGAAGATTATAACTAATTCTTGGTAAGTGATAATTTATAATTTTCGGGATAATTCATAATTTTTGATAAATTTTAATCGATTTTTACGGGATAAGTTTATATGAGATTCTAACTACCTAATTTGTATAAATGAGAACCCGACTGATTATTTTATTATTGAAATGACACGTGGCGCAAATTTTTGTGAAGACATTGTCTCCGCTTTATACTATAGGTAGTATAGATATATATACACACAATAAAGTAGAGATATAGTTTAATTTTTGATTAGAATTTGAGGTAATTTTTAGGAACGTCAAAGGTAAATATGACCATTTAAGTAAACAAAATGAATAAATGAGGTCCCGCTAACGTACGTAAATTAAACCACATGGGTATTCTCCGCTCCGCTATCCGGTGGAAATTAGATGGGGATGGGACGAGAATGGGGAGAACCAGGGACGGACCTATTCAAGGCACTGAGATTTCCAAAAAAAATAAAAAAAAAAAATAGCCAAAAGAACTAGCGTGTCTTCCCCAATAACCCCCACCAGATTAGAGAAACCAGTTTGTTTCATTATTTGATTTTTTTTGTTTGATTTTTCTTTTTGCTTAGATTAGGATTAAGTTAGGATTTGTTTTTAGTTTTAATTATTAAAGACCGCGAGAATGAAAGCTATTGAATAAAATATTTACATATTTAGGTTTTTTTTGTTTGAGTATGAGAGAATGAAAATATTTTTAACTTGTTTGAAAGATTATATTGCTCTTGAATAGTATTTTTTTTCGGAATGAAGAAATTTTTTTTGCCTATCGAGAGTTTACGATATTTTGTCCCCTTTGGAATAATTAACTGCGTCCGCCACTGGGGAGAACTAATATAGGTGTGGATGGGGATGGGGAACCCCACATGCATCCCTAAGTACACGCGCAAAGGACCGGACTCCGGCTTAAGGACTTCATGTGGCTGATCACGTGGATTATGGCCTTGTTCACTTTTATTTGAAACAATTTTTTCTTCCAAAAAATTTATTTTATCTTTTTTTAACATTCATATCATATCTCTACTTTTAAGTTTTTCAATATAAAATTTTTAACCCAAAACATCATTTTTCAACCAAAAGATACTTTTAACTGGGAAGTGAAAGAAGCCCTTTGTTGTTGTACGGGAATGTTGTTTTGCTGTGGAGGAGACCACAATGCTCGCCAAGAACACTTCAACCTAAAAAAGAAATGCTCGACAAGAACACAACCGATATTATACCTGTGCTGATTTGGTAGTTGTTGAGTAAGATTGCGCATTTCTTTAGATTGTTTTTTTTAACTATGGGCAAATTTATTTTTCTTTCGGAAATTGCTAATATTTTTTTATAGGGAAAATTCACATATTTATTTTATTTTATTAAAAATAACATAAGGTCTTGCTATTTAATTGTTTAGAAAAATAATCTTTTTAGTAGAAAATGTACTGCTTTCTTACCTTGAATTTTGTGAAAAATAACTACGCTTTTACCCATGTTTTTTTGGTCGAACTCGGAAACCATGTTTTTCGTATTGCGTCGCTGACTTCACCGCTGTGTCGTTTTGTCGGGCGTCTACCCAATCCTCTAGGGACCTCATCAGTGAAGATTAGAGGTGTCAAACGGGTCGGGTCGGGTGGATTCGGGTTCCGACTTTTCGGATTCGTATTGAATGCGGGTTCGGGTCAATCGGGTTACGAGTCAAGTCGGGTCGAGTCTTGACATGCTATTGTTCGGGTTCGTGTCGACCTAACAAGTCAAGAATTTAATTTTCAATGATTATTAAAATAATATTATGATTCAGTAATAATATTTAATAATAAAATATTATTTTTAATTTATTTTTATAATAATATTTTATTTATAATAGTTTTTATAATAAAATATGTTATAATATTTAAAGCATATATATTTATTCTACATATATATAAAACATCGGGTCGGTCGGGTTCGGGTTTCAACCCAATCGGATTCGGGTTTTCCCTTTACTCGCTACTATTAGGGTCGGGCTTCAACCCAGAATTTTCCGATTGATTCGGGTCAATTTTTCAGGTCGGGTCAGGTTTTGACAGCTCTAGCGAGGATGCTTTGACAAGGCCGGTCTAGCTTAATCTCTTTCCAAATAAAAAAAAATCTAAGTAAATTGGTTTTTGTTGTTAAAATGAAACCCGTAGCGAGCCCTAAATAATAACGACTTGTGATACAAAGGACAGTGGGAGAGCGGGAGAGGGAAGGCGAAGAAACGCAGAATGAGCAAGTTCTGGAAACCGGGAACAGAGAAGCCCCGTCTCGTTGAGGACGAAGACGGTGGCGTTCTCTTCCACTATCCTTCTTCCTCCTCCTCCTCCTCAGGGTGATTCCTCTATCCTCCTCTTCACACTCTTTAATTCTCAAATCTCTGTTGCTTCTTTCGCACGACAGAACTCGAATCTCTTTCATCCCTCTTCTCTTGCAGCTTCGGCTATGGCGGATTCGAGAGGCAGAGGCAGAGACTCCCTGTTAACAAGTACCGAACCGCCATTCTCTATCTCGTCGAAACTCACGCCACCACAATCGTCGTCGGCGAGACCGGCAGTGGCAAGACCACTCAAATCCCCCAGGTAATTCATACTTTTTGAAAATTTAGGGTTTTGGTCTGTTTCTCTCATTCGAATGGGTCCTAATTTCGAGATCGAACATCAGTATCTGAAAGAAGCTGGTTGGGCTGATGGCGGCCGAGTTATTGCTTGCACTCAACCACGGAGACTCGCTGTTCAGGTGCCCCCTCCATCCTGTATCGGTGTTTAATCTACTTAGTTTGTTATGGATTTGAAGTGAATTTAGTGATAGTGTGAAGAGACTCGCCCTGAATTGTTGTTTCACAGTCGGTTGCGGCGAGGGTTGCAGAAGAGGTAGGTGTTACACTTGGAGAAGAAGTTGGCTACACTATCAGGTTTGAAGATGTCACGACTCCGGTAAGAAGATTCTTGATCAATTGTGTTTGAGTGCTTACTACCATATGTCAATATTTTCTAGTTTGCTGTTGCCAATAGTTGTTTTTCTGGTCCAAGTGTAACAAGATTGTAAATGGCTTATTATTTGCTGCCTGTGCAGGATGTTACTATGATCAAGTTTCTCACTGATGGTGTGCTGCTGAGGGAGATGATGGATGACCCGCTGCTGACAAAATATAGGTACTTGCTTAAGACAATTGGTGAGGATTTTGCATAATTAACTAGGGGGAAGGATTCAAAAAGCCCAAAAAGTTTTAAGATCACTAATTGAGTTGAACTTTACCTTAGTTTTTTTCATTGAGTTCTCTATTGAAAAATTGGTTCTATACGTTGTGGTATCTTATTCTGTAGGTTTTTTCCCCATTATATAATCAGTCTAAATCTTAAACTGTGCCAAGAAAACGCGAGAAATTGGATGGAATCCTATGATGTGTGAGGATCTTCACAGAGGCCCAGGCAGCTAGGCCTATGCTCAGTGAATAATTAGGCAAGAAAATGTAACTTAGGAAGAGCTGCATATATGGAGAAATGACCTTGTAACTATTTGTGTATTTCTGTACCTAAATTCAATTTTAATGAAGTCTTTTTAGTTAGTGTATGTCATGTTTCTCATGGATGTGGAGAGTTCTGACTTCTGATGCATATTCTTTTTCTCTTCTCCTTAATCAGTGTCATCATGGTGGATGAAGCACATGAAAGATCACTTGCAACTGATATTGTGTTAGGTCTTCTAAAAAAGGTACATGGCCATACCAAGGATCATCTCTGATAGATTGAGTTGAATTGTCTTTTTCACTACCCAATGTGTTTCCAAGTAGAAGACTAATCTCAAAAATGTTCTGATAATAATTCCAGATCCAGCGACGACGGCCTGAACTTCGTTTGATAATTTCATCTGCTACAATTGAAGCCAAAACCATGGCAGCATTCTTTCAAAACAGGTCTCATATGATAAAATAATTTGTTAAAAACTTTTCTCAACTATGTGCAATGTTACAAAGTGCAGAATTTTTAGTATGTAGGGTATTCACACGAATTCTGAGAAAGTTGCAGGCACCAAGTGAAATTTGCAATACCTTAGGGCTACCAGGCAATGTTGGATGGGTATTAATGAGTGGACGGTCAACCCAACTTATAGATAAATAATTTAACGGGATGAGTACTCTATTGTGCCTATCTGATGAGCAAGATGTTAAAAACTTTAGTATTGCTATGGCAGTTTTCATTGAAGATATAAAGATGTAATAGCTTATGGAGAGAAGATGATTTGTAGTATTCATAACTAGTAGAAGGACCAAAAACCATACAGTGCTTTCTATATTATTTGTTACCAGAACTCCAACAAAGGTATAATGTTTTGGTGTTTTTCTCCAGTAAGAGACATTCTGGACAAGAGAACAAAGAGCTTGTGCCAAAAACTGAACCAGCCATTTTGTCAGTTGAGGTAGAACAGCTAGCTGTATACACTGATATCATTAATCATATACCTGGCAGAATTAATGAACTATTTGTGATTATGACATTCCACTTTGGATTGAAATTATTTCAGGGTAGAGGTTTTAATGTAGAAGTTAGTTATGTAGAAGATCCTGTTTCTGATTATCTCCAAGCTGCTGTTTCAACTGTTCTCATGATTCATGAACAGGTTAGCTTGAAGTGTTAAAAGTTTTAAAAATATGTTTGTCACTTCCTTTGTTCTAGTCTAATGGTCTCGGTGTAACATACATAACTATTACTGCTGGCATTTCTTTTGTCCAATCTCTTCTAGTGAATTTTTCTACTTCTGTAATCCTGCTAACATCGTAGTTCATCTACATGCCATGATTTTTGAGAGAGATTAAGGATGAAAGAGACTTATATTATTATCAAGCAAGAAGCCTGTATTTATATTACATAGGGAGGCAGAAAAGAAGGCAATAAATAGCACCTAGGAAACGTAAGAACTACTCTGGAAACACTCCAGACATAAGCAGTAAAGACAATAAATATTTACAGCTAATAATAGCAGAATTATCTAGGGAATCAACTAATAGCTGTATTGTCTAACACCCCCCTGCAAGCTTGGCCATACAGATCATCCATGCCAAGCTTGGATGTGAGCCACTGAAATCTAGAAGGATGAAATCCCTTGGTGAGGAGATCAGCTAGCTGAAACTCAGAAGAAACATGAGAGATTTGTATAATTCCAGCATCAATCTTCTCCTTGATGAAATGTCTATCAATCTCCACATGCTTTGTTTTGTCATGTTGGACGGGGTCATGAGCTATACTGATGGCAGATTTATTGTCACAGTACAGCCTCATTGGATCTTGCCACTCAACCTTCAAATCATTCAAAATGATCCTCATCCATAATAGTTCACAAATTCCATGAGCTGCTGCACGAAATTCAGCTTCTGCGCTTGAGCGAGCAACAACTCCTTGCTTCTTACTTCTCCAAGCTACTAGGTTTCCACCAAGGTAAACACAATAGCCTGTAGTAGAGCGTCTAGTTACAATATCACCAGCATAGTCAGCATCGGAGAAGGCTTCTAGTAGCAACTTGTCACTCTTGGTGAACAATATCCCCTTTCCTGTAGTACCTTTGAGATACCTAAGTATTCTATATGCAGCTTGTAGATGAGGTTCTCTAGGATCTTGCATGAATTGACTGATTACACTTACAGAGAAAGCAATGTCAGGTCTAGTGTGAGCAAGATATATCAATTTCCCGCACAATTTCTGATACAGTTGCTTGTCAACTGCTGGTTCAGTTTCAGCCTTACCAATCTTCTGGTTGTAGTCAATAGGAGTGGATATGGGTTTGCAATCTGCCATCCCAGTCTCCAAAAGAACATCTTTGGTGTATTTTTGCTGAGAGATAAATATGCCAGCTTTGGATCGAGCAACTTCGATCCCTAAGAAATACTTCAAACGACCAAGTTTCTTTACCTCAAATTCACTAGTGAGAATAGCTTTTAGACGAGCTTGTTCAACAAGATCATTACCGGTCATAATGATATCATCCACGTAGACAAGGAGAATGCTTACCCCCCCGGAGTCAGAGTGTCGTACAAATAAAGTATGGTCACCCTGACTCTGTATATATCCAGCTGCGCGCATTACTCCTCTAAACCGGCCAAACCATGCACGAGGAGACTGCTTTAGCCCATACAGAGCTCTCTTCAATTTGCAAACATGGTGAGGAGAAGTGGATGAAAATCCAGGAGGCAAACTCATGTAGATATCCTCATTGAGATGTCCATTGAGGAAAGCATTTTTCACATCAAACTGAAACAATTCCCAATCAAGATGAGTAGCAATGGACAGAAGTAAGCGAACAGTGGACATTTTTGCAACTGGAGCAAATGTCTCTTGATAATCCAGACCATAAGTTTGAGTGAAGCCACGAGCCACAAGTCGAGCTTTGTACCGAGCTAGTGATCCATCTGCATGATATTTGACAGCAAAAACCCATTTGCAACTAACAATATTGTGACCTGGGGGCCGGTCCACCAATTCCCAGGTTCTATTGGTCTCAAGAGCAGTCATTTCTTCAGTCATAGCTTGTCGCCACTCAGCTGATTGAAAGGCTTCCCTGACATTTTTTGGAATTCTGATTTGCTCCAGATTAGAAAGAAATTTTCGATGTTGATCAGAAAACCGGTCAAAAGAAGCATAATTAGACAGGGGATAAAGGGGCGTTTTGGTACATGCCCTAGAACCTTTCCGGAGAGCAATTGGAACATCGAGTTCTGATGGAGCAGGCACAGGACTCAGATCAGCAGCTGGATGGTGAGAAGAGGGGGCCCGTCGGGAGTAGGTCTTGCCAAACCGCGGGTAAGTATCAATTGGATTTTGTGGTGGTAATGAAGGTATCATGGGCTGCTCAGCTGGGGGCTGTTCAACTGAGAGTGTGGAGGGTTCATCTGCTGTAGAAACTGAGGTAGGCTGGGGAGTTTCAGTATCGGCAGCAGGAGTGAGGGAATCGGTGACAATAGGTGTCATGGGAAGGCTGGTGGTGGTGAGGATTTCTGTTGGAATGGGGTCCACTAACTCTTCAGGATTGATTTCAGCAGCTGGTTGAGATGAGGGGCTGTTGTAATATGGGGTATTTTCAGCAAAGGTTATGTCAGCTGTAACAAAGGTCTGTTTGGTGATGGGACAATAGCACTTGTAACCTTTTTTACTATTGGAAAAACCAATAAAGATGCATCTCTGAGCTCGGGGATCAAGTTTGCCTCGACATGGAGTATGAATATGAATATAGACAGTGCACCCAAATATTTTAGGCTCTAACCCATGGTCAATTGAAATATGAGGAAAGAAAGATTGGAGATAAGCAATTGGAGTTTGATACCGCAGGGTTTTGGAAGGGGTTCGATTAATCAAATGGACAGCAGTGAGGGCTGCTTCTCCCCAATAAAACTTAGGAACATTCGACTGAAACATGACAGCCCTAGTGATATTAAGAATATGACCATTTTTCCTCTCAGCAAGACCGTTTTGTTGAGGAGTATACACACAAGAAGACTCGTGAACAATGCCTTTTTGAATGAAAAAGGACGATAAGGCTTGGTTGAAATAATCCTTGGCATTATCAGATCGGAAGCGTTGAATGGATTTGCCAAATTGATTGAGAATCATAGTGTAAAACGCAGGAATGATATGACTCACTTCAGATTTGTGTTTAAGCAAGAATAACCAAGTAACTCGAGTGCAATCGTCAATGAGAGTAAGGAACCAACTTGACCCATTTATATTTTTTGTTGGAGCTGGACCCCAAACATCACTATGGATTAACTCAAAAGGAAGTACACATCGTTTATCTCGAATAGGAAATGAGACACGTTTGTGTTTTGCCTTTTCACAAGCAGAACAAACAAGATTTTCTGGATTTAAACCAACAAACAAACTAGGAAACAAGTGCTTCATAAGGGAAAGGGATGGATGGCCTAGGCGGTAATGATGGAGCCAAAGTTGGGCTGTTTTTGTAGTGCTGAGATAGGAAGTGATCAAGGAGTTCTCCAGGAAGTAAAGGCCCCCGCTTTCTCTACCAAGACCAATCATCGTCCCCGAGCCCTGCTCCTGTATAGCACAACCAGAGGGAGAGAAAACGACATTACACTTCAGGTCATCAACAAGTTTCTTTATTGATATGAGATTAGAAGAAAGCGTTGGAATGAACAGAACATCATTGAGTGGCAAGGAAGGAAAAACAGTAATAGTGCCACTCCCCAAGATGGGGGCTGAGGCCCCATTGGCAGTTATGAGTTGTTTCTGACAATCAAAGGGACAATAAGAGGCTAAGAGGGATCGATCATTAGTCATATGATCGGTTGCGCCGCTATCCAAGATCCATTGATGATGAGTAGCTTGTTTTTTCATACCTGTAAGAGTTAATGAATCAGAGGAAGATGAACCTGAGGAGGCCTGGAGAGAATGCAGGAGACCTTGGAGATGCGTAATCTCAGCTGCCACCTCAGCCGGGGAAGAAAGGGAGTTTACAGAGGCAGTATTTGCCTTTGGCTGAGTTGGCTGCAAATTAGAAGGTGGTGGTGTGGTGGAGAAGCCAGTTGCAGGGGCCTTCTTCCCAGTTTCTCGGTTGGGAGGCCTACCATGTAGTACCCAACATCTCTCCTTTGTGTGTCTAGGCTTCTGACAGTGTGTACACCACAGATCATTAATATCTCTCTTCCCAGTTTTTGAGTAAAGAGCCATATTCTCAGCTGTGGTAGAATTGGAATGCAGCATGATTCCTCGCCGTGTTTCCTCCATTCGAATAGTGGCAATATTCTCTTCTAGAGAGGGAAGAGGCTTGGTGCCCAACACCTGAATCCGGACTTGGTCAAACTCCGGATTCAAGCCAGCGAGAAATATGTAGGAGCGATTTCGATCGATAGAAGTACGTAGCAGCTCTTGTTCAGTAGGGTCTTTCAAAACAAGAGACTGAGATAAATCCAACTCTTGCCAAAGGTTTTGCAAGATGGTAGCATACTCTGAAACTGTCATAGAACCTTGTTTGGTGGAGTAGATCTTGACAGAAAGTTCGAAAAGGGCAGCTTCGTCTTGCGACTTCCCATATGAGCGTTTCAGAAAGTTCCAAATGTCTTTCACATTCGGAAGAAAAATACAGTTGGACCCAATGTTGGAGTCCATAGAAGCCCATAGCCACGACTTGATAATCGAATCTTCGCGAGTCCAAAGCTTGAAGTTGGAGTCGGTAGCTTTGGGAGGAGCATCAGTCAAATGGTCATCTTTGTCGTTGCCAGTAAGGGATGCCTTCACAACTTCAGCCCAGATCCGATAGTTCTTCCCATTGAGCCTATAAGCGGGCTGAATAGGAGGAAGAGTTGAACGATTGAAATTTGTGACCGTCTGGTCTATGGGGTCAATGATTTGGTCTTCTGGATTCACCATTGAATCAGGAAAAAAAGAATGATAGAAGGTGGAATAGTTTTTGGACAATTTTTAGAATAGAATCTGGCGGCAAAGGTGGCGGCCAGATTGGTGGTGAAGCCTGAGATTGGCGGAAAAGGTGGCGGCCAAAAATCAGGAACTCAGATCTCTCAAGAGCTCTGATACCATGAGAGAGATTAAGGATGAAAGAGACTTATATTATTATCAAGCAAGAAGCCTGTATTTATATTACATAGGGAGGCAGAAAAGAAGACAATAAATAGCACCTAGGAAACGTAAGAACTACTCTGGAAACACTCCAGACATAAGCAGTAAAGACAATAAATATTTACAGCTAATAATAGCAGTCTAGGGAATCAACTAATAGCTGTATTGTCTAACAATTTTTGTAGATGTTTTAATGAGGATTTGTGAAGAGTAGGGAAGTCTGTGGTTCATGACAAGTACAAGTTGCATTAGCCTTTTTAATTCCCTTTTTGTAACTTGATAAGAATCAAACCACTCTGTACCAGTAAAGGCTAGTTTAGAGGTCAGAGTGCCTAGTCGTATGATACCCTAGGCTGGAACAAAGAACTTATAGCAAAATGAAGTGAGAGGAAACCCTGCCTTCTCATCTCACATCCGGCTTCAATGGAAAGTATTTTAGTGTGTAAATAATCATTATTTTTACTTCTGATCTTATTTTTCTTTGTATCTTGGTTTTTTTTTTTTTTTTTTACCTTTCTTCATCAATGATTGTGGTAATCTGTAGATTCATGGTAGTGAAGTTCTGTTTCATGATTAATCTATATGTTTTTAGGAGCAAACGGGTGATATCTTGGTCTTTCTGACTGGTCAAGATGATATAGATGCTGCTGTTCAGATGCTAAATGAAGAATTGCATTACAAGGGGAGGCAGTTGTCAGGTAGCCTGACATATATTTTCAATATACTCCTATATTTTCTTTTGGAATGATAAATGTAATAAAGCCAGCATCAAGGATTATTTTGGGCTGGAAATTATTTAAATCTTTCAAATTTATTTATTTTGTGTAGCATAAATGACTGTGAATTTCCTCAATCAGATACATGATTCTCTAGGCTCTGCATGATCTGCTAGATCATGCATGCAGCATTAATCTGCTTGGTCTAGGACATCATACATGTGATCTCTCTATGTCACAATGTAGGAACCCTTACAAATTTTAGTAGGCTACTTTCCGACATCTAATGTATGAATGCTTAAACAAGAATGATCCTGTCATAAGCCTCTTTTTTTGAGAAAAATCAATAAATTAGAAAATAACATCTCCAAACTATTGGATTGCTAAAGTGTACACATTCTTGTAATGTTTTATCCTGTTTGCATGTATTTCCTATTGCTGAACAATCTTCTTAAACAACCCATGAACTCTATTTTCTGTTTTATTTCATTTTCTGATCTTGGCATAAAAACTTGCATTTTCCATTTCTCATGGTTTTGTTTCCTTCATGAATCACGTAGAACTTTCCTTGTGGCTCTTTTACCTAGATGTCTGTTTTTTCTCCTTGTGTAATCATATATGAATTTTATTTGGCTTTTCTTTTGTTCTTTCTTTCAGATTTATTAGTTCTGCCTCTATACTCCGGTCTTCCACGTGCAGATCAGGTTATGATGCTGATCTTATAGCCCATATATAAGGACAAGAGTTTGTCAATATAGAATACTCACTCTCTATTTTGCAGGACCTAGTATTCACTCAAACTCCCAGAGGCAAGAGAAAAGTGATAATATCAACAAATATAGCAGAAACCTCATTAACTTTGGAGGTAATTATTTTGCACACTGTAATCTTGTTCTAAAACTTTCCTTAGTGGGACCAGTGAGCAATGATCTTATCTTTATTTATTGTGCATCTACAGGGTGTTGTCTACGTTGTTGATAGTGGTTTCTCAAAGCAGCGATATTATGATCCGGTGCTTACTACTTCCCTTTGAGTTGGGAATTTGACTCGTGCTGTCTCATTTTGCTCTGCTCTTAATAATATGTATGACTACTAATGACGCTATTACCTCTCTTTTGATTCTTCTGATGTTTTGCAGATGTCAGATATTGAGAATTTGATAGTGTCACCAATATCAAAGGCTTCTGCAAGACAACGTGCTGGCAGAGCTGGTAGAGTTCGGCCAGGAAAATGTTACAGGTGATACATGATTGGAGATATCTGTACTGCTTTATGTATGCAAACAAATCCTGCAAAATGGAAAATGGATATTTCTTGATGGACGAATTTAAAGATGAAATTGTTGCAGTAACTGTAGCAATAGATGCTACTATAGAAATAGAACCGAATTCATTACTGATGTTAGACTTTATACTTATATAGGAGGTTATACTGTTTGTTTATTTTCAGCAACGGGAATTTTAACTTTCACAAAATATAGGCAGCTTTCTGCATACTGCTATCGATTTTCTCTTTGAGATTTAAAACACTTGATAATGTCTTTTTTAAGAGGTATCTATCGCTGAAGAAGGTTATTGAACTGCATTGATCATCATAATTCACACTTGTATAATGCTATTGGCTTTACTATTTTGCCATGGGGTAATATGATACAGGCTATACACAGAGGAATACTTTACCAAAGAAATGTCTACTGAGGGGATCCCTGAAATTCAGAGGTCAAATCTTGTGTCCTGTGTGATTCAGGTAGTGTGCCTTGCATAATATCATCCATCTGTATTAATCATATTATGTGAATTTTATCATAATTGATATCTTGACCAGGATTAGATTCTGATAATCTCATCTTCATTCTATTCATTCAATTTCTCATTTCTTTCAATTATGTCCGTCAATACGTTTCATAACTTGCCGACATGTATATACATAATCTTTTACTACCCATCTTTGTCCACTAGTAAAGTTTTTTTAATGGAAAAATATAGTTTTGATCCACATGCTATCTTTGTGTTGGAGAAGCTTTTCACGTTGGCTGTGGATTTGGACTGACCAAAATTTCAAGCTTTCTGTTTTGTTTTGCAGTTGAAGGCTTTAGGTATTGATAATATCCTTGGCTTTGACTGGCCAGCCTCTCCATCACCTGAATCAATGATTCGAGCGTTAGAAGTTCTATACTCTCTTGGAGTTCTTGATGATGATGCCAAACTCACCTCACCTACTGGGTTCCAGGTTGCTGAGATGCCATTGGTATGTTGCTGCTGTATCTCATTGAATTGTCATGAGTTCAATAAAATAATTAGCAGGCTATCCAGTTTTAAAATTTGAACAAATTGTTTTGATGTTGCTTTTGAATATCATTTTCCCACTGTAGCCTTTTTAAGTGGAACGTGCTTTTAAAATATGAAGCCTCTTTCCTTAAAGCAGTAAAATAAAGTTTGCTTGATTAAAACTGTACATGAGATGGTCACTTCATAGTACAACTTTAAATGATGCATGAATCAGAGTGATACTTTCATCTTAAAATTCAAGTGATACATTTTTGTTTTAGATTTTGTGAAGTCCCAAACAGATAATTCAATTACTGGAAGTGGACTACAGCCAAGAGCTCCTGTGTGTTTCTCTAGTAGAGAATAGCATCCTGACTCATATGCTGCATTGATTGCCTTGCAATTTGGTAGGACCCTATGCTTTCGAAGATGATCCTAGTCTCTGGGGATCTAGGATGTTCAGAGGAGATTCTCACTATTGCCGCTACCCTTTCTGTGCAGGTACAAAACATTGGTTTTTCCTGTCTATTAATACTTTTGGATGTGTGCATAGGTTCGACTCTGTTTCTGTTTGAAAAAAAGTTGGGGATGGGATGACAAGATTTGCTTGCTTTCTTAGCAAAAATAGTAGTCTGCTTTGTTTTTTTGTTCAAATAGTGCATCTATAACATTTAAAACAGCTAATGCTTGTAGCTACATTGATGATGGTTTGACTGACCCAATTTTCAGTCTATATGGATCTCTCTTAGGGGAGCACAAAAGGAGCTAGATGAAGCAAGGCTGAAATTTGCTGCAGCTGAGGTGCTTTCTCATTTCTATTTGCAGTACTCAGAGTTAGTAACATTTATCTTTTTTTTTGGTAGAATTACAAATATATTTTCTTGTTACCAAACTTCTTCGACACCTTGTTTCGTTAATTGCTAATTGTTTCGTTAGTAACTATGTTTAATGTTGCATCCAGGAGTAGAATATGTTTTGTTTCTGTTATTTGGTTGTGCCATGTATACAAGGAGTAGGGGTGAAGCAAGAGCCGTATACTTGGATCCTGCAATTGTTTAAATAATAATGGAAACTTGTTGTAGGCTTGTAGCATGGACCCGGTCATACAGGCTGTTAGGATACACTAGATGGATGTTTGAAAGGGAGTTGGAGAGTAAAAGGAAAGTGTAGGGGAAATTGCATCGGCCAATAAGCTACCCAGTTCCATTCACTTTGATGACTAGTGAATCAGATATATGCATCATTCCATGACAGTAACATGTGTGCAAGCCTTTCAAGGGCCCTTAGGTTGTAGGATCACTTAGTTAGGGTGTGTTTAGTTTTACGGTTTTTCTAACTAGTTGTAGATGAAAAGGTAGAGGTAGCTATATAACTTTGTAAAAACGAGTTGAAGATATAATTAAACGCTATACTGCATTTCGATATCAAGTAGTCACAACTAGTTTTCAATCACTATTCCCCCCATTTCCCCATTTCATTTTGTAGTTTATGATAAAGGACAAAGGTATCTCTGTCATTTAAATAAAACGACCATCTAAAATATAGATTCAACTTTAGAATTGAGGTTTCTATTTGAACTAGTAACTTCTTTATTTTGTCAGGACTTTGTTTATGTATTTTTTAATCCATCTTGAACTAGTATTTTGCCTATCCAAACACATGGTTACTAATTCTTGCCAAAGGTAATACGGTTCAGTTTTATATCATTCAGCTTTGGCCATTCTAAGCTGAAAGCATTGCCCATGTCCAATAAAGAATCTTTCAGCTCTATGTAATTAGCTCAATGATATCTGTATATATCTGGTTGAATGTGTACTTCTTGCGTCCTTTTCTTCTCTGAAACATGTGGTATGAAGCCCATAAGTTTTTAGTGCATTAGATTTTGCGAGGACGTCACCAGTTTTACTGTTTTTGCTTATGATAACTACTAATTATTAGCTAAATCTCAAACTCTGCAGGGTGATCATGTGACCTTCCTGAATATCTACAAGGGATTTTTCCAGTCGGGCAAATCCTCAAAGTGGTGTCAGAAGAACTACATAAACTATCATGCCATGGTTAGCCAAGTTTTGATCCTTCTACTAATAGCAAAGTTAATCAATCTGGTTGATGGCTCTAGCTTGATCAGTTATCTTTACACCTTGAATTTATACCTTTTGCAGAAGAAGGTAATTGAAATTAGGGGACAGCTAAAGAGAGTTGCCCAGCGCCTTGGTGTAACTTTGAAATCTTCTGAAGGGGACACGCAGGTACTTTTGGCGAGACCTTGTGATTGTGAATTTTAGACATATCTTTGCTGCTGAAACAAACTCCAAAGTTCACAGTGATATTTTCCTTACGATGCTGTTCGTTTGAAAAGTGAAAAGCGAGGTTGTATATGAACCTAATTTGACCTTCATCTCCGACTACTCAGGTGATTAGAAAAGCAGTTATTGCTGGATTTTTCGCCAATGCCTGCCTTTTAGAAGTGAGTGAAACTCTCTGAATTCTTATGCTCTATGAAAATTCACATTACTGCATTCACTGACAATTTTTGCATTGTTATTCCGTAGGCATATGGCCATGAAGGAAAGTACAAGACAATTCGAAGTAAAGAAGATGTATACATTCACCCATCGTCAGTTTTGTTCAGGTTAGTTTGATACAAAATCTTCAGTATAATGATTAGGCAAAATGCACCACACGAACCCGCATTAATTGTCTGCTCAAAGGTCCGTGTAATAACCCATTGATCTGTGGTTTGTTTCAGGGTTAATCCCAAGTGGGTTGTGTATCATTCTCTCGTCTCAACCGATCGGCGATACATGCGCAATGTGATATCTGTTGATCCTTCATGGTTAAGTGAAGCTGCTCCGCACTTTTACAAGCAACAACAAGCTTCTTACAAGCATTGACCAAGCAGTGCTCGGAATGGGATTATTTTTAGATTCCTGTATGTATGAACATTAAGTTGAGAATGTTTGGATTTTAATGAAAAAGTATCTAAGAATATAGAGCTGGAAAGTTTTCATATTGCTTCACAAGATCCGGGTTATGGTTGTTAAATCCGTGTTTGTGCTTCTAGCCGTACACAATTATGTGCAAAAATAAGCCTTAACAATTTGCAAATTCTTATAGATTCCATAGAATATCAAAACTTCAGTAGCTTTGTAGTTCACGTCTAACTAGGGTCGTCTTACATATGTAAATTTAATCATCAAATCCGCTAACCATAACCTGGTTACCTGGCCTATAGGTTGGCTGAAGACAAGCTAGAAAGTAGTGAGGTGGCTTGGAGATCTTGTTGTGAAGGTAAATCTTTATGAAAATTTAGTTATTGCATTACTATTGAGTTAATTGTTTGCCCTTATCTGCTCCTTTGATCAACTTTGTTTACTTTGCTTTTGTATGATGATCTTGCATTTGCTGAAAAGTGAAAAGAGAGAATTTGACAAAATATCAACATATCTGTTCTAGACTCCAAGTTCTGAATGACGTGCTTTCATAATAGAGACATGAAAGTTGAATGGTAGAATAATAAATTAACCTGACTATCTTTTCAAGACTTGGCCAAAGCGTAAGATGTCATACACATGAAACATCATTAATTTTATATAGAACCGCTCACCAAAGATTTTTTTTTTTTATATAGAACAATCTTGTTGAATACTTAGAGCGTGTTTCCATTAAACAACTCCATCAATGACTTTTCGTTACCAACTTAAAATCAGGATTTTCAAACATCACCCACTTGAGAAAGTGACAAAAAAATCAACTACAAGGCACTCTGTCTCAACAATTCAAATCTCAAACAAAAATTTCTCCAAATTTGTTCCTCCACCATGGCAACAAGTCCCACTAAAACACAATTCCTAACAATCTTCCTTTTAACGCAATTACTCACCATCAACTTCACACAATCCAAAGACTTCATCTACAATGGATTTCAAGATTCTAACCTTCATCTTGATGGAGGCGCCAATATCCACTCAAACGGCCTCCTACAACTAACTAACTTCACATTACAACAAATGGGCCATGCCTTTTTCCCCTTTCCTCTATCATTCAACTCATCACTTTCATTTTGCACCACCTTCGCCTTTGCCATGTACCCTCAAGTCTCTGCCATCAGTGGCCATGGAATCGTCTTCGCCATCACACCATCTATAGACTTCGCCCACACGACAACCGGCCAATATTTTGGGATCTTCAACTCATCAACCAACGGCCTAAACACGACTCATATATTCGCTGTTGAGCTAGACACTATAGAAAACCTTGAGTTTGGAGATATTGACAGCAACCATGTAGGGGTTGATGTCAATAGTCTGACTTCAGTTGTGTCTTCTTCGGTTGCTTACTACTCTGATGGCGAATCGAAAAGCAACAGTTTGAACCTGACTAGTGGAAAGCCAATGCAGATTTGGATAGACTACGATGAAGAGGAGACGCGTATTGATGTTACCATATCTCCCTTGAAACAACCGAAACCGAGCAAGGCTCTTTTAACCACGAGCTTGAACCTCTCTAGTGTACTCCTAGAATCTATGTATGTTGGATTCTCCTCAGCAACTGGGTCAGTTGCAAGCAATCATTATATCCTAGGTTGGAGCTTCAGCCAAGGAAATAAATCACAAGGCCTTGATTACTCAAAGCTCCCTAAGCTTCCAAAAGTAGGAGGAAGCAAGAAGCTAAGTATTGGCTCTGTAACTTTGATTGTTGTACTCTCGTCTTTATTCGTAGTAATCATAGTGGCAATCTGTGTTGCAAGGAAGAAGAGATATGAAGAGTCAGTAGAAGATTGGGAGGAAGCTTATGTACAACATAGATTACCTTACAAAGATTTGTACGAAGCAACAAAAGGGTTCAAAGACACAGAGCTGTTAGGAAAAGGAGGGTTTGGAAAGGTTTACAAGGGAATCCTACCTTCAACAAACGCTCAAGTCGCGGTGAAGAGAATCTCACACGCATCGGGACAAGGAATGAAGGAATTCGTGGCGGAAATTTCTTCCATGAGCAGAGTGAGGCATAGGAATTTAGTACAACTCTTAGGATATAGCCGAAGAGAAAGACAACTTCTCTTGGTTTATAATTACATGCCAAATGGAAGTCTAGACAAGCTCCTCTTCAGTAACGAAAAACCCACCCTCAGCTGGATACATAGATTCAAGATCATAAAAGGAGTGGCTTCTGCACTTTTATATCTACATGAAGGTTGGGAACAAGTTGTTCTCCATAGAGACATCAAGTCAAGCAATGTTTTACTTGATGTTAACATGAATTCTTGCCTAGGAGATTTTGGCCTAGCTAGATTATATGATCATGGTACTAGTACAAAAACCACTCATTTGGTTGGAACTGTTGGGTATTTGGCGCCGGAGCTTGCAAGAAAAGGAAAGGCGACGGCGAAAACAGATGTGTACGCATTCGGGGCGTTCCTACTTGAAGTGGCGTGCGGAAGAAGGCCAATTCGCAGCAATGGAACTACTGATCAAGTGGTTCTGGTTGATTGGGTTTAT
The DNA here is from genome assembly GCA_963924305.1 of Polygonum maritimum. NCBI lineage: Eukaryota > Viridiplantae > Streptophyta > Magnoliopsida > Caryophyllales > Polygonaceae > Polygonum > Polygonum maritimum. The sequence continues at coordinate 6,969,234 of OZ002729.1, read as the reverse complement.
GAGTGTTGGAAAAGAGGAGAAATTTTAGATGTGGTTGATCCAAGATTGGGACGAAGCTATGTGATAGAAGAAATGGAGATGGTCTTGAAGCTAGGATTGATTTGCACACATTCTAGGCCTGATGTTAGACCAACGATGAGAAAGGTGAATCAGTTTTTGAACGGAGATGATGATTTGCCAGAAGATTTTCTTAGTAGTGCAGGAACTTATATGTTCGAGTCTAGTGATCAGACCGCGTCCACCCTTCGTGTTCTTGCGCTGTCTACACCGTCCACGAGATATTCCAATGGTGGTCTTTATGATTCCTTTGACAGTGTTCTTCAACATGGTCGGTGATTTAGATCAATCTATAAATGTAAGTTTATGTGTTGGATATAGGCAAAGACCATTAAAGACAGTACATATGTACCAACTATAACATTGCTGTTGAAATTGATATAAGCGTATTCTGCATACACCTCTCTTGAAATTTTCTAACAGTTTACAACAAGTATATTGTCTGCAATGATGCACTATGACAAAAATACAACACAAGCCCATCTGTGAGTAAGATCTATTACAACAGATACGCTTATAATCATCTATATCATTAGACAGTTTCCTAATTTAGCGACCACTGAGGATAACTGAATCAACAGAGCTATACAAGTAGTTACTAGAGGTTTTATCAGATGAGAGCAAAGGAGATGAGGATGATATTCCTCTGCAGTGTACATAGAAATCAGTCTCTATACAGTCAGAAGGCACTTGAGGCAACTCATCATCTCCATTAAGAAACTGCATCACTCGTCTCATGCTCGGCCTTGCTTCAGGCTTAGTCTGTGAACACAACAAACCAAGCTTCAAAACCATATCCATTTCTTCAATGCCATAGTTATCCTCCAATCTAGGATCAATAGCCTCCAGAATCGCAGATCTTTTCCAGCAACTGAACACCCTCTCAAGCAAAGTCTCATCCTCAGTACGACAATCCATATTCAATGGCCTTCTGCCACTAGCTACTTCAAGTACAAACGTCCCAAAGGCATATACATCTGTGCTTGTTGTTGACTTCCCTGTTCTTGGAAGCTCCGGTGCAAGATACCCGATTGTACCAACCACATGCGTGGTTTGAGTATTTGAACCGTGATCGTATAGTCTTGCAAGGCCAAAGTCACCAAGCCTAGGATTCATGTTTGCATCCAATAAGACGTTGCTAGCCTTGACATCACGATGTAGGACAACTTGTTCCCACTCTTCGTGTAGGTAAAGTAAGGCGGACGCGACTCCCTTTATGATGTTGAGCCTTTGGAGCCATGAAAGAGCTGGCTTTTCCTTGTTGAAAAGGAGCTTGTCAAGGCTTCCATTCGGCATGTACTCGTAGACCAGAAGAAGCTGTCCTTTTCTTCTACAATAGCCAAGGAGAGGCACTAAATTTCTATGCCTTAGCCTCCTCATGCTTGCAATCTCTGCCACAAACTCCTTCATTCCTTGCCTTGAATCATGTGATACTCTTTTGATAGCAACTTGAGAGTTGGTAGACGAAAGTAAACCTCTATACACTTTCCCAAAACCTCCTCTACCAAGCAACTCCTCGTCTTTGAATCCTTTGGTTGCTTTATAGAGATCCTTATATGAGAATCTTTGCATGGCGTATTCTTCTTCCCAGTCCTCCAGCACTTCTTCATACTTTTTCCTTCTAATAACATAGGCCGCTGAAGCAAGAATGATCAAGAAAACTGATAGGACCACGATCAAGGCTATGAGAGGACGGCTTAGTTTCCCTTTTGATGCCTTCACTCTAGGAAGTGGTGGCAGCTTTGAAAGATCAAGCTTTCCTGCTTTCCCTTTTGTGTTGAAACTCCATCCAAGCAGGTACTGATCACTTGTAAGCACCCCGGTTGATGCAGAAAACCCAACATATGAGGTGTTTAATAGTATTTTTGAAAGGTTGACTCGTGTTGATAGAAGAAGTTGGCTTGGCTTTGGTTGGCCTAGGGGAGCTATAGCCACTTCCACTATAGACTTATTCGCGTTGTAGTCTATCCAAACCTGCATTGGCTTAGTGCTTAGAAGGCTCAAGCTTACATTCCTTTTTTCTTCATTGGAGTAATACTTCACTGGAGTTGCATCAACTGATATGAGGCTATTGACATCAATTCCAACATGGTTGTCATCAATATCCCCGAATAAAGGGTTGTTCATCGTGTCCAGCTCCACACCGAATACATGATTCGAGGAGAGGCCGTTGCTGGATTGATTGAGGAGTCCTAAGAACTCACTTGAAGATCCATGACTCAAGTCCATGGATGGAGAGAGTACAAATGCCATACCATGGCCACCATTTGGTAGGTGAGGATACATGGCGAAAACAAAAGAAGTGGAAAAGTGTGGAGAATCGCTAAGCTTCATGGGAAATGGATAGAAAGCATGGCTTTTCTGTAGCTGTGAGTTGTATGTGAGTTGCAAGAGGCCATTTGGATGTATGTCGGCTATCCCATCAAGATGAAGATTAGACCCTTTAAAGCCATTATAGATGAACTCTATTGGGTCTTGAGAAGAAACTGAGAAAATCATAAGGAAACCAAAGATCATCAAGACAACTAGTTTATGAGGATTTGCAGCCATGGCCACAAATGGAGGAGGATTTGTGCTTTTGGGTTTGGTTTGTGACAGCCAAAGCTAGTTGTTATAGCCCAATAGTGAGAAATTTATCGTTCCCTACACTTACGGGCAATGAAGCTTTAGTCAATTCAATCACACTCATTAGAGAACCAAGACTTTGCTCTGTTGTTTAATCTGTAGTCTGTATTATGTTACGTAGTATGTATATGCACAGAAGAATAAATATGCTTGGAGTGAATATGTTAGGCCAATTATGAGGCTTTTCTTATATCATCCAAGGTGATGCTTATTTGTTTTCTTTCAGAGATCTGCAACAGATATTCAGGAGTTGGAGCTGCTTTTTGCCCAATTATCACTTTGAACTATGAGTTCACCAACCTTTTGATGACCAGGCATGAAGCGTAGACCATGATAGTGTTGCTTAAATTTGACTTACTTTTTATGTAATATTCTCTCCTTTGATCATGGTTAAGGCGAGTCATACTCGGAAGTGCAGACTTTGTGGTTTAGTGTAGCTTATGACTTTGTGGAAAGCCTTGTTTTTCGGGATCCAAGTACAATTAAGAAGGCAGCCTTGCTATGCTTTGAGTTCAGTTTACATATACAAATTTTCTTTGGTAATCATCTGTGGTGTGCGTGTATAAATTTCAGATGAATTGTTTTAGGCCTTGATCAAATTGAGGTTACAAGTGTACCTCAAAGTGCAAGTCATGGAAGAAGAATTTACTTGCTCACCAAAGAGCAAAAGTGATTTTATCTAGTTGTTTGCTCTTGGGATTGACATTTAATGCTAGCATTTTAAGCATTGGATTACAAGTCAGAATCAACTTACCCTACACGCCGGTGCATATGCAGTTATGCACTTTGTTGAATTGTTGTTGATATTGAAACTAATAAAGATCTTTGGCCATATCACAAGCTTCTGATAAAGAATTTCCGTGGCATAAATTTCAGCCTTTGAGATTGTTGGCAGGTTTTAATATGTTTTCATTTCTTTGTCAAAAATTGATTACATATGTTTGTTCCAGCTTGAGTATAAAGTTTAATGACAAATTATGACTCTCTGCTAGTGCTAAGAAATCACGCACAAATGAAAATAAAAGAATCATAGAACACCCACAGGAATATGAATCAAACAGCATTTAATTTCATGTTGATCTTGTTTACATAAAATCAGGGATGTATAGAAAAAATTTCCTAACATTTGATGCAAAAGTTTTTTTTCTCCAAAGACGATAAAGAGTCATAATAGAAATCATTATATCTTCTTAGTTCGCCTGAAGAATCCTTCCATGACATTCTTCCTCAACTGCAACACAATACATGAAAGAATAAACACACCAAAATATATCAACTCAAACAGAAGAAGAATACTCAGAAAATAGAAATCATTATAACCATTGAGTTCATCTTCTTCATAAGGATTGGTGGAAATTGGGATCTGCACCGATGAGCTCGAATGCCTCATTAACTGTGACCTTGACCTTCTCTCTCGTTCTCGTTCTTCTTGTTCGCGCTCTTCTTGCTCTCTTTCTTGTTCTTCGCGTGCTCGTTCTTCTTGTTGTCGTTTTAAAAGCTGCTTTTTCTGTTGTTGTTTTTGTTTTTCTTCTTGTTCGCGCTCCATTTGTTTTTGCTCAGCCAAGAGCAATAGAGTAACAGCCTCTTTAACCTTCTCTATGACACCCTTATCACCAGGAGTCCTTCTTGGACTAATGGCCTCAGAAATCACCTGAGAAAGCGCTCTCTCGTCTTCGCCAGGCTCTAGCTTGTTCTTGATATACTCCTTCACCGACACGCCCTTATCCCATTTCTGCTCACCAACAGTACTACTCTCTTCATAGTCTTGATCACAATCATCCACAACACTAGCAGAAGCTTCTTTCTTTGTATTAATATTTGGTAAGGACAAGACTCGTTCTTGTTCTTGTTCTTGTTCTTGCTTTTGCTCTTGCTCTTGTTCTTGTTCTTGTTCTTGTTCTTGTTCTTCTTCTGAGTTCATCATCTGGGTCTCTTCTGAATCATCAGCTGCAGAAGATGTTGCTAGCTTCTCTGCCACTGCGTCAGCTAAAGATTTCATCTGGGTCTGAGACTCGGCTTCGTGTAGCTTCTCTTCTTGGAACGCTCCATCCTCGGGGCTAGGAGTAGGAGTCTTCCCACTCTCTGCCTGAATCAGCTTCATACAAATCTGGCTCAACACTTTATCTTCCTCCACAGCCTCTTGATTATCCAAAGGCATTACTTTTACCTCTTCGTCGGTCTCTTCCGATTCAAAGTCATCCGTAGTTTCCTCCTCGGTTTCGTTTAGAGCAGTGATGTCTTCCACTTTAAACTCATGGACAGCCTCCTCATAACTTGGAGGATCTCCTTGTTTTGGTGACATTGTATCATTCATAAGTATCTTGATGTCGTCTCCAAAGCTAGGAGGTCTATTGTTAGGCGAAACCTTTTCCTTTATCCTTTCACAGTGCTCAGTGTAGCCTCTATCAGCACTATATGACAAGACTTGCTTCTCGTTGATCGATAGACCGGACATAGACTGTCCCTCTCGGTAGCTGTTCGACGAAGGCCTCAATGTAAACACTATCAAAACAGAACAATAAACATAGGTATGACCCAATGAGAGGTTGGTCTAGTGGAGCATGACAGAGTCAAGAACTTAACGAATGTTGTTTAATTCGCGTGCATTAATAAGAATGAAGTGTGTTCATACATTTACTTGGTCGCTTATAATACTCTTCGTTTTCGTAGTCTTCAAAGGCGCCCCAAGAAGGTGAGGTGGGATCGCCATCTTGACCTTGCTTCTTCTTACCCAGGTTTTGTCGCCATTTCCTTGCCTTCTCCTTTACCTTTGCAAGCACGGAAGCTTTCTTGATCGTCTGGAAACTGAAACGTTCTTCGTCTTGCTGAGGCTCCTTCTCTAGCCTCGGCGACAAGGTGTCACTGAAGTAGTTTGATGGTCTCTCGGCTACAAGGTTAAACAATACATGATGATCATAGAAATGATTTTCACAGAAAATGACAATGTATAGATAGTACTATAAGTTGTATAAACTAGGAAGGGAAATTCAGAGCAATTAATTTTTTTTTTGGTTTTGTACCTTGAAACAGTTCTTTTACCGTCGGGGAGCTTGGTGATTTTGGAGTCCTCGGCGTTCTTGGAGTTCTTGGAGATATTGGAGTTTTAGGCTTTTTGTTGTGATTGAACCATGTTTGTTTCATTGACATAATGGCATGAAGAGCCCAAAATTGCTATTTTTCTTGAATAATTTGTTCGCTTATTTGTTGTTTCTTCCTCTTTTTATTTGTTTTTGTTTTCTTCTTTTTCTCCAAATCTTGTTGAAGAGGAAGAAGGGAAAGAGGAACAAGAGAATTCTTATTTCTTTATGGCTTTTTTTAGGGAAAATTTTGGCATGAGGGTGTTTTTGTTAATGAGATATTGAACAATTGCCAATGCTGTTATTTCTTGGTTTAAAAAATTGAAGGGCTCCATTGTGACATGTGGCAAGATGCATTTGTTTGGCAGGTGGGTGTTTTAAGTTTGAAAACCATTTATTAGGACTTTCTTAATTAGGCTCCTTAACTTCAGGCATGTCATGTGTCTATTTTTTTTTTTTTTGGGTCGAAAAAGGCAGAGTCCTAGAAACTAAGTAGGACAGTCACAAATACAACGAGGGACAGCACGCCCTCTAATGTCATCAGCAATTAAGGAACAACAACCCACAGGCTGGTCAATAAGAAAATGCATTCCAAGAGGGAAAGAAAAGGCAAACGAGGCGAGGGAGTCGGCGACGTAATTCGCTTCCATAAAGATGTGACTAACCCAGACATTCCAATTCCGAGTCAAAAAGCCTTGAACCTTTAGAGATCAGACTGAAGAGGGGGTGAGAGCGGGGTAAGGGCTTTCGTATGAGGTCAACAACCAAGTTCGAGTCAATCTCCGAAAGAACATCTCTGCAGCCCTGCTCCCAAGCAATACTAAGGCCGTTCAGGCATGTGTCTAATGACACATAGCAGTTTAAAAAAAAGTTTATTTAGTTTAACATACTTCGTGATCCGTTGTCGACACGAACCCGATCCAATCCGAATCAGACCTGACTGACCTCTTTAATAGATATAAGTGTAGAATAGATTTTCTTCTTACACTATAGTGTACTGAAAATAGTACTGTAGTATTTAATGTAATCATGTAAATAATTAAAACTATCTAAACTTTGTACCATTGTAATATATAGTGTGAAGTAATGCAAGAATGTCCGACATTGTTGTTCAAAGTGCTAAATTTGTCAAGCAATCTGTACCAAAATCACTAATTGGTAAAAGCATTTAGTAGAATAACTGTTTTACAGGCCAGTAGCTGGTAAAACCATCACCTGAAAAGGCCTTGATCTCAGTGTTTTTACAGACCCAATTCCTTCTTCAATTTCGCGAGTGTGGCTTCAATCTCATCAATGCTCTCTTCAATGCCACTTCCCTTGTAAGCCTGAGTCTCTTGTGTCTGTGCTTTGAAAGAATCTTGTGTGCCATTGTCATTGGTCTGTTCTTGTTCTGTTATGTTTAGCTCCTTCTCCAGGAACTCCACAAAATCTTCCCCAATCTCCTGTTTCACCACAAACAAATAGGTGTAAATCACACAAACAGTAAATCTCTATTCTATTCCAGGATGTCAAAATAATCCCGTACCGCTAATTCTTCCCACAGGCTCTTGGGTTTGCCTTGTGAAGAAGCACTTTCTTCCCAATTACGATATTCAACCTGAAGATCTCTCAGAAAGTCCCCTGCAACAAAAAACACAATATTGAAGTAGCTTCGGGATTTACAGAAAAGAAGGGGCAATAATTATGTAGAAACCCAAGTTTTCTAGGAATCACGAAAACAAGCCCCTCCAATGGTGTAAGAGAAGACAATCTCTACCTATTGTAATTTGAACATCCCTCACAAATTCACCTGCAGAATCAAGTTGTTAAGGATGAATTAACTCCTACTTTAGATTTATATCTGCACACAACAGAACCAGTTGTGTACTTAATCCCTCCCTTTTTTACAGGATTATGATAGAAACACTCATTTTACAGCCACGTTTACAACGCCCTCAAAGCATTCAAATATTTCTGTTTTTTCCCTTTACTTGCATTCAAAATCAAAAACCTACTTGGCTTTGAAACGTATTCGATATGGCTTCAAATGAGAATGATTATTCATGCTGGCACGTCGAATGTGAAACTTTCCAAAGATGCAGTTGCAGGTTATATTGGTCACATTTATAAAACCAAATCATCTCCATGAACTATAAAAGTCAGAAGGAAACATTTATTCAATCAATATTCCAAGCAGAAAAGTCATACCAAATCCGTAGAAGTCTTCCTCCTCTTGGCTCGACTGATTCCTTCCGGCTGTTGAATAGGAAGAACCAGCAGATGAGCGGCTACCACTATCAAATCTCCTCCGAGTCTCAGAGTTCATCAAGATATTATATGCATGTTTTATTCTCAAAAACTTCTCTTGAGCATTTGCCTGTGTACATCAGGAAAGGTGAACAGCAACTCAGCCTACTTAAACCATAACTTTTACAGTTGTTCAGTCTTAAGACTATGTCAGGATTGAAGTAAACTAGTGGCATAACAAGCAAACGGAAGAAAAGAAAAATCAGTACAATCACCAACTCAGAGATCAATACAAGCATTTGCCTGTACATGAATCCCTTTTCCTCCAAGTCAAAATCAGTACAATCCGTAAACACGTCTTGATCACATTGGATCCCCTGATTTGTTCAAACAGTTCAACAATATCACAACAATAACCATCATGTGCACCACATTTCCATCAATCCAAACACCATCTGATATCCTTCATCGAAGGGAACTTGGACTTAATGGAATCACTTTCCTACTTTAACAGAACAAACTATTCTCCTAGACCGCAAATAACTCTTCAGGGTAACAGACGGAAAGCCTAATATTCCTCACCATGAATGTCAATACAACATCTCAGCAGTGTTACTAAAAAAGAGCTGATGGAACTGTTCAGAGAACTAGCCGGACTCAAACTTTTCTGGAAGTGGAATTGCTTAAGACAACTCTGATTGTCCTCAACATTGAATGAGCTCAACTGCCTGTTTGCAAGTCAGATCAAAACATTTCCCATAACCCATCAAGAGATAAATACTGCCATGAGTTAACATAGCAACTGCCATTCAGTAGCAATCCACTTTCCTAAAACCAACTCTCAGTACACACAAAACTGATCTGCACTCCATTTCATATCAGCTCAAACATCAAAATAACAGTCACTAGTCCCAACTGAACCAAACAATCAAACTGTTAAGGAGAAGAAGCAAAATCGAACCTCTTTGTTGACATCAGGGTGAAACTTGAGAGCAAGTTTCCGATAAGCCCTTTTTATTTCATCAGGAGTTGAAGAAGGCGAAACCCCTAAAACCTCGTAAGGGGACTCCCTCCTGGTCGCCCTGACCACCAAGAGATCACTCCGCCGCCGCCTCTTCCGCCGGAAATTAGGGTTCGAGAGTGATGGGTACAACGACAAGCAATCGAATTCACAACGGGAATTGGGTTTGAAGGAGAGAAACTGGAGGAGGAGAAGACGGTGGTGGGAATTTGGGCTGTTATAGTGAGGACATAGCTGAGAGATAGCAGACCGGGATGAAGCAATTGGTGGTTTATTCATGGGAATGGAATTCTCGGGTTTTGAATTACAATTTTTTCATCTTCAAACTTCTCTGGGGTTCGAATGTGAGAATTGGGGGCAAGAGTTGGAGTTTTGGATGGGGTGTGATATGAGCCACAAACATGGAAGTCGGCAATCATGAAATGTTGATAGCGTTTCAGAGCGATGATGATGATGCTCCTCTCTGTTCTTGCAAGTATCGTTCTGACCAAAATTGAATTTCCAAATAAACTCTGTATAGATTTTATAATTACCGTGGATAAAAATTTATTATGGGACGAATATAGGATGCGTATATAAGAGTGTCATTATAAATGTACGAAAACTTTTATTCCGATGTGATTCCATTTTTGTATGCAAATTGTGAACGGATTTCAAACCTTTTGACACACAATATGAGAGTCTGTGAACATTATTACTTCAACACGATCGTCAATTGGGGTTTGGAAAATCCCCTAATTAAAAGGTGTCCTAATTCGAATCAAGTTTAAATCCGAATGGCCGTTTTTTTTTTCAAGTTTAGTTTATCCTTAAACCGCCGCAAATTTTCCTTTACATATACTACGTTTAAATTCTCAAGAGTGATTTTTTGCAAAAGCTTACAATGTGGTCGTGTGATTTCTTGACATATTTGTTCGTCAAGCTTTTACATTATTTTTAAGATGGCCCGTCAACATGTGACGAAGCCTAACACAATTTCATAATAGTCACAAGTCACAACATAATTGATCTAAGAATGAGTGATGGAGATACGACCATGTATATAAGTGTACAAGGATGTGGACCTGTATTCTACTACATCAATTATCCACTTTCCAAATCTAATCCAATTCAAAAAGCAATGGAGAGAAAAAGAGAGACGTTGATACCAGTAGATACCCACCATTGCAAATTGCAAGGCAACAGCTGCTTTTTTGTGTCTGTATTCATTCATTCTTTTGCCATACTCTGGACTGCTGAAACACCCAAATACAGCATCTCACAGAACAACTATGGCACCATCATGAGCATTTATCCAAACCATGCTCAAGACTGTAGTGAACAATCTGCAATTGGATCATAACAGACTAATCCATAACTCATAACACAAGTTACACAACCCACCTCACCATCATAACACTCATCTCATAACCTCTCAACACATCTCTCAACTCACTTATCAGTATTACCAACAGCATGAGGATAAGACACAACGGATCCATTAGAATTCCCAGACCAATCCCTCTGTTGCACAACACCATACAAATGGTGGTGCCCGTGCCCGTTCCCAAACATCTGCAACGGCACCACCCCCTGCCCATACACAGCCGGGGCCGACGCAAACAGCTGGTCCGAATTCGCGCCTCCGTCATACCCCGGCCCCTGGTTCCTCTTCAAATACAACCTATACTTCTGCAGATGACTCGCCACATTCTCCCTCGTCAGCCCCTCCACATTCATCAACTGCATAATCGTCTTCGGAACCGCGCTCTTGATCCCTAAATGCTTCACCACATCCACGAATCGCTTGTGCAGCTGAGGCGTCCACACCAATCGAGGCCGCTTCAGCGCCCTCGCCGCTAGATCCTCGACCGAATTCGAGTACTCGCCTTCCTCAATTCGACGGATCTTCCTCGAATAATCGGACCTGTCGCCGCCTTCTTCTTCCTCCTCTTCCTCGTCGATCATCACCAAATCCCCAGAGTTGTTCGTCTCGTCAAAATACGGCTTGAAGCTGTTCTGCGCGAAGACAGGCGGTGGCGGATTGTCTCGCCGGAGGCCGGAGAAAGTCTCGCGAGAGGCCCGGTCGACGTCGAGCCTGCTCCGGCTGGTCTCCGGCCTGATGTTGAACGCGTTCGCCAGCTGTCGGGGGATTAGGGACTGAGAGAGCGGCGTCAGGTCGTCGGCGCCGGGGAGTCCGGCCTCCCATTCCAGAACGCGGTCGTCGTAGCCGTCGCCGGAGTAATCCGCCATGGTAGCCACTTCTCCCATTATGTGGTTCAGAATCGATTGGCCGGCGTCGGAGACTTTGCGATTTGGAGGTGAAATCGATCGATCGATCGTAGTGGTTGAAGACGAAGCGGAAGGCGCCTAAAAGGAAATGGAAAAGTGAAAACTGAGCGCGAATGTGATTCCGAGAGAGGGATGAAAATATCTAAGCATAGACAAGTGGAAAAGTGCGAAGTTCTGGAATCTTGTAGATATATAGCTTCGATTGGTGTACGATTAACCGTTGCTCAAGCAAGTGCACAGCCACTCGCGGGTGAGCGCACGCGCCTGTCACATGACCTTTGTGTGTGGAGAAGGAAGATAAGATAGCAAGTGGTGGGCACACTTGGATGTCGTAGGACCATCGCTAGATCTCGTCTAGATGGATTTAGAAATATCGATCCAGAGTTTTAGTTCATCTATACATCCATCTAGACCGGCATTAAGGAAACAAGTTCGTGTAGTTTTTTTTAGAACACTGGATGCGATATGGAGTCGGCGAGTGATATTGGTGGAATAGCCGGAGAGATTGATTATGGGTCACTGGATGGCTAGAAAAGGGTATTTTGATACACTTGAAGGAAGGAAGTTTGGAAATAGAAAATAGAAAAATTGTATGAACAAAGTTGGAACTTACTAAAACGGTGCACATGGGAATTCTACTCCAAGAAAACAGTAAAAAATTATGTCACCAACTCATCTATGAAAAAGTAAAGTTCTGAAATAAAAAATGTGATACTCCACGAAAACAGTTGAAGAAGAAAAATCTGAGCTTCCATTGCAGAAGCTTTTTGTCTAATAGAATTTCTTTGGAGAAGCTGATCCACAATTGAGAAATCATACTCTATTTTGTCTGATCTATTGGGTGTGCCTAGAAGAATCCGGCTAGTTTGCCCTCATTGATGTTAACCCTTTCTTCATGAAAGTTTCTCTCAAAAAGAAGCTTTTCTTTGGCGCGACGAAGATATACCATACACTTGCTATATTTTTTTTTGTAATTATTTGTAAGTTTGAGCTCCACTGAGATCTCAACCCTTGCTATATTGTTGATCTCAACTTTTGATAGTATTTCAGTTTGTATATACAGCATACACATCATCTGGCTTAGCCAGTGTGTGAGAGATCCTGTTTTGGCAAGATTTCATTTTACCAAGCCAAGAACTCGTGACTAAATACATAATAATGTCAGCCATCTATAAGCACATCCCAGACCATCCATGTCTTCGTTGTGCGATGTCTATGAAGACTAACAGATTAGCATCCATAGGATTCTGCACTATCCCAAACTGCAAGAGCCAGGTTTGCTTGTAAGTTTCATATGATAACGTCAGTCTCGCCATCGTAAGCCGACTTTTGAAGTCTCCTACAAGGTTACTCCTTTTGTTATGGATTACTACGCAATGTCAGGTACACAAAAACCCTTGCTAATGGTCTCAATAGGTAAACGAACTTGTAGTCAATAGGAAATTTCTTTACACAAAGGGTTCTGGCAAGGAATATAGTACATTGGTGAATACATGTTTATCTTACATAATTTCACAATGATTAAAGGATCTACTAGTCGCTAGCTCCTACATAGAGACGGTTTCTTGCCCATAAGTTACAGAAAAATCACCTATAGCAATGGTCTATTGGGGACAGTAAACTAAGCAAGACAACTAGAATTATTGTACAATGCAAAGTTGTTATCTAAGATAGAATGCAGACATTGGCCCGATCTTCTACAAAAAGATATCATCTATGGACTCCAAGCAGCCTGTGAACATATTTTGAAAAGTCTTCAAATGCAAGTAAAGGAAGCTGTACCTCCATTTCACGATCTAACAAGGATACGCCAAATCACGAAGGAACCCAAGCCGATATTGCAAACATAACGCGTCCTTTCCATGCCATCAACGCCCAATTTCCATCCGCATTTAAAGCATAATCCTTGTGGTAGAATTTCATCTTCTGCTTTCCTCTCTCCATGATCTCTTGATCCAAAGGAAGCTGCCTAAACCCAGCTTTGGTATTCCTAACCCACCACTGTTTGTAAAGTTCAGGCCTTTCAACTCTTTCGGTTCCCTCACAAGCAACAACGTTCATTATCTCCCTCCCGAAAAACTCCTTCTCAAACATTGACCTCTCCGGGCTGTCCCATGGGGTATTAGTATCAAACATATCAAACAGTGTAGAGTAGTAGAAAAGCGCTTCCCTGAATCTTGTGACAAAGAAAGGAGCATTGAACGGCCCATTGACAATTCCCTGGACAAAGAGATTCGGTTTGATCTTCCTGATCAAGTTCAAGACGGCATCTCTTGGACTATCCACCACTATTGTCTCGTCAAGGAGGTTCTTGAACCGATAGAGGCAATTCACAGCTACAACCTCATCTTTCTCTAACTTAATATCCTCCAGTTTGATTGTTTCCCATTTTTGTGCTATTGGAACGAACTCAAACGGGACGCCGAATCTTTCACAGTACTTTGCAAGGCGACGCCCCGTTTCTTCTACTCTCTCTGCTGGCCTGAATCCTGACTGAGGTAGCTCAATCCCTGTAATTCGGAGAAATGGAGCTCCTTCGGGTCGTCGTGAGAGGAGCTGAATCAACACAGGCCACTGGAAGCCATAACAAATTCCAAAATCAATAATATGGAGCTTTTTCCTATTCTCAGCCAACTTCAAAATGGAAAGGTTGGAGAACCCAATAGACAACTTCTTAAATGGGCAGAAAGAAATAAAGAATTGGTATGCCTTCAATTTTTGAACAGTTGTGGTTTTCTTAGAAGCCAGAGCGGTGTAAAGCTGTGAACCAGTTCCTTCCAAACGCGCCTCAAGAGCGTTTGCGAAATAATGGGCTAATCTCTGTGAACCATCGCCTTGAGGAGACGAGTGTTGCCTGATTTTTCTCAGATGTTCATTAGCAGTCCTCCTATCATCAGATGCAACAGCTTGTGAACAGAGAATCAACAGAGTCCTTAAATCCACCATGTTTTCGCCATCATCTTGTTTCTTAGGCCGGACTTTGGAATCCAGATCAGAACCTAGTGATCGAACGCCATTCACTAATCTCTCATCACAATAAGCTGTGTGTGCTAGCGCCGGATTTGGGCACAGCAAAACCCTATCAAACATTTCAGACAAATCTTCAGTCTCCTCCACAGAAAGAGCAGTTTGTTTATTGCTCCTTCCTTCCTCTAAATCCTCATCATCCAGGTAATGAATTCTCCTAGTCGTCGGCCCATCAGACAAGTGATCCCTCTTCTCAGACTTAACCGGGATCCGAGTATCTGCAGCTTCTTTAGGGAAAGCGATACTATCAAGATCAACCACAAGGTTACTAGTCTTAGGAAGGAATTTACTGGCCTCTTCCACCCCCTTCTGGAACAGCATCATGGACTCCCTATCACTGAATATATCAAACCCTACAGGCAAACTAGGGTTCCCCAAGGAGCTAAAAGCCCCTTCAGATATGGAGGGTTGCTGAAAACTGTTGGACTCAACAGAATCAAATGACCTGGTTTTCCCATTATTGAACTCACTAGAGAAATTCCCATCTGGGCTATCTAAAAGTGGGTGCTGATTAGGGGAAAGAGGGCGACTATTATTACCTAAAGCATCATAAAAGTGTTTCTCAGCAGCTTGAACAGCTAAAGGGTCATGAAACATACAGGGCTTTTCATTCATGTTCTCTTCCATTAGAACCTGGCTAATGTACTTGAGGACTTCAGAGTCACCATCATCAGAAGACCCGGCCTCCTCGGTGCCAGAGGAGGACGAAGAAGAGGTGGGATTCCCCGGAAAGGCGTCGGTTTGCAAGGGAGGGAAGTCAACGGAGCTAAGATCAATTGATGGGTCTTTGTAGCTGAAGAAGCTGTCGTAGCTCACTAGATCTTCTGGACCAAGTGATAAGGCTCCGTTGAAGGATTGGTACCCATTGATGGGATCGTATTGGGAATCCATGGATCATGAAAACCCTAGAACAAGAAATTGAACGAACGAACACCAAAATTACTCACAATTCTGCTAACCCATTAGTGATAAGTGACAACTAAATGAAATGGAAGATGAAAGAGTAGAAATTTCGACTAACCCAGGTGAGAATCGGAGAAATCGGTGGAAGCAATGAAGGTGGGTGGGATCTCGATTGGGGGAAAAAGAGGTGGCGGGGAATTAGTGAATTAGTGAAATTTGGGGTTGAGTGGGGAAGATGGATGACAAGTGTAGAGTTTTATAGAAGCCGGAACCTTCGAGGAGCACACACATAGGTGGTGGACCGGTGGTGATATATGCCTAGCTAGGAAAACTATAGCAATGGAGAAAGTGATGGAGGCGAAAGCAGCCGGCGGGGAAAGGTAAGAAAATTCATACAGAGTAAATTTAAATGAGTACTTTTTTTTTTTTTAATGTTGGTGAGTACATTTGTCAATATGGGTTATAACTTATAACCTTGACAAAAAACTGATCCGACCGGTAAATTCGATTTGATCTTGAATTTCTCAATTTCAATCCGGAAATTTAAATTCAAGACCCAATTTCAATCCGACTTGATTGAATTCGAAATGATTAGGTTGTAACTTGAACTCATTGAATTTGACCAGATTTATTGTATTTTAGAATATATAAATTTTATTTTGAAAATTATAATATATTATATATAAAAAAAATTCTTTTGAAAATTATAATATATTATATAATATATAAAAAATTCTTTTGAAAATTATAATATATTATATTTTAAAATATAGAGAGATAATATTTTATTACTATATTTTACTACGGGTATTATTTTAATAATATTAAAAAATTTGATACTCTGGATCCGTTAGGTTTACCCGACACAAAACCTGCAACGACACGACTTGTTATCAACCTGAACCCGTTTGAACTGGAACCCAAGATGACCCGACCCGTTCGATCCGATTGACAAGTTGTTTAACTTAGGGTTGAGTAGTACAATTTCGAGTCATTCAGGTTGTATGTTATAGTAAATCAAGTTATAACAATTATCGGGTGGGTTCGGACTGAGCAATGGATCCCATTGATCCGTCATTTTTTATAAGTATTATTATTTATTTTTTGATAGAGTTTTATAAGTATTATTACTATTAAATTAGTCAAAGTTTATTAAATAATAAAATGGTTATGTGATATAAATAAAATTATCTAAATATATAGTATTTTAACGAAATTCGCATTCAGATAAATTGATAAGATTCCAGGTAAATACATTTTACTATTGCCTCTTCACTAAACTTGGTATAAACGAAATACGTGAATTAAATATAGCAACCATATGATATCATCAATCAATCAATCAATCAAGATAACTTAAAAATATGTTTATGTAGATGATTGATAAGACTAAGGTTCTATAACTCAAACACCTAATCTATAGATTAGTAACCATGGTTCAACATATTATATATGCATCACAAATAGGTATATCATACAAATTAGGTATATATAGTATGAGATGTATTACTAACTCTTAGATGTGTTTTATCTACGGTCCAAATTAAAAGTAAATGATAGAGTTTTAAAATACATTTAAATTAGGATTGCATCCAAACTCTACATATACTTGCTAATTCGTTGTGTCAATTGTCAAATGTTAAAAATTCAAATGTCAACATTGTCTCCACTTCCCTTTCTTACCTTCTCATTTTGACCGCCTTGAGTTTTCTCCCTTCTTCCCCAAGCAAACAAACGTGAGGATACAACAATAATCGGACAAAAACGAAAACGTGTTACTACAGTACAATGAAATGAAAATGTTAACAAAAAGAATGTGGTGGGCCCGTTGGTTTCTTTGGCTACAAGTACTCAGCTAGTCAGTTTCCTTTATGTGATTAGTTTTGTCAACATGGTCATGGAGGGGAAGGTTTCGACTGCCATCACTTACCTTAGGACAAAAGAATATATAGTATTACTACAAAAGAATATAATATAAATATGTCCGTCTCAAGGATTTTAAGGGCTTGCTCTATATTATCCTTATATTAAGAAAAAAATTGAGCTTTTTATATAAAAAATTAGCATCTTATATGTTTTAAGGATCCGTGCTATTGGACTTTTTACACAACCTCATCTACGATCTCTAAATATAAAATCTAATATAATTGAATAAGAATATAATACTCTTTTAAAAAATAATGTCTTATATTGATAGGGTCAATATAATTCATGTTGTGTAAAAAACGCTTTAGATAGAGAGGATCTTTCTAGCACTTAGACAGCCTATACAGTTCCCGGTCTATATGTTCGTCTAGACCACGCTAAGAAAAGGAACAGTATACACGTGCGTATTTTGTGAACAATGTAGACTTTTTTGAGTTTTGAGTCTTTTGACTACTTGCCAAGACAGGGGAACAAAGTTCCCTGATTCACTTCACCAATCCATCCACAACAAAATCAATGTGCTCATTTGACTATTCTGAGTTGAATAATTCATCCTTTGTATAAGATAATGAAAAATAAACACGGGCAGCTGTGATACACTGATACTGATAGATGCCTTCTTTTTTTACACAGTTACACTGCGATCTTGAACATATATATGTAACAACTCCATTATGGTCACAGCAACATATTTAATCAATTAACCAATACGGTTTTTGACTAACGGTATTATATAATACACATAGGGAAAATTGTCACCATTCATCATATATGCATGCGTCGACTGTCGATGTAACACTTATCTGTTAAGTTAGCAAGGAACGTTTTAGTTTCAGGTTAGGTTCAATAGCACGTTATCGGATTCTCTTAATTAATTTGAACTTGTGTTGATTTATACTTGGTCAACAATCAGCTAATTACAAAACCCATGGACCGTCGGAAATTCACATTGATAATGTATCATGTATGTTATTCAGAACATTGATGTCATGATTTGTGACAATTGTGATTAATGTATTTCGTAGCTCATAGTGGCCTACAAAGTCATCAACCTAACACAAGCTAGTACTACGGCTAACCTTTTT
Source organism: Polygonum maritimum (assembly GCA_963924305.1). Classification (NCBI taxonomy): domain Eukaryota; kingdom Viridiplantae; phylum Streptophyta; class Magnoliopsida; order Caryophyllales; family Polygonaceae; genus Polygonum; species Polygonum maritimum. The sequence continues at coordinate 6,951,016 of OZ002729.1, read as the reverse complement.
ATTTTATTTGGTTTGGTGCTACGACTAACATTTTTAAGATCATCACTATGATCCTAGTACGTTGATAATGATAGGATGAAAGTAGGTATACAGAATTTATTCGACTAAGTAAGTTTGGGCCTTTTGAATGGGCTCCATCTGGGCCGTTTCAATTTTGAGAATTTCCTAATCCTTAGTAACTATACTTCCAACTTTATTACAGGTCTTATAAATTTGCTAGGGAAAAAATGGTCACCTTGGAGAGGAGCTAGACCAAACAAAGGAACGAAGGAGAGTAGGAGACATACCAAGAATGCTAGATGCTCGCTACGAGTCTACAAGTTTAAGTCTCGAGACCATTTCTCCAACGAAGAACCCGATTTTATCATTGTGAAAGTGATGGGGTAACCCCATGCTTGCGAATCCTGTGACACGCCGAACTTGAAGACTAATAGGACCTATTTCGACGAATCAGTTTCATTTGGACGCTTTTGCTTCATTTGCAGCTTGAATTTCGATAGGTAGTACGTGCTTCGATGGATTTGTTCACAATATCATGCTTTGAACCATTCCGATCGAGAGAGGAGTTGTGGGGCACCCTGGTTGGTGCCTTGGTTGTCAGCTTGCTTAGCAAACATGTTGCACCAAGTCACACTCTCTTTAGTCTCGCTACTCAATATATACCAAGTCTTTCTTGGTATGGGTTGGTTTATTCAATTCGATCATGTATGTCCTTTGGCAAGCAAATATGGTTGTAGTTGGGTAATGTCTTAGAGGCCGATACCGATGCAGGTTGAAGGTGTTAGAGCTGAACCTGTCTAAAGATGGCTCATTTCATTAGCGGATGCGCCTACCATTGATTTGTTCTCAATTTAAAATTAAAAAAAGAAATTACTTTAAAAAAAAACAGCCATCCTAGCTCAGTGGTAGAGCGCGTGGCTTTTAACCACGTGGTCGTGGGTTCGATCCCCACGGACGGCGTCATCCCAAATGCTAATATTTTTGTGCACCATTAGTTTGGAAAACTGGAATTTAACAGAATCGTAAACGTTGATATTTTTTCAATAATAGAATCAATAATATATATAGTGGAAACTAGTACAGTTCCCCGCGCCCTGCGCGGATTTTATAATTTTTTTATATATAGTAACATCAATCAAACAATTCTATACTATATAATATGCATAATAAATAAATTACTAATTAAATTATTTTTTCAAATATTCTTATTAGAAATTGATATTTATTTTTTTGGCCGAAAGAAATTGATATTTCATTCAATACAATTTTTTGTAAATTTTATGTTTGATAGTGTTAGTATTTTTTTTGCTAATCTTAAATTTTATACATGCATTTGTGTTACTTTTTATTTTTTATTATATAAAGATAACTATTTTTATTTTTATTATTATTATTATTTTTTGTTGTTTTTGTTGTTATTATTATTATTATTATTATTGTTGTTGTTGTTGTTATTATTATTATTTTTATTATTATTATTATTATTATTATTATTTTTATTAGTATTAGTATTATTAGTATTATTATTATTAAGCTATAATATTATAGCTAATATACATGACATATTACATATATAAAACAATGTTAGTATTATTATTATTCAAATCCTAAGCCGTTCTAAAATTGAAAAGAATATTTAGAATAAGGGTAAGGTTATTCGGGCGTACCATATGCTTGGAAAGAATATTACATACATATAATTAACATTACTATGATGTATGTATATTTGGAAAAAAAAATGATGTTACTTTTTTTTGTTATGGTCCCGTTCTCACCTCTTATACCCATGTATCTTATACCTTATAATAAACGTGTTTATAAAATATAATATACTTATAGTACAACCAATATATCTAAAGATATATTTAGTAACACCATATATAAAAGACCTTAAAATGAAAAATAGATCTGATGATTTTTATTCGTATGTAAATTTCCAACGAAAATTTTATCTCAATCGAATGTTGCCGGATAAAGTGACTATAAAATCATGGTATATCTAAACTGAAACAACTTCAGAATCAAAAGATTGGAAATATTGCTAAAAAAAAAAAAGATTGGAAATAATTATCAATTATCTATTCATACTAATCAATTACTAAGATAATTAAGTCAAATTTCAACCAAAAAAAAAGATATTTAAGTCAATTTAAATTTAAATTTGACTTTATTAATTTAGGGAGTTATCTATTCATGATCACAGCTTTTCAAATTATAACATTCACAACTTTTCAACCAATTTAAGTTCATTGCTGACTATATTTAATTGTAACACTTCAAATCACACAACCACGTATTTCATATAAATCCAATAAATTGGAAAAAAAACTTGTTTTTTTAAACCAAAGTTTCCAATTAAACCATAAGTTCACAATGATGTATATGTAAATACGTAGTATGTTAATTTGGAAAAAAAGATCTAGTAAAAGAAACAATGTAAATATGGTAAGTATATAGATGATTTGGTTCTTAACAAAAAAAAGATTTTATTTTATACTAATTAGTTTTTTAAATGATTGATTGAATCTTTCCAAGATAATATCGTAACAAAAACTGATATTGCTAAAAGTATTTATTTTACAAAAATATTCTGTCAATCTTTGAAAAAAAAAAGTCCGAACAATTGGAAAAGATTATATCATAACCAAAAGAAAAAGATTTTTCTTAATACTAATTACTAATTACGGAGTAGCATTTTAATTGATTCAATGAATCTTCCGGGTTCATAGGCAATAGATTAGATTGAGAAGATTATGTTGTAACCAATACTAATACGTTTGTTTTGGAATGGATAAGACTTAAGTGGCATATTATTATTATGGAATTGGAAAAGCATAAGATATGTTGAAAATATGCCACATTTTTTAACATAAAAAGATTTGTTAGTAAACTGCAAGTTTAAATTTCAAATACATAATATATATACGTTAAAAAAAACTAAAGGAGTATGTTGTAGTATATATTAATTTAAAATATCAAAATAATTAATTAAATCAACAAATCATACTCCGTAGAATGTCAAAGTTATATATGACAACAAAATCTAAAATTGACTATTATAGGCCTAAAATCTAGAGATGTGGATAAATCCGATAACAAAATATCCAAATAATTAATTAGTTAGGATTCAGATTTATTTTTTGATATATTTTGCAAGATAATTAACAAATTTTAAATAGGTTGATGATGTGGCAATGAAATGGCAAATTTGAATAATATAAAAATTGAATTTATATGGTATTTGAAAATAGCCAAATTGTGTCAATTAATACGGTTGCGACATGTGGCAAAATCTGAGGTTGCTTAATGTATGAGCGTCATGTGGCAAAAGCTGATGCGGCGCAACGAGAAGGTTTTATTCCTTAGTGCTTTTAAATATATATAATAGATTGATATTTTAGTTATCTGTTTTTTTTCCGCTCCAAATGTTTAATACGTATTTGTTTTGAAAAAGGCACAAGTGGCCTGCTTTAATTGAGTCCCCGTGATACACTAGTTTTTGGAAAATCTTAGGGAGAGGTTCCGATATTTGTTTGGTAGGGGAAAGACGGAGGAGGAAACCGATAAAAATGGCAGTAACTATAGTGCACCCGTGATGATTGCCTATATCAAACCACTCTCTTTATTCTGCCTCAATCATTCAAAGAACAAGACAACTTCCCCTTGCTTGTACACACTAACAACATTACACAATCCACAGTCCCACCCACCACCCAACTTTCCCCAAATTCTCTCACCCACATAACATTGCATACAGTTGTAACTTGTAAGTACAACCATCGCCATATAGATAAGTGTCACACCTAAACTCCCTCTTCTAAGGCTCCGTCCGGCAACACCGCTTGGGGAAGGAGGGTGCCAGAGCCATGAATCCGATGGTCGTTCTTCTCTTGCTGCTAGGATTATGCCACGTGTCGCTCTCTAGCCCGGAGGCCGCCGAGCGTGCCACCACCTACATCGTCCACTTGGCCAAGTCCCATATGCCATTAATGTACGAGTCCTCGCTCCGGTCGGTCTCGGACTCGGCCGAGCTCATCTACACCTACGACAACGCCCTCCACGGCTACGCGGCCCGGCTCACCGCCTCCGAGGCCGAGTCCCTCGCGGGCAGACCAGGCGTTCTCTCCGTCCTGCCCGAGCTACGCTACGAGCTCCACACCACCCACTCCCCCGAGTTCCTCGGGCTCGGGCTCGGGTCCGATGCCTACCTCGGCACCGAGGGCTCCTCTTCAACGGCTTCCGACGTCGTAGTAGGAGTCCTCGACACCGGGGTGTGGCCAGAGAGCAAGAGCTTCGACGACACCGGGATGGGCCCGGTCCCGCCTGCATGGAAGGGCGAGTGCGAGGCGGGCACCAACTTCACCGCGTCACAATGCAACAAGAAGCTGATCGGGGCCCGGTTCTTTAGCCGGGGCTACGAGGCGGCCCTGGGCCCGATCGACGACACCAAGGAGTCGAAATCCGCACGCGACGACGACGGCCACGGCACCCACACGGCCAGCACGGCCGCGGGCGCCCCCGTAGAAGGCGCCAGCCTCTTCGGGTACGCTTCCGGGACGGCCCGCGGGATGGCCACCAAGGCCCGGCTGGCCGCCTACAAGGTGTGCTGGGCTGGCGGGTGTTTCAGCTCAGACATCCTCGCGGGCATCGATAAGGCCATCGCTGACGGTGTCCACGTGCTCTCGCTTTCCCTTGGTGGCGGCTCCGCCGACTACTATAGGGACAGCGTGGCCATCGGGGCGTTCGCTGCGATGGAGAAGGGGATCGTGGTTTCGTGCTCAGCTGGGAATGCAGGGCCTAGTTCGTATAGCATGTCGAACCAGGCGCCGTGGATAACTACAGTTGGCGCCGGCACGCTGGATCGGGATTTTCCGGCTTACGCCTCCCTCGGCAACGGCAAGAACTACTCCGGTGTCTCGCTTTTCAAGGGCGACTCGCTGCCTGGGACGATGATACCCATCGTTTTTGCTGGTGAGAATTCTAATTCATTGTAGTCTTTTTAGTTTGGTCACTTATGTCATCTATAATGACTTTTGTTGCATGCTCCATAGATCTAAGTCAAATCTCGATAACAACTTCCAATTGTAAACTTCCATTCTTAGGTAGTACAGGTAAGACCTTAGATGTGGAACAAAAGAAAAATGATCATCACATGCTCTAATATGCATTTATGTACGTGTCGATTGTGCTTAAATAGTTAAATGAGTACATCGGTCATTTTCGTGCCTAACAACTGGATCTGACAATTCGGGTTGTTCGGGTCAGTTTGGATCGGGTTGTTCGGTTCGGGTCAATTCGGGTCAAATAGTTATTTTGGGTCTTGTTCGGTTCGGTTCGGGTTCGGGTTCGGATGTTGTTCGGGTTCGGTTCTAGTTCGGGTTCGGGTAATTTCGGATCATAATATTTCGGATTAGTTCGGATCGGATGTTGTTCGGTTTTGGGTCTAGTTCGGTTCGGGTCCTTTTCGGATTGCTTCAAATCGGATCATTTCGGGTCGGGTCAATTTGGATTCGGGTGTTATTTAGATTCAACTTTTTTTTAATTATAAGATCACTCGCAACGGTGAGTTTTTACTGTAGAAGGTTTGGGCACTTTAATAAGTACTTTAATGTGTCTTGTAATAAAACATAGTTACTACATATTATTGACAAAATTTTAGATTTAATTTCTACTTAGTTAATTAAAAAAAATTAATTACTATTTATAGTATATACATACACATACGTACGAGAAGAACAAAATACAACTCTAAAATGGGTCTAACAACTACGCATGAAACAAATTACAACTTATAAGTTTACAACTCTAAGATTTAGATGTAATTCTACATTTGGGCATTTTAGCCCACTTACAACTCCACCCGTTTACAATTACCATGACCCATGAAACAAATTTTAATTTTTTCTTTTTAGTAATTTATCATTGGTAAATTTACTAAATTATAAACACCTTATTAATGTTAATTAAATATTTTAAAATTATTAATATGAATATTTTATTATGTAGTACACTTTCTTGGATGAATTTTTTTCGAGGTTTGAACTCCAAACGTTGGAATTATTAAAGGAAGAGATTACCACTATGGTATTGGTGTCATTTTGATTTTGATTGCATATTGTTAAATTATACAGGAAAATTACAATAAAAGCAATTGAGCATTGAATGAGGAATGTAACTTGTGTTTATAAAAATTAGTTCGGTTCGGGTACAATTCGGTTCGGGTCATTTCGGTTCAAGTTTAGTTCGGGTTAGTTCGGTTCGGGTGCAGTTCGGTTCGGGTCAGTTCGGTTCAGGCTTCGTTCGGGTCAGTTCGGTTCGGGTGCTGTTCGGTTCGGGTTCAGTTCGGGTCTGGGTCGTGTTCGGATTGTTCTTTTTTTGTTGTTCGGGTCCAATTTCGGGTTCGGTTCGGATTTCGGGTTCGGGTCACTTTCTGCCGGGTCTACTAACAACCTCTACCAAACCTCAAATCTAGCTTAAAATTAATGGCTGTGATAGGATGTAGACTCATTGTATTTTCGCACTGTTTCTTTTGCTAGGCCACCATACATATAGATTCAATATTGCCAATTAATTAGCTTAGTTTGATCAAAGAAACCATATGTGTTATGCAGGCAATGCAAGTAACATGACTAATGGAAATCTATGCATGACGGGCACATTGATACCTGAGAAGGTCAAAGGAAAGTTGGTGTTGTGTGAGCGCGGAATCTCTCCCCGGGTTCAGAAGGGCTCAGTGGTCAAAGCTGCTGGCGGAGCCGGCATGATCCTGGCCAACACGGCCGACAACGGGGAGGAGCTGGTGGCGGACGCCCACCTCCTCCCCGCCACGGCCGTGGGCGAGAAAGCCGGAGACGAGATCAAATCCTACGTCTTTACCGACCCGTCCCCATCCGCCACCATCCTCTTCGAAGGAACCAAGCTCGGGATCCAACCGTCCCCTGTGGTCGCCGCGTTCAGCTCCCGGGGCCCCAACGCGCTCACTCCCGAGATCCTGAAGCCCGATATGATCGCCCCTGGAGTCAACATCCTAGCCGGATGGTCCGGGGCCGTTGGGCCCACGGGCCAACCGTCGGACACCAGACGGGTTGGGTTCAACATCATATCCGGGACGTCCATGTCGTGCCCCCACGTCAGCGGGCTAGCTGCATTGCTCAAGGCTTCGCACCCCGAGTGGAGCCCCGGTGCCATCAAGTCCGCGCTCATGACCACCGCCTACGTCGTCTACAAGAACGGGAAGCTGTTACAGGATGTTGCCACGGGAAAGCCGTCCACCCCGTTCGATCATGGGGCTGGGCACGTGGACCCGGTCTCAGCCATGGATCCGGGTCTTGTTTATGACCTCACCGTGGAAGACTATGTCGGTTTCCTCTGTGCATTGGGCTATAGCTCCTCCCAGATTAGGATGGTGGCCAGGAGCAACTCTTCTGCTTGTGATCCTTCCAAGGAGTACAGCTTGGCGGATTTCAATTACCCTTCATTTGGTGTCGTCTTCCAGGCTGCGCGGTCGGGTCTAGGAGGAGCCGGGGGCGGCTCAGCCTCCTCGGCCAAGTACACGAGGACGTTGACCAATGTGGGTTCGCCTGGGACGTACAAGGTGAAGGTGAGCTCGGAGGCGCCTGGGGTTAAGATATCAGTCGAGCCCGACACGTTGGTTTTTGGTAAGGCGAATGAGAAGAAGTCGTACGCGGTGACTTTCAGCTCGGGTTCGATGCCTTCCGACACCAATGCGTTTGCGAGGATCGAATGGTCCGATGGGAAGCATGTTGTGGGCAGTCCAGTTGCATTCAGCTGGACGTGAGCTGAATCTTTACTTATGGCGCTTTATATATGTTTTGTCCAACATGACCCAATTGGCCAATACTCAGCTAAAGAAATGTGCAAAAAGCAAGGCTTCAGTGATTGAATTTCTGTGCTATTACTGTTTTTGACCAAAATTGGTCAGCAATATATAGATAACTTGCTCATGGCAGTGAAATTGCACTGAACTTAAAATTATGGAATAACCAAGAAGACCTTGAGTATCTGTGTATCAAATATCTCTAATCTAGCCAATACACGGGTACAGACAAGGAAATTTTATTTAATAATTAATAAGATGGCCTACATAACATGCATTTTAGTCATTAGATTTGTACTTGTCTACATGGGTCCTTGCTGTGGATTGCAATTTGGACTGATGTCACTTGGATGCATTGCATTTTGCATAATGCAAGCACCAGAAGGACCGACGCAAATCCTCCGTCCCACTAGCACGTCCCCTTTCCGTGTTCCTCCCTTCCTATTGGCCGAAATAAATTATTTCGGTAGAATTAAAGGAAAAATATAAGAGAGTCTCATAGTTTCGACCAATAGGAAAGGAGGGACACGGGAAGGGGACGTGCTAGTGGGACGGAGGATTTGAATCCCTAAGTAACAGTTTGGAGTATGATTATGGTTTTATGTTCATGCTGCCGTTGTTGGTCATCTACTCACATCATGTGGCAAAGGAGGCCAGGTATTATTGATTATGGTTTTGGTTTCCCTCATTATAGATGCAAGCTGTGCAAGTAGAAATCTGACCCATGTATTGACTTAAAATGGCAAAATTCAGTTGTCACTGATTTATTTCTGTTTTTTTTTATTGCGGAGCTACTAGCTCGAACAAGCCAAAATTAGGCCACCTGTTAGTTAAAAGGATAATCTAAATCATCGCGGCGGATGATCTTTAAGAATTCAAACAGCGAGGGATGTTGACTCAACAAACACCTCGACTGCGGTACAGACAAATGTGAAAGATAACGGACGAAGAATGAAAAGGAATGGCTGCAGAGAGACTTTGAAGGTTGACGTGTCTTCTTGCCAGGAAATCAGCAGCAACATTAGATTCCCTGAAACAATGATAAAATATAACAGAGGGGATAACCGAGATAATATTTCTAATGTCTTCAATAATGGAGTAAAGTTCCCAAGGAACTTTCCAAAGGCGTTTTAAAGAATTAACAACAATCAAATTGTCACCTTCAATTATGAGATTCTGAATCTGGGAGAAATCAATATTCCTAAGAGCATGAAGTAGGGCTGATGCTTCTGCTTTCACTATTGTCATGGAAGGTAACTGTTGACGTCCAATAGATTGGATAAATCCATTGTGGTCTCGTAGAATGAAACCCGCATGCGTTGTTCCTGTTTTGAGTCTAGATGTATCAAAGTTAAGCTTGTACCAATGTGGGGGTGGTTTTTTCCAGACAGTATGATTTTTCCTTTTGGGCTTGTTTGGTACTAGAGGCTTAGGGGTCCCACAACCCTCCCAAGCAAGCGCCCCGGAGAAGGCCAAATCTGAGGGCAATTTTTTGGGGTTGATTCTCGATGGGTCAAAATTTTTTGCATTCCTATGAGCCCAAAGAAACCACCATAGGAACGCAAGAGATGTGCTATTTTTGTTGTTTGTAAGTGTTTCTTGAATATTTTGGTGGAAAGAATAGGATGTTGTTATGTTGAATGAGTAATTTAGTAGCTTTTGCAGTCGATAAATCATAGATTTCGTAAATGGACATTTGAAAAAGAAATGATTTAGGCTTTCATCTTTTAGCTCGCAAAGGGAACATAGGTTTGGAACCGAGTTATAGAAACGATTAATTCTATCTGTCGTTGGAAGACAGTCTGCACATGATTTCCACATGAAATTCTTAATTTTAGGTGGTAATTTAGATTTCCAAATCTAATCAAAATTAGCAATTGTGGGATCAATTGGGGTAGATAGGAGAGAAGTTGCAGTTTTAATTAACGGAAAAGACCCCATATGTTGCAGGCAACCAGACGAGTCTATCCGGAGTATCTGTTAATGGGATTCTAATATCAATAATGATATTAACAATATGTGGTGGTAGAATTTGGGCGAGAAGAATAGTATTCCAAGATCTATTCGAAAGAATGAGTTCAGCAACCCTAAGGTTTGGATCGAGAGAGTCAACTAAAGGAGATAGGTCTACATTTGGTAGCCATGGGTCATTCCAGAATTTTATAGTTTTTCCATCACCCAAAAGCCATCTAAGGCCTTTGGAAAAGATGCATCTAATATTCATTAACCTTCCAAACTGCCATGAGCAGTTATTTTTATGGTAATCAAATAAAGAGTCATTGGTTAGATACTTTTCTGTAATGACTTTGACCCAAACATTTTGAGGTTGCGTACAAATTTTCCATAAAAGCTTCATTTGTAACGAGATATTAATATTTTCCGCAGATCGAAGGCCAAGGCCCCCACTCTCTTTCGGAGAGCAGATACGATCCCAGCTAATGAGAGGATGATGATTCGGGATGAATTTGTTCCAAAAGAAAGATTTACAAACGAGATCTATTTGTTTAAGGACGCCTTGGGGTAACATGAAACTTTGCATGAGGTAGTTGACTTTGCTTATGAGACAGGATTGGATAAGAACAACCCTGCCAGCCTGTGATATGGAATTTGCTTTCCACTGTGACAATTGTTTTTTAAGATTAGAGACTGAATCTGAGAACATAGAAATTTGCACTCTTCCTTTGAGAATCGGTATTCCAAGATATTTTTCCATAGAGGAAGTAAGCTGAATATTAAGAATGCTAGCTAAAGCAATAGACATTGGTTGGGTGATATTAGCCGAAGTTTGGAGCAAGCTTTTGTGATAGTTGATAGATAATCCCGAAACCTGAGAAAATTTATGGAGTATGTGATTTATTTCTGTTGAAGACAGCATTTTGAGGTGAGATTGGCACAATTCACTACTCTTTAGAGTTGCTCATTCTATTTCCTGTAGATGACATACATACAGAACCAAGCTTGAAAAGACTAAATTATATAACTACTAAAATTAGTGTGTGCTTTACTCAAAAAAGAAATAAAAATTAGTGTGTGCTGTGGTTTGCCCAGTTTAGGATCTACAAAATGACTAACAGCAAATACATCATCATGTCAAAACCAAGCTAGCATAATGAGTTCACAGTTATATAAAGGAAAGCTCTAAGAAGAAAATGCTCCCTAGCCCCTTTTGCTTCCTTTCCCCACCCCCACCCACGCAACATGTACTGTAGCAAGAAAAACCGAATCCCTAGCCCCCAATCTAGATCAAAATCTGGGTTGTTCTTCTGTGCAATCCTTTGTGCAATCAAGAGTTATAATCAACCACAAATTAGAAACACCTCGGAAAAACAGCCTTCTTTCCCCTTCAAGAAGAATAGTACCAAGCCCCCCAAAAAACAGAACCCTAGAAATCGACCCCGGCTGAATTTCGGCCGAATCTTGAACGCGTTCCTTGTTGAAATAGCTGGCGGTGTCCGTCAAAGGACTCTGAAGGCTGGAATTAGCAAACCAAAGCCCCGAATTCCGGAGTATACGCTCAATATCACAGATGGCGAGGGGAGACCTCCGACAAAATCGGCCCTGGCCCTGGGGAGGGAGGATGTTGGCGATCCTCTTCTCTCTGTATTAAGCAAATTCATGCACAAGAACGTCGGGATATACATCAAAGAGCCGGGGTCAAACGAGGGTTTAAGATTGGCGAAAGTCACCTACTGTTGGGATATGTTCATGAGGGGGATGGTGAACATGCTTCGTTGGAGGGATGCTCAGCGGTTTCCCTGGATTACAACAACCCATAAAGAAGAATGGAGAGGTCTGACTCCTCTCCTAAGGACTCTCTACACAGAGCGAGGCGCCGACATTAGCACCAGGTTACTCCCGTCCTTGCTCCTCCATTTGAATCTAAATTTCTTTGATTCTCTGTGTGGGTTTAGTATGGTTGTCTGCAAATATGCTTATAATGATAGAACTTTTAGCTACGTTTCCCCTTTCACTCCTGTGTTGAGTCTTCAACTTCCTACTATTACTTGTTGGAACTCTTGTGATTTGCCTGCTATGGAGAAAAAGGGTAAAACCTTCCTGAAGGTATTTTGTTCAAACCTGCCTCTTTCTAAAGAACAATCATCTAAAGAAACTTTTAAAGAACAATCGTCTACCATGGCCATTGAGGCCTTAAGGGGTAGTAACCTGAACATGCTTGCTGAATCTGGCTCTTTAGGAACAAAAAAAGATAAAGGAAAATTGAAGCCCAAAATTGACATGGCTGCATTCTTTGGTAAGCTACCTAGAGTTGATGAGAACATTGAGAATCTGAAGGACACCAGCTCATACATTTGGCAAATGAGGTGGCGCATAAGTGTAGGTTGTGTGTTTATGTTGCATTATCTTTGTAAGTCTTTATACAAATGCGCTGGTTGTTTTGAGAACCATAAAATCAGGAGTTGGAGTGTTAAATGTCGGTGTTGTGCTTACATATTCATCTTCTTGGTGGTGATTGACAAATGATGTGTTATTGGAGTATGAAAGGCTGTATTGGGGAGTTAAAATTGAAAAGATTGAATTTAAGTTGTGTGTATTACAGTGTATGGAAAAACGTTATGTGATTCGGCTATCGGTCAAGGGTAAAATTAGAATGGATAATGTTCCTATATGTAATTTAAATGTAAGTATTCTATTACTTGAACTCAAGGTTGTGTATGTTTCGGTTCAATACCAGAAGAATGTGGTTATAAAATTTGGTTTGAATGGATCGTTGAACAAAAGCTGTGGGGCTGTGCTGACTAATCATCCAATAAAGTCGATCAAAGGGGTCTGGCAATTGCTCCATAGCTCCCAGAAAGGAAAACTATGTAAATATTTGAAACAACTAAGAGTGATGATTAAGGAAATAAGCGTACATCGTAACCAACTCAGAGGAGTTGTTGACCATTCGTATAAAATAGGGTATAAATGAAAGTCGCTTTATGGAATAGTAGAGGAATGGGCAGAAAATCGTTCTGGCCTGAAATCGATTCATTTTGTAAAATTGAGCAAATCCAGATTATGGCTATCGTAGAAACGAAAACAGACAAACTTCCAAGTGATCAGGTGTGGAGACGTGCTGGTTTCGACAATATAGCATGGTCTCTAGCTGAAGGAAGGGCAGGAGGTATATGCGTAATGTGGAAAGAGTTCCAGCTCACCAGTGAAACTATTGAAATCATAATTCATAAGCCGAGATACATTATAATGAAACACGTTAACCTTCTAACAGGATGGGTTTTTGCACTATGTTTTTTGTACGCGCCTCTAAATGAGGCCCAAAAAGATAGCTTTTGGTCAGAGTTTATTAATTGTGCACTCGGAATCGATATTCCCATGGTCATCATAGGCGATTTAAATGAAATCCAAGAAATCGGCGATAAAAAAGGAGGTTGTGTACCTACAACTAGTAGATTTGAACGGCTTCGACATCTAAAAGACACTTGTAACCTACATGACATACCCACCACAGGGAATAAGTACACATGGCGAAAGAATAAAACAGAAATCGATAACATTTACGAAAAGCTGGATCGAGCAATAGTCAGTGAGAGCATGCTGCAACAGTTTCCAGGAATTCGAACTCACAATCATGCATTCACAACATCTGATCATTGTAAAATATCGGTCGATATTACAAATGACAGAATAAAGAAAGCGGCACCGTTTAAGATGGAAAAGATGTGGCTAATGAGAAAAGACTACAGAAATGTGGTTAAACAAACTTGGAGAACTTGCTTCCAGGGGTCATTCATGTTCCAACTCATGAAAAAAACTCAACTACTCAAAGCACATACAAAAGTATGGAAAAGAAAGACATTTGGAAATACATTCCAACAACTACGAGAGATTGAGGACACCCTCCTTGATTTGCAACAAAGGATTATTGAATCTCCACAGCCAGCACTCGTCCAAAAGCAGATTCGGTTTCTACGAAAGAAGGAGTGCGTCCTTCAGTTCCATAAAGCGTACTAGAAGCAAAGGGCTAAGACAAAACATGTAAAACTGTCTGATTCGAACTCGGGATATTTCCACAAAATAGCATCGGGGAGACGAAACCACAAGACAATCAAAACAATCACGATGGGTGATGGTACCCAAATAGTAGGCGAAGAAAACATTTGTCGCGAAATCAGAAATGATTTTTATAGGCGCTTCAAGAAGCAACAGAGAAACATGTCTATTCTAGAGGAGTATATGACACTTATTGATAAAGAAATAACCGATGAAGATAATAGTAATCTGACTAAGCCAGTAACGAATGAAGAAATAAAAAACAGTGTCTTCCGAATTGGCTCAGATAAATCTCCTGGACCGGATGGAATGACAGCAGAATTCTATAAGAAGTATTGGGACATTGTTGGCCCATCAGTAATAAAAGCAGTTAAAGGATTTTTCCACTCGGGAAGGATTTTAAATCAAAGCAACCATACGTTTATATCGTTACTCCCGAAAAATGATAATCCATCGACAACTAACCATTATAGGCCTATTAGCTTATGCACAACGATATACAAAATTATAGCTAAGATTCTAACCAAAAGATTGAAAAAGGTAATGCCCAAAATCATCCACCCGCTCCAAGGAGCCTTTGTAGCTGGAAGGACAATTCAAGACAACGTACTCATAGCACATGAAATTTTTCACTCCTTTAGAGGAAGTCAAGCAAAGGAAGGATGGATGGCAATAAAATTGGATATGGAAAAAGCGTATGATAGGGTTGATTGGGAATCCCTCTTTTGTATTTTACACAAATTTGGTTTTGACGATAGATTCATTGGATGGATTAGGGAGTGCATCAGCACCGTGTCCTTTTCAGTCTTGGTCAATAGTGGACCTACTATGCCATTTGCACCAGAACGAGGAATCAGACAAGGAGACCCTTTATCGCCTTATCTGTTTGTCATCGGAGCAGAAATTCTAGCCCGAAAACTTCAGAAGGTAAGTGAGGGGCCGAAGCCACTTATCGGATTTCCAACAGCTAGAGGAGGTATGAGGATACCGTTTTTAGCATTCGCAAATGACATTATCGTATTTGCAAAAGGCAACCAAAATGCGTGCAATCAAATGAAGCAGATTATTGAAGACTATTGTGCAACTACAGGACAAAAAGTAAATTATCACAAATCAGCATTTCATACATCAAAGAAAGTGGGGAACCAGCAGAAACAAAGTATCAAACAAACAATGGGGATAAGCTCTATGGAGAACCTAGAAAAATATCTAGGATGCCCGATTATTAACGGTAGAATGAACAAAGAATGCTTCCATGACATAATTGGAAAGGCTCAACAACAACTAACAAAGTGGAAAGCTAATACGCTATCTCAAGAAGGTCGAACAGTATTAATTCGATCAAACCTATCCGCAAAACCAAATTACATAATGCAAAGCTTCATGTTGCCAAAACATGTAAGCGACGAATTGGATGCAATAAATAGAACGTTTCTCTGGAATAAAGATAGGCAACATAAGCCCCTTGTCGGTTGGGATCGAATATGCAAACCAAAGGCATATGGGGGCTTGGGTATTAAGAAAGCAGAAGACATGAACAAAGCACTTCAAATGAAACTGTTGTGGAAAATTCTCACAGAACAAGACAATATTTGGGTGCGAGTGGTTAGTGAAAAGTACTTAAGAGGAAACTCGCTCTCAGAATACAGAATGAAATCAAACAGTTCATGGCAGTGGAAGCAACTAATGAAACTAAAACCAGAATTTGAGAGAGGCTTGAGATGGCAAATAGGGAATGGGCGGACGATCAAGTTCTGGAAGGATAAGTGGATTACAAATGAACCACTTATTGAATGGGCAGTATCAAATGAAGTAGTTAACATGGAAACCAAAGTCGAACAATTCATCTCTAGGGATAAAAATTGGAAAATAAGTGAACTTCAGCAAGTCCTCCCTGCCGAAATGGTGGAAGAAATAATGAGAATCCCAATCTCTGAAAATGGAATTGACGACAAATTGGTATGGACTCCAAGCAGGAATGGGTGGTACTCAACAGATTCAGCAATGAAACTTATAACGAAGGAAGAAACCATGACACCAAGCCCCAATGCTTGGATTTGGAAGCTGGATACATATCCCAAAGTAAAGAACTTTCTGGAAAATTGACATGAACGACTTACCCACTAAACAAAGGCTCAGTGAAAAACATGTTGTGGTGCCCCAAGGATGTCTCATGTGCAGCGCTACGCACGAGGATACGACACATTTACTTACTCAATGTCCGCATACACTGGTAATAATAAAGAGCATAAATGCAAATACGAAACGCATACTTAAAGAACATACTCCATCACAAACGAACCCCCGGAACATCCTATGTGAACTGAATAGCAAACTACGAAAGGAAGAGTTTACTGAGCTAGCAGTGGCCTGGTGGGGTATATGGCACCAGAGAAATAAGATACTCTTCCAACAAACAACAAATGACCTCATACAAGACCTGAGCCTATATATTCGGAACCAACTAGCACAATGGAAACAAGCGAAGCACTGGAATGAGGATGAAGAAAAACATGTGAACAAGAGTACTAGATCAAGAGGCCGGTCACGAAATAAAATGGGAAAATGGAAGAAACCACCTCAAGGGTATACAAAACTGAATTTTGATGGGTCTAAACTTAGTAACGGGAATACATCAGGAGGCTCGATTATAAGGGATGAATATGGAAAACCAATTGACGGAACATCCAGAATATACGGGAAAGTTTCGGTGTGATTGGCGGAAGCAATGGCACTATGGGATGGAGTGAGGAAGGCCAAGCAGTTGGGCATAAGAAAACTCGAGGTGGAGGGGGATAACATTACAATTATCAAAGCTTTAACAAGACAACATCGTTGTCCATGGGAAATTGAAAGAATTATTACAGATAATCTCGTATCCTTCAGGGGTTTCGAGTCAGTCCGTATATTTCATGAGAGAAGACAGTGTAATTCTGTGACCGATAAAATTGCTTTCTTGGGCCACAACCTCTCATGGGAATTTATTTGGAACCATCACGAGCTTCTAGCTCTCATCCGAAAGGATACACTAGGAATCCCGTCCTAGAGCAAGATCCTAATCTTCACCGATTCAAAAAAAAAAAAAAAATATAACGGAAAGCTCTAATCTTTATCATGAAAGTGGAAAAGGAGAATCATCTGTGAAAATATTAAATCCTGATTCAAAATTATTGACCTAACCAAGTCCAAACTGGGCTTTTACCTATTTTTAGGCCTTAGCCCCAAAACACAGAAACATAGAGGGAAGAGAGGAAAAGAATGGTTGGTTAGTTGGTTTGGTCCTCTTGTCAGTTGTCAGGTTTACAGATTCTGAACGAGGTTTACTCACGCTGCATTCCAAAACCGGTCAAATTGCATTGCTCTGGAAATTCGTTGGTAAAGTGTTTCTCATCTACACCGTATTTGATGTTGCACCCAGGTCATTCCTATACTGTTATTCTCTGACTAGGCCAAAAAAAGCTTTAAACTTTTTAGGGTTTTTCACATCATTTCCTCCATGTCAGTGAATTTAGCAAAAACTAGATTTCAACTACAATTGCAGTCTGTTAACCAGAGCTGTGATTCATAGGCGATTAAGGTTCTGCAATGCCTGGAATTTATGTTTAGCAGGCGATTTTTAAGTGAGGGTTTTAGGGAAGGAGACATGATTTTTTTTTTTTGCCTTTATGGGTGGCTGAGGGGTATTTGGAATGTTAGTTGAGAGATCAAATGTGTTTAGATTAATGGAAAGCCCTTATTACACCTACCCTTTTAAGTTTTAATAGCAGTATGGTATGCCTTTAGATGGAAGGATTTGCAAGAAAGGAATAAGGCTGAAACAAAGTAATCAAAAGTATTCCCTAAAAGTGCAAACAATGAAGCACCGTGAGCCTTCAATTCCAATGCAAGCTTCAGTTTGCAACTTGCATCCAATCTGCAAGACAAAGCTAGAGAAACAAAATTTAATGATATAGAAGGATTGTGCTTGAATACTTGGTTATTCATGGAAGACTTTTGTGGGAAGTGGATCTTAGTGGGATGATTAGGTTTGTGGTTAGCACAGTTTGTAGAACAAGGATTTGTTTTGAAGGCAGATGATTTGTTTCAGGGGAGTGGGCCTCTCCTAATCTTAGCCTTTACTTTGAAAGAATTCAAGCAATCACATCTCTAGTCTGAGGTTTTGCCAACCCTATAAAAATGTGCAGGCTCTTCAAATGCTACTTCTCAGGGCTCTTCTTCCGCTTTCTTCGCAAACCCATTGATCCTTCCTCTGAGGTACTATAAGCTTATAACATCTGATCAGTAATCAGTTTCGAGTGTTTGCTACATTGTTCATAGATGATTTTGATTTGAATGGCTGCCTTTCTCTGTCATTGCAGAGATCCTGTGAGACTGCGAAGGTGTCACCCATAAGCTGCAAAGGTGCCAACATGGACTCTAAGGTGTGCATTCTTCTTTTCTTATCTTTATTATCTTGTTTTGCTATTTTTCTCTCAAATGTAGTAATCATACTATTCTTTTAGTGATAATTTCATAGTGAATTGGTGTTTTTCCACTCCCCAGGTTTTGTGATTTCTGGGTTCTTGGTTTTGGGTCTCAAATTTCTTAATGCAGATGGGATGATGATGATGTCTTTTCAACCAATATTTAATTTAGGTTAGATGAATTAGTTAGTCCATTCATTTCATGTCATGAGTATATTATTAACCATTGACTTTAGATGCCAATTGCCACCAATTACAATCCAGGACTTGTTCATTGCTTGCATGATCGTGGGCTCACTTACCAAGCCCTTGAATCAAGTGTTTAGTTCTAAATTTTATCTTGTCATAATCAAAGTAGTTTAAATTTTTATAGCAGTGTTGCTAGAATCAGTTAGAAATCTGTTGGTGTGAGATATTAACTCGGTTTGGGTGGCTGATCCATCTCTAGCATCCTATTCATTTAGACTATAGTACATCTTTAAACTTTCATGTTTACAGATTTGTGACGTAAAAATGAAGAATTCAAAGAGCAACCTGTACACAAACATTGTCCAGAACCATGACTTCTCCCTTGGAATCGAGTCATGGCACCCAAATTGTTGCCAGTGCTTTATTGTCCCACCAGTACCATGCAATCTCCAAGGATCGCCTAAATTAGGCGGTGGCTATGCCGTTGTTACAGACAGGAAAGAGTGCTGGCAGGGATTGGAACAAGATATCACAAGCAACGTATCTCCGGGGTTGACCTACCGTGTTTCTGCTTGTGTAGGAGTCTCTGGACCTCTCAGTGGATGCTCTGATGTTCAAGCCACACTGAGAGTGGAAAATTATGATTCAACCACTACGTTTCAGTTCATTTCGCGGTAATCATCATGATTCTTTTGAATGCACTTCACTTCCAATTTAGAAGATCATATTGTATTTATATGTGTGGTCAATTTGTTGCCAGGATTGCTGTGCCAAAGGATAAATGGGAGACGATAGAAGGCAGTTTTACGCTGCCAAATATGCCTAAACGGGTCGTTTTCTATTTGGAAGGGCCTTCGCCTGGTGTAGATTTGCTTATTAAGTCAGTTGTGATATCATCTCCCACTCAAAGCATTTCTCAAGTAATCACATGATCCTGATCACAGCTGATAAATTTTCTCCTTACGTGTATTCAGGATGTACAAACTGATAATGACCTTTTTCGGGTTTGTCATGTGCCTTGACAGAGTACGAGTGGAAGATGTGTCGCGGATACAGATGATGATATCATTGTGAACCCACAATTTGACGACGGTCTCAACAACTGGTCTGGGCGAGGCTGCAACATTACAATACATGACTCTCTTGCAGATGGAAAAATTCTTCCAAAGTCGGGTAAGGTCTTCGCAGCTACAAGCAGTCGTACACAGACATGGAACGGAATTCAGCAGGAAATTACCGGGCGAGTACAGAGAAAGTTGGCCTATGAGGTTACCGCTGTTGTAAGAATTTACGGTAACAACGTTACCTCTTCAAATATCAGTGCCACCTTGTGGGTCCAAACCCCAGGCAAGCGTGATCAATATGTAGGTGTATCAAGGTTAGTACACTTTAGAATCGCTATGGAAACAACTTCTAAGGCATTTACACTTTAGCGTAGATTTGTTGATGATCTTTCAGAATGTTGTGCATTTACAAACTTCTGTGTGGCTTGACTCAATCTTAATAACTTCTGATTTTCCTACACTTGAACAATGCTTGCTATCAATTATTTCTGCATCTAATTTCTTGAATGATGGTTCTTCGCTCTTAAAGTGTGCAGGCTACAGACAGTGACTGGGCTCAATTACAAGGAAAATTTCTTTTAAATGGATCACCATCCAAAGTGGTCGTCTATTTGGAAGGACCAGCTGCTGGAACTGACATTCTTCTTAACAGTATGGTAGTGAAACATGCCGAAAAGACACCTCCTTCGCCCCCTCCTGTCATTGAGGTGATCTTCTTCTTCACAAATTCTTATTGTTTCAAGAACTTTAGACCTTGATTTTGATTCCTAATCACATTTTGAATCTTATATTTTACAGAATGCATCTTATGGGGTGAATGTGATTCAAAACAGCGAGCTCAGCAATGGAACTAACGGGTGGTTCACTCTTGGCAATTGCACAATGACTGTGGCGACCGGATCCCCACACATACTACCTCCAATGGCCAAAGAGAGCCTTGGCTCTCATGAGCCTCTAAGTGGCCGATACATCCTTGTGAAAAACAGAACCCAGACCTGGATGGGGCCTGCTCAGATCATAACCGACCAACTGAAACTCTTCATGACATACCAAGTGTCAGCTTGGGTCAAAATAGGCTCTGGTGCTTCTGGCCCCCAGAATGTCAATGTCGCTCTTAGCGTGGACAACCAGTGGGTGAACGGGGGCCAAGTTGATGCAACCAGCGACAGGTGGCAAGAAGTCGGCGGCTCCTTTAGAATCGAGAAACAACCGTCAAAGGTTATGGTTTATATTCAAGGTCCTAGTTCAGGCGTCGAATTGATGGTTGCCGGCGTTCAAATTTTCGCTGTGAATCGGGAGGCTAGATTTAGGCATTTGAGGAGGGAGGCTGACAAGGTACTTCATTAGCTTAAACCATAGCTTTGCTTTCCAAAGATTATGACATGTTTAGATTGTTGCTAGGAAACTATACTTCTAAGAATTTTTTTAATGTTGATGTCTTTTGTTTTCATCTTGCAGATTCGCAAACGTGATGTTGTGCTAAAGTTCAACGGTCCATCAGGAGGCAGCTCACTAGGCTCCTTGGTGAAGGTCAAACAAACATCA